>MU249631.1:4628619-5115607 GCA_018977245.1 Lethenteron camtschaticum
GTTTGCAACCTCTGGTCCTCGTCCCGCCAAGCCGCTTACCAAACGTGCCGTGCTCAGCGTCGCGCCCGACTCCCGCCACGGTGTCCGACCGGACCATGCGGATCGGTCCAAACGTCACGAGCCCCTCCAGCGATGGGGGGCGCAGGCCCCCCCCGCCCTTGCCGTCCTCACCGCCATCGAGCAGTTCTACGGAGGGGGGGGGCGGTGTGGTCAGGGAGCCACGTGGCACCACCGCCGCGTGGGTTGACAGAGGGTCACGTGGATTGACAGAGGGTCACGTGGGTTGACAGAGGGTCACGTGGCGACGCAACAGGCCGTCGCGTGTTGCGATTCGCTGTTAAAGTATCGCTGAACAGGTCAGACGCTGTCTTTCCGACATACCTGGTCTTCACCTGAGGACGGCTGCTCACGTTGTGGCCGAAACGTCGTGAGAATTATTTTATTATCTTTTATTTTTATTATTTATTTTTTCCATTCCACGTGACTTTACCGAAAAAACCAAGAAGAAGAAGAAGGTATATATATATAGTCTGTCGCGGAGGAGCGCGCGTCTCACCGTGGCGCAGAAATCGGCGGTGGCGCTTCTGGCGTGGACGCACACGCGCACGAGGCAGTGCAGGTAGACGTCTGGCAGCGGCACCACGACGCGCCGTCGCTGCTGCTGCTGCTGCCCTGCCGCTGCCGCTGATCGCTCACGAAGCGGAAGGCCAGCAGACTGAAGCGCACCGTCGAGCCGTTCCCGTTGGCGCCGTGGAGCACCACCTCCGGCTCGTTGGGGCAGCTGCGTGAGCCGGGAGGGGGTTCAAGTTCAAGTTCAAGTTCATTATTATGTGTAGCCCTGTGAGCCATTGGCTCTTGAATCGGGTGCAACCGCAACAAACAAACAAGTATAACCCGTAAAAACAAAGTTTTTCACTATAAATCCTTTATATGCGTGGCGGCTAGAGTCCTCTCGTCCTCTGGCTTGAGATGGCTGCCACCTATGGGTCAGATGATTGCCTGCCACCATTAAGCAATTGGTAATTAAATATAATATTTTTGTCCTAAAAAGTGTAAAATTTTGGAAAACAAATGTCACGAAAAGTAATTGTCACGCACAACGAGTCTGTGTGGAAAATGTCAGCTCGATTGGATCACGGGAAGTGGGTTAAAAAACGACCGAAAGATTTGCACGGTCGTAAGCAAGCAAGCGCGCAAGTGAACTTAATACAAAGGATTTAAAAACAAAAACATGAACAAGAAAACATCTGAAAGTGAATATGCGACTAAGTGCAAACAGAAAATCCAAGAAAAGACGGCAAAATATTGCAAAAAAAAACACCGCACACCAACGCTGTGTGCAAACATCCCAGTGGGATTGCAAGTCAAACGACAACAGTGGAGCACAGAACAAACGTGAGCGGGGGGAGGGGGGTCAGCGCCAACCGGCGCCACAGTCATGGCTCGGAGGCCTGCACGGCGTTCATCTCCCAAGTGCGGCGGCAGTGAGCGCGCCTTTGGTGCCATAATCACGTCTCGCTACCACGGCCAAAGTTGTCACGATGGGTGAAAGATGTATGGCTCGCAAACCCCGACCCTCTCTCCGTTCGCCTTGGCCAAACGTAGCACGATGCACTAGAACCCGGCGAACCGAGTCCGATTCCCGCTCACGGACAACACCAGCGATAGCAATCACCCGAACCGGTCCTGGGCCTCCTCCCCTAGGTCGACTCGGCCTCAAATAAGTACCTGGTGCGATGTGTGAACATCGCCACTGGGCGTGGTGCTTGGCCACCCACCCACTCGTGTGCCGTGCCGGCCTTCATAGGTGCTACTCATCTCCTTGGTTCTTTCGGTAAAGTCACGTAGAAGGGAAGTAATAAAATAATAAACGTAATAAAATAATTCTCACGACGTTTCGGCCACAACGCAAGCAGCCGTCCTCAGGTGAAGAACAGGTCTGTCGGAAAGACAGCGTCCGAATGAAACACCACCAGGCTTGGAGCGACTATTTAAGCTGGGTTAGGGGAGGAAGACGCCTTGACAAAAGAATTGCTACTCACTAACAGCACTTGCCCCAACAGTCTGTTGCAGGCTACACGGGGTGGGGGGATCTTTGTCTTTGGAGGTGGTGCTGCTGCTGCTGCTCACCCGTGCTCGATGAGTGGGTGCCGAGGTCTCGAGTCTGGGTCGTGCTCTGCCGTGGCCCAGCAGTCCCTGCTGAATATGTAGAAGGGGCTGCCAGGGGGGGCGGCCAGACGCAGCTCCACGTACACGCGCTCGCCTGACAACACGCACACGCACCAAGGCCGCCGCACCGTTTGGTTTCCCGGTGGGCGAGAGGCAGAGGTCGCAAACGGGTTTTGATTCCTTACCCGTACCCGGCCGCACCAGGGTCGCAAACGGGTACCCGTACCCGGCCGTACCCGTACCCTACCCGTACCCGGCTGGGTACGGGTATCAGGGACCCGATTGCGACCTCTGGGATGAAGCCATGTTGCAGGCGCGGGTGGGTTGATTCTAGGAACTTAATTGTGAGAAGAGACAAGACGTTGGAAATGAGTGACAAACGGTTACTCACCAGTGACTCACGGCTTACTCGTACCCGAACCCGGCCGCACCAGGGTCGCAAACGGGTACCCGTACCCGGCCGGGTACGGGTAGCCGGGTATCAGGTAGGGTACGGGTATCGGGTACCTGGTTGCGACCTCTGGCGAGAGGAGAGCGCGCCGAGGGAGAGAGCGGGGAGGGAGAAGAGAGAGTGAGCGGGAGAGAGCGAATGGCACTCGCCGGCCATGACGGTGTCGCCGTCACGGTAGAGGTCGTCCTCGTCGAACGACGCGTTCACGAAGGCCCGCATGGTGACGTGGAACGAGCCCGGCTCACCCCGCACCGTCAGCGTGCTGGGGGGGGGGGCACACAAGGGGGGGGGACAGTGCCACTCAGCACAGGGGGTTGGGGGGGGTCTTAGGGTGAAGGGGGGTGGGGGTCCCTCAAAAACTACAAATCGCAACACGTTTGTCGAGGTTCATGACTGGGCCAGAGGTTTTGGGACCTGGGGCTGGAATCTCGAAGTCACGTGGTCCACCATGGAATCTCTAAGCCACGTGGTTCTCCATAGAACCTCAAAGCCACGCCTGCTGTATGTTAGGCAGCATCTCGGTGGTGAGATGTTAACTGCCTTGCCTGATGTGCAGGAGGTCGTGGGCTCAATCCAAACCCCGATGCCTGCTGCTGTATATTTCGAGTTTGCAGTGTCTCTTACTGTGGCCGTGTGGATTTTTCTCCGGCTCCTCCAGTTTTTCCCCTCCACCTTTGTAATCATCAACATCACGCATTTAGAGTACTTGGCTACTGCTAGATATGTTTACGTGATGATGATAATGCACTTCTTTGAGCTATCATTTGTGCTGTCCAGGTCCACTTGTGACAAAGAGCTCTATAGCTGTGGGCTTTCCCTGGTAAAATAAAAAAAACTTTAGTGTTCAGAGAGCACACACGAGTTAACGATGACACCTATAATTTTACAATTGCTGTAGAGCTGCCTCGGAAAAAGGGGCTGTGATATGAATCTCTACAAGTTATACAGCTCAATGGGCCTCATCTGGTGAAATAAAAATAGTTCGTTAGTTAGTATGAAGCCCCCCCCACTCCCCCAGACACCCCCACTCCCCCCCAGACACCTCCCCCCCAGTCCCCCCCCAGACACCTCCCCCCCCACTCCCCCAGACACCCCCACTCCCCCCAGACACCTCCCCCCCACTCCCCCCCCCAGACACCTCCCCCCCACTCCCCCCCCCCAGACACCTCCCCCCCACTCCCCCCCCCAGACACCCCCACTCCCCCCCAGACACCTCCCACTCCCCCCCAGACACCTNCCCCCACTCCCCCCACCCCAGACACCCCCACTCCCCCCCAGACACCTCCCCCCACTCCCCCCCCCAGACACCTCCCCCCACCCAGACACCCCACCCCACTNCCCCCCCCCAGACACCTCCCCCCACTCCCCCCCCCAGACACCCCACTCCCCCCCCCAGACACCTNCCCCCCCACTCCCCCAGACACCCCCACTTCCCCCCCCAGACACCCCCACCCCACTCCCCCAGGGCATGCTCACTGCAGGGTGGGCATCACGGCGAAGGGCAACTGCGCGAGCGTCTGGAGCCCGTAGACGCAGGTGAAGTTGAGGATGGCGATGGCGTCGCCCCCTCCTCTTGCTCCACCAGCACGGCGTTGGAGAACCACACGTGGCTGTCGTTGTGCTGAAGGTGGGACAACGGAACAGCCANGGGGGGGGGGGGTTCACGGGCCGGTGTGGCCGGCCGGGAGGGCGAGCAGCCGGGGGGGGGCAGCGCTGCGAGCGAACCTCTCGGAAGACTCCGGAGAAAAATCCGCGCGACCACGGTAAGAGAGGCACCGCAAACTCCAAATACACAGCAGCAGGCGTCAAGGGTCGGGATCGAACCCACGACCTCCTGCACACCAGGCGAGGTAGTTATCATCACGGTGCTTAGATGTTGAGAGAGAGATACGCAATATACAGCAGCAGGCGTCAAGGGTCGGGATCGAACCCACGACCTCCTGCACACCAGGCGAGGTAGTTAACATCTCCTAGCCACCGTGATGATGATGAGAGAGAGAGACACGCAAACTCCAAATATACAGCAGCAGCAGGCGTCAAGGGTCGGGATCGAACCCACGACCTCCTGCACACCAGGCGAGGTAGTTATCATCACGGTGCTTAGGAGATGTTGAGAGAGAGATATACGCAATATACAGCAGCAGGCGTCAAGGGTCGGGATCGAACCCACGACCTCCTGTATACCAGGCGAGGTAAACATCTCCTAGCCACCGTGATGATGATGAGAGAGAGACACGCAAACTCCAAATATACAGCAGCAGCAGGCGTCAAGGGTCGGGATCGAACCCACGACCTCCTGCACACCAGGCGAGGTAGTTATCATCACGGTGCTTAGGAGATGTTGAGAGAGATATACGCAATATGCAGCAGCAGGCGTCAGGGTCGGATCGAACCACGACCTCCTGTATACCAGGCGAGGCAGTTAACATCACGGTGCTTAGGAGATGTTGAGAGAGATATACGCAATATACAGCAGCAGGCGTCAAGGGTCGGGATCGAACCCACGACCTCCTGCACACCAGGCGAGGTAGTTATCATCACGGTGCTTAGGAGATGTTGAGAGAGATATACGCAATATACAGCAGCAGGCGTCAAGGGTCGAGATCGAACCCACGACCTCCTGTATACCAGGCGAGGCAGTTAACATCTCCTAGCCACCGTGATGATGATGAAAGAGAGACGCAAACTCCAAATACACAGCAGGCATCAGGGTCGGGATCGAACCCACGACCTCCTGCACACCAGGCGAGGCAGTTAACATCTCCCAGCCACCGTGATGATGATGAGAGAGAGAGACACGCAAACTCCAAATACACAACAGCAGGCGTCAGGGTCGGGAATGAACCCACAACCTCCTGCACACCAGGCGAGGCAGTTAACATCTCACCGAGATTTTAGAGAAAATGCGGTAAAAGCGTGGCAGCGCACCTACGAAGGCCAACGCGGTAACGCCTACAGCGTGACCGGCACGTGGCCTCTGTGACGTCATGGGGTGTATGCTGGGGGGGGAGGGGTGTGGGAGAAGAACTGACCTGCACGCTGGTGCCGCACGGCCCGGAGCTGTCGTCGACGGCGAGCGAGTGCATGGCGGGCTCCCCGCGGGCGGCCCCCGCCCGGCACCGCCCGCTGGCGAGACGCAGCGCCGCCGCCTCCCAGCCGCGCCACGCAAGCAGGGCCGCGGGCACCGCACGCGCATGCGCTCGCGCTCGCAATGCAGCGACGCGCCCACCTCTGCCACGCACACACAGACAGCTGATGATGATGACGGCGGTGGTGAATGTGGAGACAAGCAGCAGGAGGACGAGGGGCGATCGCCAGGCGAGGCAGGGTCGAGGGCCCAGTTACAACAGCACCTGTGCACAGCTCGCCGGCGAATCCGTGGCGGCACTCGCACCGCCACTTGCCATCGGCCGTCTCGTGGCATGTTCCGTCGTTCCGGCATGGGGCCCTGGCACAGTCTGATGGTGGGGCAGAAGAGCAAGAGGGGGGGGGGGAGATGCGGTGTGACCTGATAGCGCTCCAGCCACGCACCGAATCTCATTTGGAGTATTCGTTGTTCCGCTTGTTTACCCCAGGACGGCATCACCAAGCCTCTTGGAGACTCTTTTGTAGGAGGGTCTAGCCACGTTGTCGTAGTAGCGGAAGGGGGGTGGGGTGGATGCCGTGCGGCATCCCCAACCGAGTGATTTGCAAGGTCAGTTGGCAGGTATTGTTTGTATTCTTAGGTTTTTTCGGTAAAGTCAAGTAGGTAAAAAAATAAATCACTTGGTACAGCTATCGTGCTGTGACGGTTCCACCTGAAGACGGAAGCTTGTGTTGCCTCCGAAACGTCCTGATTTTTATTTTATTTTTATTTTACTTTTTATTCCATACTCAGTTCTTTCGGTAAAGTCACCGTGTAGGTAAAAAATTAATGAAAATTAATAAAAAAGAATAATAAAATCACGACGTTTGAGGCAACACAAGTCTCCGTCATCAGGTGGGACCGTCACAGCCAGATTTGCTGCATCAAGTGAGGCAAAATTCCGAGAGGCCTTCCTTGTTTACTGCAGGATCTCTGGTTTCCTCCGACACGAAGCCAAACTGAGAAATGCAATTGGCCCAAACGTCTCGAATCGCAAGCAGGGCCACCCCCAATAGAGAAACCAGCGGCAATGATTTCCTTGAGAGCAATCTGAACGACGCCCTTTCGACAATCCTTTCGTCAATCCACTGCTGGATGAAGGCCTAACCCACAGTCAAGTCATGGGGATTGCTTGACCATAACTTCAAGCCGGCCAGTGTGGATTGGACGACGGGCGAACGGGGGATTGTGCCAACCCGGGACTGTTTCATATATCAACGATGTTGGCCGTTGCTGGGAATCCAACTGGGGGGCCTTCCGGGATTATAACGCAGTGCGCTAACCACTGGGCCACTACTCCACCCGCGGGCAATACCGAAGGGCATTGGCATCGTCGTCTGGTTACAAACGAAGATGGGCGAATGGGGAAACAAACAATGCCCATGTTGTTAGGTTTTTTTCGGTAAAGTCACGTAGGTAAAAAATTAAAATGAATAAAAATAAAAATCACGACGTTTCGGAGGCAACACAAGCAGCTTCCGTATTCAGGTGGAACCGTCACAGCACGATAGCTGTATCAAGTGAGAGAAATTCCAAGAAAACAGTCCTTGTATATATACTGGTTGAGAGTGGGAGGAGCCAAGCGACGCGGCGACTTGCATGGGAGACGGGAGGAAGGCGTTTCGTGATCTTCGCCAAGTTCCTCGCCGCCGGGTTGGTGGTCACGCCGGCGAGGCGGCGTGCGTGGCCTCGGTGCGACCCGGTTGGGTTGTGGGTGGCACGGAGGAAGAGGAGCGGCGGTGGTGGTGGGGGTGATCCACCGTCAAGGAGCCAGAGTGCTCCTCCAGCAACTCGTAGCTCGGGGCCGGCAGAGCGACGCTGCTGCCGATGTGGCTATCTGCGCACACAGAGACACAGACAAAGAGCTGCCTCGTGTAGCCGATTACAGGCTATGAAAAATAAAGAGTAGGGCGTTTATTGTAGATTTGAAGCTTTCGTGACTGCAATGATTCATATTCTTAGGTTTTTTCGGTAAAGTCACGTAGGTAAAAATTTTAAATTAATGAAAGTAAAATAAAATACAAAAAAAAATCACGACGTTTCGGAGGCAACACAAGCTTCCGTCTTCAGGCAGGGCGTTTACCATTTTTCTGGCAATAAAACAGAAACTTGTTTTAAGGAATCAAGTGCGGCATTAACCACACAAGGTGCTAGTGTGAACACGCAAACAAACGCGCTTTGATACTATATAGGCATTATTTTTTTCGATTTAAAGCTTTCGTGGCTGCAGGGATTCATATTCTTGGATCTTTCGGTAAAGTCACGTAGAAGGGAAGTAATAAAATAATAAAAATATTACATTATAAAAGCATAATATTATGTTTCATTTTAATCATTAAATTTTTTCCCTTCTACGTGACTTTACCGAAAGAACCAAGAATATAGGCATTATCTTTGAAACCGATTGGCCTACAAGATCAGCATCCTTCATACGCTTAGGTTTTTTCGGTAGAGTCACGTAAGTAAAAATAAAAGGAAATAATAAAAATAATAAATAATAAACTTATTAAAATAAAATAATAAATCACGACGTTTCGGAGCAACACAAGTCTACGTCGTAGTTTATTACTTTATTATTTTATTATTATTTACTTTTACCTACGTGACTTTACCGAAAAAACCTAAGAGTATAAATCCTTGCAGTCACGAAAGCTTCAAATCTAGCCTTCTTCATGGCCTAGTCTTCCCAGTGTCAGACCAGAGGACAACGCCAAGAGGCGGACCGTACAAAGACAATGCCACGCGTGCCAACACATTTACAGCTCGGGGCGAGCAGCTCTGTCACGGGACCTTTTTGTCAGTGTAGAGAAGTTCCGACGGACGTACTCGGAGACGGAGGTAAGTTAGGGGCTTCCGCCAGGGTTTATTACTCTTGGTCAAAACTACACAGGGTACACAACTCCCAGGGGCTAGGGGTCCTACTCTGAGTCCGGGTCCCTGCCGGCTCGCTCCGGTCTCTCTCGTGTCGGATCGTGGAGTCTGCCGACTCCACCGACCGGAGAGAGAAGCACCTCTTCGGCTACCACCGGCTTCTCCCCAGACTCCCATTTGATCCCTCTCACTATCCCTGGTTCCCTCTTCACCCTGTTTACTATCCCCGTTCCTATAGTGACCCCGCTTACGTTACGGGGTCTCCCTTATATACCCTCGGAGGGGTGATGTCACGTGCACTGCCCAGCGCGTGCGACCCCACGTCCCGTGAGGTCACCGCACCGGACAGCGCACACGACGCCACCACTCTCCACTACTCCTCTACATCAGTATCAAAGTATGAAACATAAGAAGCGGTTTTTACGTGTCAGAGCGTTTATGACAAGTGCATCGTCTTTGTACCGTTCGTCTTTTGGCGTTGTTCTCCGATCTGACACTGGTGGTGAGACGAGGCCATGAAGAACAAGGCTGTCCTCTGGTGTAGACCAATCAGTTTCAAAGACAATTTGTACATTATCAGAGCCGCGTGTTTTGCCACGAGTACGTGTGGTTAAAGCAGGCTTGACGATTCCTTGCAAAAAACGTTTCTATTTGACGTTTAAACACCTCCGGTTTTATTTACAGAACGGGTCAAACCCATTATTATTTTTCATAATTTGAGATGGCCAAAAAAAGATGCCACGATCAGAGACCGTTTGTGGGGGCAAGGGTCGTCACAGCCAGCACGCAACCCACGAAGGGCCAGGGGGGGACAGCGTTGCCCACAGGAACAGCTTTCAAGACGAGACTTGCTGCTGTAATATTCCGTCTAGCCAGGGCCGCGGATTTTGGAACGCCGGGCACCGCAGTGCGGCAACCGCCGTCCCACCACTCCCCACCCGGTTATGTGTGCCAGTGTGCGAGCACAACAACGCATGGCGCACACACGTGTTCCACACATGACACACACACACAATACAAACATGGCACACGTGTTGTACACACGATGCAACATCGGCACTCCACACTCACACCATCAGAATCATTTAAGCCTGGAGGAATCCGATGGAGCTATGAAGCCGTCCAGTAACATACACACCATGCACACACGTGCCCACCATGCACACACCCCACACCGATGAGCGCGTTTCGCTCACCTGGCACGCGGGTCGACACGAAGCCGGGCAGCATCAACATCATCATCATCACGGCCACGTGGCAAGCCATGCCCGCCTCACGGAGACCACGTGCACCAGGTAAAGAGACGGAGGCGGACGAAAGTTTATCTACAACAGGTGAACGAGAGCTGGTGGCCACCTTGCGGTCGTGTCTACGGTATGGCTGTCGGTCCGTGCAGTTGTCTCTGTGGATGTCTCTGTGGATGTGTGTCTCTGATGTGTGTGTGTGTCTGTGTGGATGTGTCTCTCTGTGGATGTATGTGTGTGTCTCTGTGTGTGTACGTGTGTGTGTGCGTCTCTGTGTGGATGTGTGTCTCTCTCTATGTGGATGTATGTCTCTCTCTGTGTGTATGTGTGTCTCTCTGTGTGTCTCTGTGTGTGTATGTGTGCGTCTCTGTGTGTGTCTCTGTGTGTGTGTGTATGTGTGTGTCTCTCTGTGTGTAGCTCTGTGTGAATGTGTCTCTCTCTTGTGTGTGGGTGTCTCTCTGTGGATGTATGTCTCTCTCTGTGTGCATGTGTCTCCCTCTGTGCGAATGTCTGTCGCTGTGCAGATTTTTTTGTCCCTCTCTCTGTGCTGCTGTCTCTCTCGGGATATCTCTGTGTGCAGAGAGACGGCTGCTCTGGCTCCGAGCTCCCACTTATAACCTCTTAGGGGGGAGGGTGCTCCCCCCACGCCGAATCTGTCTATCTTCATCAGGACTCATCTGGTAATTCTCCAGGAACGCAAAACGTCTCCACCCCCGCTCCCACAACGCGTGGTTCACCTAATTTGCGGCCACGTGCCCAATTAATATCGGGTGATTCGCGTTCATTGATTGCTACGGCGGTGAAGACGTCACACCCGTTCTCCTGTACTTGTTTTGGCTGCCAATCGATTATCGAATTGATTAGAAGGTCCCGCTATTGGCTTACGAGGATTGTCACAATGGGCTAGCCCACGTTACTTACAGGAACTGATCCATTGATATTCTTGGTTCTTTCGGTAAAGTCACGAGAAGGGAAGTAATAAAATAATAAAAATAAAACATAATAAAATAATTATCACAACGTTTCGGCCACAACGCAAGCAGCCGTCTTTACCGAAAGAACCAAGAAGATGAATCCCTGCAGTCACGAAAGCTTTAAATCGAAATTTGATCCATTGATTTCCACCAGCAATGAGGACTTTAAGATCTTCTGATCTTCTTATTCTTAGGATTCCGAGGGTCAAGGCTCCCTTGCTGGAGTTGATCAGGGATTTTGCCAGTGCATCTCCAAGACTATTGACCTACAAGGCTGTCACAATGGGCTAGCCCCAACGTTACTTACAGGAACTGGTCCATTGATTTCCACCAGCAATGAGGACTTTAAGATCTTCTGATCTTCTTATTCTTCTTAGGATTCCGAGGGTCAAGGCTCCCTTGCTGGGGTTGATCAGGGATTTTGCCAGTGCATCTCCAAGACTATTGACCTACAAGGCTGTCACGTGGGCTAGCCCCAACGTTACTTACAGGAACTGGTCCCCTGATATCCACGAGAAATGGGTTGCTTGAGATTTTCTTCATATTTTAATTTTGGAGCTTTCGTGACTGCAGGAATTATTCTTTGGTTCTTTCGGTAAAGTCACGTATAAAGATAAAATAATAAATTATATAATAATAGATATCTCCTATATTTAAGGCCTCGTCACAGAAACGACCTCTCTCTTGTGATACTCTCTCTCTGTGTGTCTTTGTGATGTCTGTCTGCTTGTGTGTCTGTCTATAGTGTTCTGGTTAGATTTTTGTTGCTATTTCTTTTATACCTGATGCTGATTGCTTGTGTTGCATCGAAACGTCGTAGTAGTATGATATTATTTAATTTATTCTTTTATCTTTATACGTGACTTTCCGAAAGAACCAAAGAATATCTACTTCATAGTATTCCGAAGGGTCAATGCTCCCTTGGGGGCCGTCCATAAATGACGTCACGCACCTAGGCGGGGGGGGGGGGTCAGACATTTGTGACGATGTGTGACGAGGGGGGGGGTTGAGAAATGTGACGTCACATCAAAATGCGCAACTTTAAATAAATATAGACAACACGTTCTACTTAATTAAATTGACTTTTTAATAAATGTTTTCTCCTACAACATCAGAGTGCAGCGCCACACTAAATACGCACTACAATGACAATAGTTTAACGCGATTTGAAGCATGTTTATTTTTTTGGGGTTGGAAGGGGCAGAGCTTTGTGACGTCATATTTGAGGGGGGCCTGGCTTTTGTGACGCCGTGTGACGAGAGGGGGGGGTCAAAAATCGTCCAAAATCGCGTGACGTCATTTATGGACGGCAAATATGACGTCACAAAGCTCTGCCCCCCCCCCCCAAACTAAAAGATGCTTCAAATCGCTCTAAACTATTGTCATTGTAGTGCGTATTTAAGGTGGCGCTGCACTCTGATGTTGCAGGAGAAAACATTTATTTAAAAGTCTATTTAATTAAATAGAACGTGTTGTCTATATTTATTTAAAGTTGCGCATTTTGATGTGACGTCACATTTCTCAACCCCCCCCTCTTGTCACACATCGTCACAAATGTCTGACCCCCCCCCCCCCCAGATGCGTGACGTCATTTATGGACGGCCCTAAAGGCTTATAAAGTTCTCGCTCTCAGCACTTGCGCCGGGCAGCGTGGGTCGCCTTTCCGGGGGACCTTTGTCTGCACCTTGTGGGCGTGGCCACGGGCGGGGGCGTGACCACGGGGGCGTGGCCACGGAGGGGGCGTGGTCACGGGCGGGGGCGTGGCCACNGGGGCGTGACCACGGCGGGGCGTGGCCGCGGGGGCGTGGTCACGGGGGGCGTGGCCACGGGGGGCGTGGTCACCGGGGGCGTGGCCACGGGCGGAAGCGGAAGCGCGTGGCAGCTACGGACGACTCCGCGCTGCAGCGTCGCTCGCGTTGCGGAGTCACCACGGGGAAGACGCCGCGTGGGGTACACGGGGGTGTCACGTGGTGTGTACAGGGGGAGTGTCACGTGGTGTGTACAGGGGGAGTGCGTGGTGTGTAACGGGGAGTGTCACGTGGTGTGTACAGGGGGAGTGTCACGTGGTGTGTACAGGGGGAGTGTCACGTGGTGTGTACACGGGGAGTGTCACGTGGTGTGTACAGGGGGAGTGAGCACGTGGTGTGTACAGGGGGAGTGATCACGTGGTGTGTACAGGGGGAGTGAGCACGTGGTGTGTACAGGGGGAGTGATCACGTGGTGTGTACAGGGGAGTGTGTCACGTGGTGTGTACAGGGGGAGTGATCACGTGGTGTGTACAGGGGGAGTGAGCACGTGGTGTGTACAGGGGGAGTGAGCACGTGGTGTGTACAGGGGGAGTGATCACGTGGTGTGTACAGGGGGAGTGTGTCACGTGGTGTGTACAGGGGGAGTGATCACGTGGTGTGTACAGGGGGAGTGAGCACGTGGTGTGTACAGGGGAGTGATCACGTGGTGTGTGCAGGGGGAGTGTCACGTGGTGTGTGCAGGGGGAGTGATCACGTGGTGTGTACAGGGGGAGTGTCACGTGGTGTGTACAGGGGAGTGTCACGTGGTGTGTGCAGGGGAGTGATCACGTGGTGTGTGCAGGGGGCGTGAGCACGTGGTACATGGGGAGTGTCACGTGGTGTGTACAGGGGGTGTGTACAGGGGAGTGTGCAGGGGAGTGATCACGTGGTGTGTACAGGGGGAGTGAGCACGTGGTGTGTACAGGGGGAGTGTGCACGTGGTGTGTACACGGGGAGTGTCACGTGGTGTGTACAGGGGAGTGTCACGTGGTGTGTACAGGGGAGTGTCACGTGGTGTGTACAGGGGGAGTGATCACGTGGTGTGTACAGGGGGAGTGTGCACGTGGTGTGTACAGGGGAGTGTGCACGTGGTGTGTACACGGGGAGTGTCACGTGGTGTGTACAGGGGGAGTGTGCACGTGGTGTTTACACGGGGAGTGTCACGTGGTGTGTACAGGGGGAGTGAGCACGTGGTGTGTACAGGGGGAGTGTGCACGTGGTGTGTACACGGGGAGTGTCACGTGGTGTGTACAGGGGAGTGTCACGTGGTGTGTACAGGGGGAGTGTGCACGTGGTGTGTACACGGGGAGTGTCACGTGGTGTGTACAGGGGGAGTGTCACGTGGTGTGTACAGGGGGAGTGTCACGTGGTGTGTACAGGGGGAGTGTCACGTGGTGTGTACAGGGGGAGTGTCACGTGGTGTGTACAGGGGGAGTGTCACGTGGTGTGTACAGGGGAGTGTCACGTGGTGTGTACAGGGGGAGTGTCACGTGGTGTGTACAGGGGAGTGTCACGTGGTGTGTACAGGGGGAGTGTCACGTGGTGTGTACACGGGGAGTGTCACGTGGTGTGTACACGGGAGTGTCACGTGGTGTGTACAGGGGGAGTGTCACGTGGTGTGTGCAGGGGAGTGTCACGTGGTGTGTGTAGGGGGAGTGTCACGTGGTGTGTACACGGGGAGTGTCACGTGGTGTGTGCAGGGGAGTGTCACGTGGTGTGTGCAGGGGGAGTGTCACGTGGTGTGTACAGGGGGAGTGTCACGTGGTGTGTGCAGGGGGAGTGTCACGTGGTGTGTACAGGGGGAGTGTCACGTGGTGTGTGCAGGGGGAGTGTCACGTGGTGTGTGCAGGGGGAGTGTCATGTGGTGTGTACAGGGGGAGTGTCACGTGGTGTGTGCAGGGGGAGTGTCACGTGGTGTGTGCAGGGGGAGTGTCACGTGGTGTGTGCAGGGGGAGTGTCACGTGGTGTGTGCAGGGGGAGTGTCACGTGGTGTGTACAGGGGGAGTGTCACGTGGTGTGTACAGGGGGAGTGTCACGTGGTGTGTACAGGGGGAGTGTCACGTGGTGTGTACAGGGGGAGTGTCACGTGGTGTGTACAGGGGGAGTGTCACGTGGTGTGTACAGGGGGAGTGTCACGTGGTGTGTACAGGGGGAGTGTCACGTGGTGTGTACAGGGGGAGTGTCACGTGGTGTGTACAGGGGGAGTGTCACGTGGTGTGTACAGGGGGAGTGTCACGTGGTGTGTACAGGGGGAGTGTCACGTGGTGTGTACAGGGGAGTGTCACGTGGTGTGTACAGGGGGAGTGTCACGTGGTGTGCACAGGGGGAGTGTCACGTGGTGTGTACAGGGGAGTGTCACGTGGTGTGTACAGGGGTGTGTCACGTGGTGTGTACAGGGGGAGTGTCACGTGGTGTGTACAGGGGGAGTGTCACGTGGTGTGTACAGGGGGAGTGTCACGTGGTGTGTACAGGGGGTGTGTCACGTGGTGTGTGCAGGGGGAGTGAGCACGTGGTGTGTGCAGGGGAGTGTCACGTGGTGTGTACAGGGGGAGTGTCACGTGGTGTGTACAGGGGGTGTGTCACGTGGTGTGTACAGGGGGAGTGAGCACGTGGTGTGTGCAGGGGGAGTGTCACGTGGTGTGTACAGGGGGAGTGAGCACGTGGTGTGTACAGGGGGAGTGATCACGTGGTGTGTACAGGGGGAGTGATCACGTGGTGTGTACAGGGGAGTGATCACGTGGTGTGTACAGGGGAGTGTCACGTGGTGTGTACAGGGGGAGTGATCACGTGGTGTGTACAGGGGGAGTGATCACGTGGTGTGTACAGGGGGAGTGATCACGTGGTGTGTACAGGGGGAGTGTCACGTGGTGTGTACAGGGGGTGTGACACGTGGTGTGTACAGGGGGAGTGTCACGTGGTGTGTACAGGGGGAGTGATCACGTGGTGTGTACAGGGGGAGTGTGCACGTGGTGTGTACAGGGGGAGTGTCACGTGGTGTGTACAGGGGGAGTGTCACGTGGTGTGTACAGGGGGAGTGAGCACGGGGTGTGTACAGGGGGAGTGTCACGTGGTGTGTACAGGGGGAGTGTCACGTGGTGTGTACAGGGGGAGTGTCACGTGGTGTGTACAGGGGGAGTGAGCACGTGGTGTGTACAGGGGGAGTGATCACGTGGTGTGTACAGGGGAGTGTCACGTGGTGTGTACAGGGGGAGTGTCACGTGGTGTGTGTGTGTAGAGTGCACGTGGTGTGTGCACGGGGTGTGTACACGTGGTGTGTACACGGAGTGTGTACACGGGGTGTGTACACGTGGTGTGTACAGGGGTGTGTACACGGAGTGTGTACACGGGGTGTGTACACGTGGTGTGTACACGGGGTGTGTACACGGAGTGTGTACACGGAGTGTGTACACGGGGTGTGTACAGGGGGTGTGTACACGGAGTGTGTACACGGGGTGTGTACACGTGGTGTGTACACGGGTGTGTACACGGAGTGTGTACACGGGGTGTGTACACGTGGTGTGTACACGGGGTGTGTACACGGGGTGTGTACACGGGGTGTGTGCACGTGGTGTGTACACGGGGTGTGTGCACGTGGTGTGTACACGGGGTGTGTANACGTGGTGTGTAGGTGTGTGCACGTGGTGTGTACGGTGTGCATGGTGTGTACACGTGGTGTGTACACGTGTGTACACGGGTGTGTGCACGGGGTGTGTGCACGTGGTGTGTACACGGGGTGTGTACACGTGGTGTGTACGTGGTGTGTGCACGTGGTGTGTACACGTGGTGTGTACGTGGTGTGTACACGTGGTGTGTACACGGGTGTGTACGGGGTGTGTGCGTGGTGTGTGCATGGGGTGTGTACAGGGTGTTACACGGGGTGTGACCGGGGTGTGTGCGTAGAGTACACGTGGTGTATACACGGGTGTATACACGGGAGTGTTCGTGAGTGCACTGGTGTATACATGGGGAGTGTGTGTGCGTAGAGTACACGTGGAGTGTGCGTAGAGTACACACGTGGTGTACACACGTGGTGTATACATGTGGCGCACGCACAGAACGCCCCGTGTTGTGCACTCGCAGAAAACACGGGTCGTATGCTGTTGTAGTCGACAGCTCGTCCCATGCCGTGAGAGACGCCGATGAGTGGCGGCCGCGTTTAATGTTGTTGTTGTTGTGGTTCTTGTTGTTGTTGACGCAGAACCCGCCATGCCGCGGGCCAGCAAGGATGGCAGAAGCGGCGTCGTGGGAGCGACTCCAGCGCGGACGCCGCCCTCATGGAACGCCTGCAGCGGCGCGGACACGACGACGTGCAGCAGCTCAAGCACGTGGAGACCTTGTGAGCGTCACGGCCTCCACCTGTCAATCACTCCCAGCTGCTCCACGTGCTCCAGTTCCACGTGCACCACGTGCCTCACCAATCACTCCCAGCTGCTCCACGTGCTCCAGTTCCACGTGCGCCACCTGCTCCACCAGTCACTCCCAGCAGCTCCACTCCACGTGCTCCATTACTCCAAATGCACCACATGCCTCACCAATCACCAGAGGTCGCAAACGGGTTTTGATTCCTTACCCGTACCCGGCCGCACCAGGGTCGAAAATGGGTACCCGCACCCTACCCGATACCCGGCTACCCGTACCCGGCCGGGTATCGGGTAGGGTACGGGTACCCGATTGCGACCTCTGGGATGAAGCCATGTTGCAGGCGCGGGTGGGTTGATTCTAGGAACTTGAATTGTGAGAAGAGACAAGACGTTGGGAAATGAGTGACAAACGGTGACTCACCAGTGACTCACGGCCTACCCGTACCCTACCCGGCCGCACCAGGGTCGCAAACGGGTACCCGTATCTGTACCCGGCCGGGTACGGGTAGGGTACGGGTATCGGGTACCCTGTTGCGACCTCTGGTGAACGAGTGTAATAATATCATAATAATTGTGGATCAGTTACCAGCATTGAAACACGCTCGGGATGTTACCTGCTGCTTGTCTCTGCAACTTTTAATTGTGCCGCTGTCGTTGTCGTTTTGTCTTCCTGTCAAGCTACGAAAAGCCTCCTCCCAGTCTCATCAAAGTGAGTGGCCCTGCTGCACCACTCGGAGATGTCTCGATACTCACCCGTTCATCATCGGTAACATCCGTGCGGCCTTCACAGGAAGAGTGTTGAACAGGCGATCTCCGTGACCAATTGCCCTTTCTTCACGCAACACAGAGACCCAGAGAGATGTCGAGCGGATAATACAAGGACTGCTCTACTTCCGAATGTTCGAATTATGAACTTTTAGAGATACGAACAAATCTCGCCGTATGTCCAGTCCTGTTCCCGAGAGTTGTAAGTTCACTCGTGCAATAATGGCGGGGTGGCATCTGTATCTGCAGAACATGGAACCAGTAAACATTCCTGCGGAGGGAGCTGGTAGGAACGTTGGGTTGCTCGGTCAATGGCCAGGGTCAACGGCGGTGTGGTGTATTCCGCAAATATGCCCGACTGTGAGGGCGGCACAAGCCGGCGTGAGTAGGTTAAACGTTGAGTTTTATAAGGGCACCACGGGGTGACCAGCCCCTCCCCACCCAGCCCCACCCCTCCCACCCGCTACACCACCGCCTTGTATGCCGTGTCTGCTTTCATAGATAGTCACTAACAGCACCTGCCCTAACATTCTGTTAAAAGTCTGAGGAATCTTTGTCTTTTGTATGGATAAGTGTTGAACTTCTTTCGCACCATACGTAGCCAACCGTACCAAGCGGATGTGGGAAGGGGGGAGGGTCAACAAACTTAACACAAAAAGCAATTTTAAAGAAGTACCTTTGTGCCGTTCGNCCCTTTGGCGTACTCCGTTCCAACGCTGGCGAGACACTGCCGCATCATCTCCTTGCACATTGCCACAAGGCGGCAGCGGCGATAGCCAACCCCTGCGGCAGTGGCAATGCCACCGCGGAAAACCGAATCCTCGGGCACAGATTTTCACATTTGTACCTCGTTTGCCAGTAAAAAATATGATGATTGTTTTTTACCCTTTATCTGGCAACAAAACTGACACCTTTTTTTCCGAGGAGTCATGTTTGCTAGACCACAATACCTGCAGTCATAATGCAAAAAAAAAACATAACTCTGATAATGTATGCACTGTCTTTGAAGTTGATTGGTCCACACCCGAGACAGCTTTCCTTAGAGCCTAGTCTCACATGGTGTTGGACCAGATGACGCCAAAAGGCGCAAAGACAATGCACCATCAGAGTATGAGAGCTCGCGGTAAGCATTTACACCATTGGTACCTCATTTGCCAGTAAAAAATATGATAATTGTTTTTTACCCAAAAGGTGTCAGTTTTGTTGCCAGATAAAGGGTAAAAAACCAATTATCACAGATATCTCGTTTGTTACCGTGGCCTCCGCCACCTTCCCCCGACCGTTGGCGCAGGAAAACGATGACAAGCCCGAGGACTGCATCCCGGACCTGCCAGGCAATGAGAACGCACGCGACTTCCTCGCCAGCGCCCCCTCCAAGGGCCTCTGGATGCCGCTTGGAAAGGAGGTGAAGGTCATGCAGTGTGAGTTGCCCCGGCCGCCCCACCCCCTCGCGTGCGCCGTGCCAGCCTTGTATGTGCGCGCGTGCGTACGTGGAACTTCATTCGCAAGCGTACGTAGCCAACCGTGCCAATCGGAGGTACGGGAGAAAGTAAAATGAACTTGACGCAAAGGCCTTCACGGGAGGTGCTCGCCTAACAACGATTGCCCTGACAGTCTGTTCAGGCTATGCGGGAGTTGGGGGGGGTGTATCTTTGCCTTTATGCTCGAGGCGTGGAACTTTCAGGGTGGTGACACACGGCCTGGCGATAGCGCGTCTGCCGCTTGTTGCAGAGGCTCGCGGTTCAAATGCGGCAGGCCGCCCCGATTAATACTGCGATGTGTATTGACCGTACAAATACGCGCTCTCTGGCCAACGTCCTTCTTCATAGTACCTCTGCGAATATCGAACTCTTCTTGCAAAGTGATATATATATCAATACACGGTGTACAGCATATATATATAGAGAGTATATTTTCTACGATATATACGACTCTTTTTACACATCGCGTATTCCCGCTACAAAATCGGAATCGTACTGTATCGGTGCCGGGCAGATATCCACCAATCGAAAGGCAGCTCCCTGCGTGGGTCCCAGAAGCCCTTGCGGCGTGCGCGTGTGGCACCGCAGGCTGGCGGTGTAAGCAGTACGGGCACCGCACGGGCGATCGCGAGTGCCCTTACTTCAGCTCCGGAAACCAGCGGCTGGAGCAGTTTCGTGTGGTAGGTGGTCCTCCAGACCATCATCACCATCATCCTCATCTCTATCATCCTCATCAGTACCATTATCCTCATTTCTCTTGTAAATCATCCTCATCTCCACCACTACCATCATAATCTGCATCATCATTACCACCATCCTCAACCACTACCATCACCATCTCCATCACCACCACGGATCTCCATCCTCATCTCCACCACTACCATCATCATCTGCATCATCATTATCACCATCGTCATTACCACCATCCTCAACCATTACCATCACCATCCTCATCTCCATCACCACCACGGATCTCCATCCTCATCGCCATCTTCATCTCCATCACTATCATCATCATCACCACCAGTAATGTCCGCATCACCACCATTCTCATCTCCATCAGCATCATCATGATCATCAACATCACCACCATAATCCTCATCACCATCTCCATCACCACCACCCTCATCTCTATCATTTCCATCATCATTGAAAGCTCACTGTGACCATGTACAGAGCCCAGACCATGCTTGCAAATCAGACTGATCCTGGTCGCACGAGTTCTCAGCTCGTTAAACAATAGGCCTCGTAAAACTCGAACATTCGTCAAAGAATTAATGAATGCAGCGCCCCCCATGAATCTTCGTCGATGACTTGTTCCTGACTCTTCGCCAAATGTTACATGTTAATTCTAGATTTGAAGCTTTTGTGACTGCAAGGATTCATACTCTTAGTTCTTTCGGTAAAGTCACGTAGGTAAAAAAAGGAAATTAAAATTAATAAAAATAAAACAATAAAATCACGACGTTTCGGAGGCAACACAAGCTTCCGTCTTCAGGTGAAACCGTCACAGCAAAACATCTGTATCAAGTGAAGAGAAGTCCCAAGAGGCACGACCTTATATACTGGTTAAGGGGGAGGAGCCAAGATGGGCCACGGGAGAGGAGGAGTTGTGAGATGGTCATTTTTTTACCTACGTGACTTTACCGAAAGAACTAAGAGTATGTTACATGTTAGCTTCCAAGGGCGTGTCGCGAACACGCGCCTCTTGATCAACGTAGCTTCGGTTTTCCCTACCATCCATTAATTTTAAAGGTTAGTGTGAGAAAAGAAGACGTTACTCTAAGGAGGGTTGACCCTTCGCCTGACGACATTGCTTTCGCCTGCTACAAAGTTACAATTCCAAGTTTGTTTTGTTTAACCAGTTGAGGGACTCAAGAATCTCGGTTGCAAGAGATTGTGACCTTGCTCACGGCAATGACCAAAGGCAAAAACAACTGCCGTTATCGCGAGACAATACAGAATAATCAAAAAAATGTATGTAAAAAACACAACGAACTTCAGCTAAAGTGCTGCTTTGCCTTTTGAAATGTCGCCGTTTCCGTTGCGTTAGGCGCACGAGGACCCCATGTACGACATCACGCGGGAGAACAAGCAGCAGGAGAAGCAGCTGAGGTACCAGCCGATGCACACTCCCGCCGCCACCGCCGGCAGACCCTGCTCACTGAATCAATATTTATTCGTACTGGAGGAATCCGATCAGCTCCAAAGCTCTTTTTCACAGATGTCCCAGTAGATGTCCGCGTTCATGAATGTCCATTGCGATGATGATGATGGGCGGCGACGTGGCCCAGTGGTAGGGCTTTCGCCGCTTGTTACGGAGGCTACTACGGTAATCCAGCGGCCGCCCTGGTTTATACTGCGGTGGTGTGCATTAACCGTCAACATAAATACTCCGTGCCATCTGCCTTGCTCGCTGTGGACGTGAAAGAGCCTCAAATGTCATCCGCAAGAGTAGGCCAATTTGTAGATTCGGCAAATTTTTTAATTACACTGCAAATGACTCCACTGGAATTACACGTAGCCACGCACGCAGGGAGATGACACTCAAATCGCTACACGGACGGGGTCGCGAAATCACTTGATGGTGTCGTCATCTTCCGGCCACCTCACAATTCGATGGGGTTTGGAGCTTTACAAATCTGTCGCAATCGGCATTCAGTCAGCGCTTTCTCACTCTCACGTACGTACGTATGTTGAACTTCTTTCACACCGTACGTAGCCAACCGTGATAATCGGAGGTGTGGGGAAGGACAACAAACTAAACAAAAAGCAGTTCTAAAAAAGTGAGTTTTCAATATAGACGATTTAATTTGTATTTTTTACCTACGTGACTTTACCGAAAAAACCTAAGAATATGAATCCTTGCAGTCACGAAAGCTTCAAATCTAGGATTTAAAAGTGCATAGCTCCAGTTGGTTAATATCGAGTGCCAAGGAGGGAGGCGAGTGGCGTGCGCTGGGAGTGACCTCTAGGCCACCGTGACCCGGTCAAGGTCGCCCTGTGACCCCTGCTCTGTGCACGGCTCGCCGGTCAACTTTCGTTCACTTTTTTATTTTTCTTGGTTCTTTCGGTAAAGTCACGTAGAATGGAAATAAAAAAATAATAAAAATAAAACATTAAATTTTATATTACAGTGATCCCTCGTTTATCGCGGTTAATGGGACCAGAACCCCTCGCAATAGGTGAAAATCCACGAAGTAGGATTGGCCCCTAGGAATTTCCGTATATGTGTGTGTGTGATGCACTGAGGCCGCGAAACTTGAACCACGAAGTGGCGAGGGATTACTGTATTATTTTATTGTATAATTTAATAATGTTCGTATTTTTATTATTTACTTATTTCCATTCTACGTGACTTTACCGAAAGAACCAAGAAGATGAATCCCTGCAGTCACGAAAGCTTTAAATCGAAATTTCGTTCACTTCCTCGCTCACGCGCGCCACGTTACGCGGCTCGCAGGCTGGAGCAGCTCAAGAGACTTTTGGAGGAGTCCACAACGGGGAGCAGCAGCAGCTCCGACTCGTCTCGGGAAGACAGGAAAAAGAGGAGGAAGAAGGAAAAGAAGAAGAAAAAGAAAAAGATGAAGGAAAAAAAGATAAAAGAAAGCACAAGCGCCGGAAGTCGAAGCAGAGCAGTTCGGATTCCTCCGACTGAACGTATATCGCGCGTGGGGGGGGGGCGGGGGGGGGCTGGAGGAGTTCGGATGCAGCCACCCACACAGCCTCAGGTGGCAGCTTGGCATTGGCAGGGCCCAGACTCACTGCGTCACCACAGGTGCCTATAACTAAAACTACACTTTTTTATTTGACCAGGTAAGGCCCACGGAGCTGTATATACTTTGTTTCAGAAGCGACCAGGCTCTCGCAGATGATAGCGCAACGAAGCGGCTTATCGCATGGAAATTTACAGCAGCCAAATACTCCAAATGTGCGATGTTGATTATAAATGTGAAGCGAAAAACCGGAGGCCACGGGGAGACAGACACGCAAACTCCAAATATGCCGTCGTCGGAGTTGGGATCGCACCCACAACCTCCTGTACACCAGGCGAGGTAGTTAACATCTCGCAACCGTGGCACGCCGTGGACAGGAGGAACTGACGCTGCATTTCCACGCTCACTATAACGAGCTGGCACCAGTTTTTAAATAACAGAGCCACTGAGGCTGGGCCCGGATTCGCATACAAGGCTTTCCGGGGGACGGGAGGGTGGGGGGTTCAACGTGGAAAATGGGATCAGCTCTCATGTACAGGTCAATCTCAGGGCCGTATTTTTGTTACAAAAAATAACAGTGGTAAAAAATTACTTAGCTAAAAAATTACCAAGCTAAAAAATTACCAAGCATTTTTTTAAAAATGTATCTTCCGCCAGCGTCCGCTAACCCTAGGATACAACGAAACCGTGTTAACGTATTTAGTCAATTACGCCTGTGTAGGGGATTGGAAGAGCGCGGAACATTGGTTAAGACGGGTCAAGGCCACGGAATCGCAAGGCTTAGCTAGGGTTTGAAATCGGTGGGCCGTTGCTGGTCTGCTTTGGCACGGGCTTGGGTCTCGATTCAGTCGTTAGGAAGACGCAGCACAAGAGGGCGGAGGTGGTGTAGGAGGTGGATTATCCGCAACAGACGACAAAGGCTTCGTTAATTTTTTTCTGAAAAAGAGGCATGTGATATTTTGTCGATTGGGAAAAATGTTAAAATCTATTTCTTTTGTTATATTGATTACAAACATCAAGTGTACATTTTTTTCCTGATTTCCTTAACTTGCTGTGCATTTCACTGCCCGTGTGTACGCGCACGATAAAAATTAAACAATGAGGCGATTGACTGACGTTTTAAAATGCACAACTTGGCTTTTACTGGAAAAAGTTAAGTTAGGCCTACATGTTGTGTTACTTGGAGCCCCATGGCGTGCCAGGTTATTACAAGTAATATCACCTACTGGTTTACCCAGGAAAGCCTTACCGATTCTCAACTCTCTCTCTCAGGAGGGTTCTGCCAAGTATTTTGTAGTGGGGCTGCGATGCTGCTGTGTTACTATATAATCCCAATCGAAATAATTTGCAGTGTCACTTTTCAGCATTGGGAATGTTTCGGTCGATAGCAGTTACAACAGCGTGATTTCTCCCGCAGAAAACCAGAGAAAACCCCATGGCAGAAGAGACTTAGAACTTACAAACCCCACTCACTCATTCACTCACACTGCAGAACAGGGTGGGGGGTGGGAGATCACACAAACCACGCACAAAGGTGGCATACAGTCAGGAATCCGCCTTTTGCAGTGAGGCACAAGTGTTATCACTGTGCTGCCACGCTGTGGACCACGTGTTATGACGACATTGTTGTCTGTACGGGACTTTTAAGTGTGAATAAAAATATATTTACTGCATGGCCAGGTATGTTTCCACATGTCCCGTAAGTCATGTCTTTTTTTGCTGGCCAGGGCCTCGCTCAATATACTTGGGAGTTTCTGTTAATTTAATGTTACTGGTAGGAACCTCCTGATTCCACCAGCCCACAGGATTATTGTGTCCGTCCGTCGTGCATCCAAAAATGGGAGGGGTGGGGCTGGGTGGAGAGNGGAGGGTGGGGAGGGGCTGGGTGGGAGGGGTGGGGAGGGGCTGGTCACCCCGTGGTGCCCTTATAAAACTCAACGTTTAACCTACTCACGCGGCTTGTGCCCGCCCTCACAGTCGGCCATGTTTTTTACCCTTCTATCTGGCAACAAAACTGAGTTGTGCGCCTTTTGGCGTCATCTGGTCAAACCCATGTGAGACTATGCTCTAAGGAAAGCTGTCTCGGGTGTGGACCAATCAACTTCAAGGACAGTGCATATTATCAGAGTTATGTCTTTTGTTTGTATTATGACTGCAGGTATTGCGGTCTATGCAAACATGACTCCTTGTAAAAAGGTGTCAGTTTTGTTGCCAGATAGAAGGGTAAAAACCCAATTATCATATTTTTACTGGCAAATGAGGTTCCCATAGTGTAAACACATCATTATTGTCATATCACATGGGGAAAATCGCATGAGCTGCAAACATTCCATTCGCAAGGGTGTCCCAGGGTTGACACGAAGTAAGTTCGAATTACTCTTTGGTTCTTTGGTAAAGTCACGTAGAAAGAGAAAATACTAAATTAAATAATAGCATACGACGTTTCGATTGCAACACAAGCAATTATCATCAGGTATAAATGAAAGAGAAAACAAAACCTAGTAAGCATAGAAATATAATGTAATACAACACAGACAGTCGGCTAACATAACAGTCAACACTCTACTGGTTGTTTAACGTTCTTCCAAAGATTGCTAAATTTAAGAGAGAGATGAAACAGAACAGGAGACAGACAGACACGTAAGCAGAGAGAGATGCACAGAGAGACACACACATAGGCAAACACTGTGTGCTATCTCTCTCTGCTTACGTGTCTGTCTATGCGTCTCCTGTTCTGTGTTTTATCTCTCTTAAATGTAGCAAACTTTGGAAGAACGTTAATCAACCAGGTAGGGTGTTGACTGTTATGTTAGCCGACTGTGTTGTATTACATTATATTTCTAAGTTTACTAGGTTTGTTTTCTATTTCATTTATACCTGATGATGATTGCTTGTGTTGCAATCGCAACGTCGTATGCTAGTATTTAATTTATTATTTCTCTTTCTACGTGACTTTACCGAAAGAACCAAGAGTCATTCCTGCAGTCACGAAAGCGCCAAATCAAGTTTTAAGTTCTAATAGGCAGAATACTTGAAAACGGTGTGAACTGGCTCAAGGCGAAAATNTTCAAGGTGTCAATCGAGGGAGCAGCACCAGTAGTGTTGGCGATAAAAGTGTAAGCAGCGGTTTCTTTAGACTAAGCTTAATTCAGTTTTCAGTTTCATTTATTAGGTATATCCCTGTGAGCCATTCGGCTCTTGAATCGGGTGCAACCGCAACAAACAAAAAACATGAACAAGAAAACATTTAAAGTGACTATGTGACAAGTGCAAACAGAAAATCCAAGAAAAGAGAAAATATTGCAGAAAAAGCACCGTACACCAACGCTGTGTGCAAAAATCCCAGTGGGATGCAAGTCAAACAACAACAACCACAAGACAACTTAGATTAAGGCCATCAGTCTAACTCCGTACTACAACAAACAAACATGGCCAAAGCAAAAAACTTTTCGAAATCACCAAAATAAAGCCATAAAAGTTCATAGGAACTGTGACCGAATTTTCACAATGAACGACGTAAACAACATGTACCACTAAACACTGCAGCCATAGCTGGCCGCATGAGTCACTCCACAACAGCAGTAGCATCAGGAGATGTATTTACAGAGGTTACAACCCAGAAGAGGTGCCTACAAAGACGACCAAAGAACCACGTGGCGTGGGTCCGCAAGGTCTATCTATGGGAGCTGTGTGATAATACAGAGGGGGTATTCATGGCTGGGTTAGGCCTGACCACGCAATACTCCATCGTTGTACGGGACATCCCGTAAACCGCTAAAAATGTGTGAATTATTATTTGCATATCGTTTTTCTTTCTTCGTGACCTTTATTTGCAGGTAGTTTTTTTTCCTCGTGACCTTTCCCCGTATCTTTATGGACAGCGTCCGCTTGACCCCCACATGCCGATCGTCAGTGTGTCAACAGCTGCTCGTGTGCTGAATGACCGTGACACGCGCATGTCTTACAATAACTGTTCCACATGATTTTTGGGTTTGATGGCGTCAATATAAATGTGTCGTTAAACCGCCACTACCCGGCACAGCCAGTTAGGAAGGTTTATCACAGTAACAAAACATGCCTATTCGTTACTATTCTTGGTTCTTTCGGTAAAGTCACGTAGAAGGGAAATAATAAAATAATAAAAATAAAACATAAAATTCTCACGACGTTTCCTGCGGTCACGAAAGCTTTAAACCGAAATGTTTTCGTTGCTAGTTCAGCACGCCGGTGTGTTGGAGAGTAAACCCACGACATTTACAATTCGAGTAGCTGGACTTTTGCCGGTAATTAAAACCAGCATCATCAGGCGACAGACAGAATTGTGGAGAAATCCTCCTGTTTCCGCCTTAAATAGAGGAATAAATGTGAATCGTCACTTGTGAGCGAATCCGGTGCGGAGACTAGACGGGGAGGGTTAATATATATGTAACGTTCTTGAAGGAGACGGAAACTTATTAGAGGCACACGCTTTTTTCACCAATACTTGCTACACCTAACACACAAGGGGTATACGGTCCCCGTACCCGCTATCCTGAGGAGCTACAGACTCCGGACTTGCCGGCTATCTTCCCCGCTAGCCTAGCCTCCTCCGGCTGGGACCTAGGTTAGGCACACGACCCGCGCTGGCCCGGCGGGTCCCCGACCTCTGGTCGCTCGAGACCTTCGCCCTCACAAGGGTGGGAAGGCTGGGAGCCAGGGCCCTATCCAGGACCTATCTCCAATGACCACTGGTTACTCTGAGCCCCAGCCCTGACACGGGCTGGAGGGCTTGGTCCAGGGTCCTAGATGTCTTCAGCCGACTTGGGTCTTCGTGTAGCAGAACTAACCAAGAGCTCTCAGCGCTCCGGCTTTTATACCTGTTCGTGGCCGGGTTAACCAATCCCCGGCCACCTCTTGGACCCCTCCGATTGGTTCTTCCCAATTTGGCGTTTGGATCCTACCTCACCCCATTTGACCCTAACTGTTTGATTGAGCGGGAAAACCTTGTTTACCAACTGCTCTCTCACAGCTTGCGAACCGCGAGTAGTTATCACCACTACATATACATATAAATTAGAATGGATATACTCTTTGGTTCTTTCGGTAAAGTGGAAAAAATATAATGGAATTGCTGGATTATATTTTTTCCGCCTGAGGACGACCGCTTGTGTTGCGATCGAAATGTCGTGATTTATTTTATTTTCTACCGACGTGACTTTACCGAAATAACCAAAGAGTATGGATTCCTGCAGTCACGAAGCTTCAAATCAAGATAGAATGGATATCCATTACCTGTTGGATTATACACTGGTCAACACACTTTTTCTGGCATAAGGTATTCCAACGGTTTTAATGTAATTTTGTGGTGCTGATTCCAAATCTGGCATCAGTTTTTGTCTATCACATTAGGTTTTTGAGATATCAAATATTGCATTTTCAATAAAATAAATAAATGTGGATATCTACATAAAATGATATTATAAACACACTATCCTAAAAATACAGCACCATATTTTAACACTAAAGCAGTCACTGACTCGCAACAACTTGCAATCATAAGTGACAGAGTTAACTTCGGGTAAAATCAATGAAAATAGGGTATGCCTATAGCATAAAATTAGATGTGATAGAGCAAATCTGAGATCAGATTTGGAATCAGCACCCTGAAATTAGTCTAAAACAGCTGCAAAAGTCCAGGCCAGAAATTTAGTTTTTTGTTGACCAGTGTTATTAATAGGGTAATCAACATAAATGGTCGTGAAAGCCTACGTGTTAAAATAGTAACTTTTGTGTCTTTAAGAAGAAGTAGAAGAAGAAAAAATGGACAGACCATATGGAGTCCCAGACCGGCACCCTCAGCCACCGTGGATGAGTCAGATACCCCAAAGTTCTACAGCCAGACACCAATCCCGTACCGACGCCAATGCTGAAATTCCACGATCCTGTGGTGGGGTGAGTCCCTCCATAGGACAACCACTATTGGCTTCCCTGTAAAGTGGTGCTCATTATTATTAAACCGCGGAGAAGGATGGTGGGCTGCAAGGCGTAATTATAATAGATATTGGGGGACACACCCCTCCCCCCATATTCAAATATGCTCAAAATGCCCCCCCCCCCCAATATATTGCTAGACAATAGATTTTTGTTTGTATGATTGTGGTTATGGTTGTACTTTATTAATCCCTGCCATTACATACAATGAAACAAGAAAAGGTTTCAAAAAGAAAAAAACAGCAATTTAATACAATACACTATTAGACATTATTGTAAAAAAAAGTCCATCCTATGTGTTAGTGATTTTTTTAATATATATTTTAGGCAGGAAATTCGTTTTAAAATTTAGATATTTTTCTTCTGGGGGGGTGACCCCCAGACCCCCTGGAAGATGTGGTCCCCCCCAATGTTGACTCCATGGCTACGGCCTGGCTGTGCTGAGTCAACAATTCAATCAGGGGTTGAACTCGTGACCTTCCGATTGTGGGCCACAACTGAGCCACCCGGTCGGTTCTTGTTTTAAAAAAGACTTGAATGAAATCGAATGCTGTCAAATGACCTCCCACTTGCTGGCCGGTGCTGTGGTACACCTCATACCACACAGGGACAGCTGCCACTGGGGTGCTCCCTGGCTAAACTGCAGCAGGGCATGCTGATGGTTGTGATGAGACGCAATGAGTGGCACTTTAAGCTACTAAAGAGGCGGTGATGCAAGGGCCCTACGCATTCAAATCCTCATCATTAAATTCTTAGGAGCATTACTATGAGCTGATTGCCCACGGAGTATTTGGAGAGGGAGTCTTTGGTAAAAGATGAAGAGTGGAGACATCCTTAGTTCAAAATCAAGTAGACAAAACGTTTAACAACCGTAACATCAAAACAAAATTACGAACAATCACTGGTTAACATATCTAACACGTTAAACAGTCGTAGCATATGTATGTCACAGTGCTTATTTGTGTTTTTATCGTGATGTATATATTTGTTTATACTGGTAGGAACCACCTGGTTCTACCAGCCCACAGGGGATTATTGTGTCCGTCCGTCCGTCGTGCATCCAAAAATGAGAGGGGTGGGGAGTGGCTGGGTGGGAGGGGCTGGGTGGGGAGGGTNGGGCTGGGTGGGGGTGGGAGGGTGGGGCTGGGTGGGGAGGGGCTGGTCACCCCGTGGTGCCCTTATAAAACTCAACGTTTAACCTACTCACGCCGGCTTGTGCCCGCCCTCACAGTCGGCCATATTTGCGGAATTCACCACGCCGCCGTTGACCCTGGCCATTGACCGAGCAACCCAACGTTCCTACCTGCTCCCTCCGCAGGAATATGTTACATTCAGGAATCAATTGGATTTCTCGAGTCATCCGCTTCCACCAAAATAAATAAATCTTCTTCCCAAACCACGCCATTCACATCTGCGGCACGAGGAGATGGCATATCAGCACAAGAATACTACACAGCAGCACAAGGAGATGGCACAGCAGCACAAGTATACGGCATAGAAGTGGAGGGGTGATTGTCACTCTCCATTCAACAGCCCTGCAGTTCCACTTATCGTCAATAGAGTGCAGAGGCGTTACCTCGCCAGGGCAAATGCCATGGGCCAGAGAGAGGCCAACGGTGGATCCCAGCAAACAGATCCTGGGACCAGAGGTCGCAAACGGGTTTTATTCCTTACCCGTACCCGGCCGCACCAGGGTCGCAAATGAGTACCCCTACCCTACCCGAAATGAGTGACAAACGGTTACTCACCAGTGACTCACGGCCCACCCGTACCCGTACCCGGCCGCACCAGGGTCGTATCGGGTAGGGTACGGGTATCGGGTACCCGATTGCGACCTCTGCCTGGGACACATTCCCCGGCCCCCGGGTGGGGTGGGGGGGAACCGGGGGAATGATGTCACCTGAGAGTGTTCCAGAAAGGAGGCGTGGCTAGAGCGAAGGGAGGCATGGCTAGAGCGGAGCAAGCCACGAACGGGTATATAAGCCACAGCTGTCAGAGCTCTGGCGCAATTATCTACACGCCGAAGCCCAGTGAGGCCAGTGGTCAGGACCCACGGACCAGGAGGTCAGGGTCAGTTAGCCTACCCTAGGTCCCAGCCGGAGGACGACAGGGAACGGGTTACCGGTGTTAGGTCCCGTATAGTTCGGAGGCCTTAGCCCCTGGGTATCGGGTGAAGGGACCCTGCAGTAAGGACAATAAACAAACGTGTTGCCTCGTAAGAAGTGTATTCGTCCGTATTTACAACACTACAGAAGCACAAAAAGACGACATAGCAGCACATGACGATGACATTATTTCCCCAAAGTACCTATTTCCTAAAAATCAACTAAAACAACTTGCGATGTTTTATTGATAACCGGGCGGTGGTGGATACGCATGTGGCCTGTAATCCAGCACTGTGGTGGCAACGCGGGCCGGTGGGTCACCGCAGAAATGTTGCGCGAGTCCCATCGAGTGGGTGTAGAGGAGGTGCCATGGCATCGCTCGCCAGGAGGGTCTAGCAAAGTGTGGCGTAATACCCATCTGCCCCTTCTGCTCGAGACAGACCGGTGCCTCACGACCTTCTTCATTCCACGCCACACCTTCAAGCTCGCTAGACCTTCGCGGGGACACATCGAACCAACTGCGCACGAGCGACCGAGGAAGTTGAGAGGACCGGGGGTGGGGACTGACGGCTGTGGATCTTACTTCGCCGTGACCAAGGAAGAGTGCGGAGTGGGTGATGGTGGGAGTAGTGGGGGCTGGATTGACCACTGAACGGCACGGAGAGTTCGTCTGGCCTAGCTTGTGAACAGTGAGGGCATTTGCTTTCCTATAATTCCGAAAAGTACCGTGGCACACCAGTTGCGATGCGCTGGGATAGGGTGTTGCCCCCTCGCACGTGTGGATTATCTCTGGGTGCTCGGGTCATGGTTAGGATTAGACAAGCGGGGAAAAGGCAGCCACGCAGTCAGCCGGTGCCAAGCAATTGTTGGTGCCCGCTCACCGCCCGGTTGCTGCCTTCCAGCTTGTCTGTCGTTCTCCCGAGTCGTTGGCTCTCTTCAGCTGTTCTCTNCCCCTCTGAGTCGTTCAATCTCTCTCCCTGTGGGAGCGAGTGAGACCCAAACATCTGTAATGCGAGCGTAAACGGGCTCGCGGATGTGACGTAACAGGTGGGAGGAGTTAGGGTCACGTGGGGAAGAGCTTTTAAGGACAGGAACCAGAAGGGCTGGGGGAGAGTGTGAGAGTAGAGACAGAAGGAGGCCACGCGGGGCAGGAGAAGGAAAGTGGCGTGATCGCCACAGGGTTGAGACTCGGCACCTTCGGCCATCGGTGTCCGGGCACGGAGGCGACAGAGAGCCAGCAGCGGGGCTGCATAGTGAGCCAGCAACGGGGCTGCAGGAGCGACGGCAGCAGTGGGGCTGCCGAGCGGGAGACGGAGGAGACTCTGAGCGAGACGCCGTGCGGGCAAGTTGTACGAACCAATAAAGGACAACGGAGACAGACCCAGTGCAAGAGTCTTATTACACATCGCACTTCCTGGCCTTGACATTTCTCGAAGCACAGGTGTGCACATCGACCGCAGAACATCAAGAGGCTGATGCCCACATCCCCCCCCCCCTTCATGAATGGAAAATTAAACAAAAGGCACAGTGCAATCGTGGCCATACAACACAAACTCTGGGTCCTATTCTTGGTTCTTTCGGTAAAGTCACGTAGAAGGGAAATAATAAAATAAATAAAAATCCACGACGTTTCGATTGCTACACAAGCAATCATCATCAGGTGATGATGATTGCTTGTGTTGTGAGAATTTAATAGTTTTTTTTATCATTTTATTATTTCCCTTCTACGTGACTTTACCGAAAAAAACAAGAATACGCTCTCCAGATGTTTAAAGCCGGGCCTACACTGATGTTTTCTTGACTTTGACGATTAAAATTTAGCTAGTCCTCTACTTACGATGGAGATGCGTTACGACGACCCATCGTAAGTCGAAAATATCGTAACTCGAAGATGGCCTAGCCTACCCAGGAGTCTTAAAGAATGGTGATAATTAGCAACACAGAGCAATTACAGTACCGTGCTGTATAAACTATATACGGTATGCATTTATTAATTACAATACTGTATTGCACAGTAAAATTTAAGTAAAAACAAGCTAAATTCTTAGCCTACCTATATGAACTGCAATTTCATGGAAAGTTTTTTCAGGAAACAATCCTATCTGGGTAAGCCTTTACACTATGGGAACCTCATTTGCCAGTAAAAATATGATAATTGGTTTTTAACCCTTCTATCTGGCAACAAAACTGACACCTTTTTACAAGGAGTCATGTTTGCATTGACCACAGTGCACATTATCAGAGTTATGTCTTTTGTTTGTATTATGACTGCAGGTATTGCGGTCTATGCAAACATGACTCCTTGTAAAAATGTGTCAGTTTTGTTGCCAGATAGAAGGGTTAAAACCAATTAACAATCCCATCTGCATCACACAAGGCGGGAGATGCATACATCCCGGCAGCGTCCCAACCTACAGCATCGTACCTCGTGCGCTGCTGCGTTTGCCTGCCGCGTGAAATTTAAATATTTTACAATTTTGTCGTATCATATCGCCATCGTAAGATCGAAATATCGTAAGTCGGGGACTACCTGCATTTCAGCAATTCGTTTGGGAAGTCAAATAGCGCTCGTAATAAGAAAAGCCTCAACGATGGCTCGGCACTAAAGTAAATAGTAGTAAAGTCCCGCTAACACCGATTGATTCCCTTCTTTTGTAAGGCCAGGAATCTTCTTGGTTCTTTCGGTAAAGTCACGTAAAATGGAAATAATAAAATAATGAAAGTAAAACATAATAAAATAATTATTTTATTATGCTATTATAATACAATTAAACCATGATAAAATATTTATTTAAATATGTTTTAATTTTCTTATTTCCATTTTACGTGACTTTACCGAAAGAACCAAGAAGATGAATCCCTGCAGTCACGAAAGCTTTAAATCGAAAGGCCACGAATGTCAATTTATTTGTGTTTCTCTCTTCTGATGGGACTTTGTAAGATGAACGTTGACCAGTAGGGTCTTAATTGGTCTAATAAAATAGGGCACTGATAGGGGTGAAGTATGTAGTAGTGTAGTGTATAGTGTAGTGTATAGTAGTGTAGTGTATAGTGTATAGTAGTGTAGTGTATAGTAGTGTAATGTATGTGTAGTGTATAGTGTATAGTAGTGTAGTGTATAGTAGTGTAGTGTATATCTAGTGTAGTGTATAGTGTAGTGTATAGTAGTGTGGTGTGTAGTGTATAGTAGTGTAGTGTATAGTAGTGTAGTGTATAATAGTGTATAGTAGTGTAGTGTATAGTGTAGTGTATAGTAGTGTAGTGTATAGTATCATACCTGTCAACCTATATGGTTTACCCGTATTCTTTTACAGGCCAATATAATTTTCAGGTTCATACGGTGTATAGTCGTTTCAATACGGGCAAACACGTAACTTTGTGTTTGTTTGCGTTTCTCCCTTGTGATGGTACTCTGTAGGATTAATGTTGAGATTATATTCTTTGGTTCTTTCGGTAAAGTCACGTAGATAAAAAATGTAAATACAATATATTTTAAAAACCCACGACGTTTCGATCACAACACAAGCGGTCGTCATCAGGAAAAGGGGATCCACTTTCACTCAGAGGAGTTGGTGATCAGATTGCGGATTTCCCGCAGGGGATTCCCTAGGTTTTTTATTTTCTATCTACGTGACTTTACCGAAAGAACCAACGAATATGAATTCCTGCAGTCACGAAAGTTTTCAGTCAAAATTTAACGTTGAGATTCATAAGGGGCACGGGTGACCAATACGGTCTGAATTTTGTCTGTAATAAAGTAGGGCACTAATAAGGGGTTGACAGGTACGCTCATGGTTGAACGCGTCCCCGTCACAAGAATGTGGAATGTCCACCACCACCGGCTCAGGGCTTGTCCACAGGAGATGAGCAGGAACTCAGAGGCATTTATTTTTGTTACTTTGAACGTCTCGGCGGATGAGACCTTGGGTGAATGAACATCACTCGTTCATGGACACGGATGTACCGCTTGCCCTTCGAGATGATGAAGGCGTGGGAAATCCGCAATCTGATCACCACCCCGTGGGATTGCAGCAAACCAAAAAAATTAACCCGTAAAAACAAAGTTTTTCACTATAAATCCTTTATATGCGTGGCGGCTAGAGTCCTCTCGTCCTCTGGCTTGAGATGGCTGCCACCTATGGGTCAGATGATTGTCTGCCACCATTAAGCAATTGGTAATGAAATATAATGTTTTTTTCCTAAAAAAATACATTGTCACGCACAACGAGTCTGTGTGCAAAATGTCAGCTCGATTGGATCACGGAAGTGGGTTAAAAACGACCGAAAGATTTGCACGGTCGTAAGCGCGCAAGCAAGCAAGCGAACTTAATATAAAGGATTTAAAAAAAAACTCTCGACTGATAAAACAATTAATGAATGGGGAATGGGACGTGGCGTTGTTTCCTTCATGACGGCGTGGTGTGCGTGCGTCTGTGCGTTCTGAAGCGTGGGGAGCGGTGGTGTAGTGGTTAGCGCTACGCTGCCCTACGAACCCGGCGACCCGAGTTCAATTCCCGCATCACGGCCACCAACACCAGCGACGATAATTATCTGAACCGGTCATGGGCCTCCCCTAGGTCGACTCGGCCTCAAATGAGTACCCGGTGCGATGTGTAAACTTCGCCATTGGGAGACAAACGTGGCCGGGCGTTGGTGCTGGCCACCCACCCACGTGTGCCGTGCCGGCCTTTAAAGGTGCTCGCTAACAGCACTTGCCCGAACAGATTGTTCAGGCTATACGGGGGAACTTTGTTTTGTTTGTACTGAAGTGTGAAGTGTCGGTGGAATGTCAACCCTCGCTGTCGGCAAAATTCATGTAATGCCCCCTGACACTGCTGATGAGAGACGCTGCGATGTCGAAATCGGTCACGCCTTTGCTTACTTTGCAACCAATGTCCTGAAAGACACAAAAAACACTCATGAGAAGGCCCTGTGGTGCGTAAAAAAACCTAAAACAGGATGTGTGTGTGTGTTTGTGTGACACGTGCTCGCTAACAGCACTTGCCCCAACGGTCTGTTAAGGCTATACGGGGAATCTTTGCCTTTGGCTTTGTTACGCGACGTTAACACACTGGGTTAGTGGCAGCAGTTCGCGCTACGCTGCGCTCCGAACCCGGCCGTCCGAGTTCGATGTCCCGCATCACCGCCACCAACACCAGCGACGATAATTAAATCCTTTATATTAAGTTCGCTTGCTAACTTGCGTGCTTGCTTGCTTGCGTGCTTGCTTGCTTGCTTACGACCGTGCAAATCTTTCGCTCGTTTTTTAACCCACTTCCCGTGATCCAACCGAGCTGACATTTTCCACACAGACTCGTTGTGCGAGACAATTAAGGTTCGTGAAAAAAAAATCCCAAAATGTTACACTTTTTAGGCAAAAAAAATGTATTTTACATATATTCAAATAGAACTCATTCATGGCTTTGGCTGAACGTCACAGTATAAGAGCCCAGAGCGTAACCCTCCACAGGCCGTGGCGGAGTAGCGCAGTTGGTAGCGCCCTCGCTTCCCATGCCAAAGGTCGCGGGATCGATCCCTGCGTCCTCCACAGGCGAATATATTTTTAAATCCTTTATATTAAGTTCGCTGCCACGCAAATAAAGGATTTATAGTGAAAAACTTTGTTTTTACGGGTTATACTTATTATCTGAACCGGTCTTGGGCCTCCCCTAGATCAACTCGGCCTCGAATGAGTACCCGGTGCGATGTGTAAAACTTCGTTACTGGGGAGACAAAGGTGGCCGGGCGTTGGTGCTGGCCACCTACCCCCTCGTGCGCCGTGCCAACCTTCATAGGTGCTCGCTAACAGCCCTTGCCCCAACAGTCCGTTACAGGTTACACGGGGGATCTTTGTCTTCATGCGACGTAAATACACAATGCAGCAGTTAGTGTACACAATAACACAATGCTATACAGGTAGTCCTCTAATTACGATGGAGATGCGTTACGACGACCCCATCGTAAGTCGAAGATGGCCTCGCCTACCCAGGAGTTTTAAAGAACGGTGATAATTTAGCAAAACAGAACAATTTATCGTGGTAACCTTAAAATGAAATCGCTAAAGCTACGTATCGTGCATGCATTGAACGTATTGTAACGTATCATATTGTACTGGACTCACCAAGATTCTGTCCGTCGTCTGCACATTTGAACGATGCTAGGTTGCTGATGGCAATTTTGTCGAATCTCTATCGCCATCGTAAGATCGAAATATTGTAAGTCGGACCATCGTAACTCGGGGACTACCTATACATTGACACACGTGGTGCCACGACCGCAGAGCAACTCTGCAAGCGCCGTGACCCCCCGGCCCTCACCCTGAGCACACACACGGAGTGTCCTGGCGGGGATCGCCTGGCACAACGGATTTCATCAGAAGAGTCCCTAGGAGGGAAGTCCCGCGGTTTCCCGGTGCCAGGAGATTGGCCGACCCTCACAGGACAGGTCACATTGCGGTGCCCCTAGATTGGCTGAAATTCTATGGGCGCACAAAGGTTCACCGGCAGTCATACATGATATCGGGGAGGGGGGCTGGGGTGAAATATTAGCAGAGCAGACATGAGGTCATGGGATCGTAGTGCCACGACCTCCCCCAGACCAAGTACACACTAGCAGGGTTTTTATTCGCCAGCCGGACGACCTTCCAGATGAAACGGGTTGAGTCCGAAATTCATGAGTACGGGGGCATGGACAAGAGGTCTCGAATACCGTCGCAACGCTCCGTGTCAGGGAGGGGAAACGAGCGAGAATCATCACAGGTAGGTGCACGATTGGCCGCGCGGGATAACGCGACCCCGGGTTTTGAAGTGAGGGGGATAAAAAGGGGAACCCGAGGTACTCAAGATAGAACTTTTGGTCAACATCTTGGTCGCTCAAGACCCCCCCCCCCCTGCCATCATGCCTCCTCGAGCCGCTGCAGCATCGTGTGATGCCAGCGAGTGCCGCTACGAGGCAGCGATAGGCGAGGTTTTTTCCGTCATCCACCCTCCGACTCTCACAGAGTCCGTGAGACGCCGTGAGTACAGCCGCGAAGTACGTGATAGGGCGTGTGAGTGTTTTTGTAGACCTGGGTAGCACTCGGCTCGGCTCTGCCCGCGAATAAACGTTAGCACAAGCATCGGTGTGGTGTCCGTGACTCCCGTGTGAAGCGGCTGCGTGGGGCGGACGCGCGGCAGAGAGTGAGGGGCAGTAATACCCATCGCTTTCACACTCACATCTGCTGNCCCCCCCCCTCCTCCCCCTTAACTTGTATTTAAGAACTTGCATCTTGGAATCCCTGCCTCACTTGATATGGGCCCCAAAGTGAGAGGGCCAGGAGGTATGCAGTCAACAATGCTGACTCAGGGAGGAGGACGCCCCTGCCATGCATAGTCCCATGGGATGTTGGCTATCAACAACAAGGCAACTCCTATGACTAATTGGGAATGGGACGCAAGCGTAGGATTGATCACCCTGTCGCTGGCCGCCTTTGGGGAGGGTGTATAGTATGAAAGGCCGAAACACCCTAGGAACCAAAGGATCACTACTGACGATGCGCTCCCCAAATTTCACCAGGCTCACTGTTCATGAACTCTTGGAAGTGCTTGCACAAAGGATAGTAACATCTCATCCTGTGTTCTTTGGAATCAGCAAATCTGGCTGTGACGGTCCCACCTGATACGGAGACTTGTGCTGCCTCCGAAACGTCGTGATTTTTATTATTTTATTTTATTAATTTTAATTTCATTTTTTACCTACGTGACTTTACCGAAAAAACTAAGAGTATGGGTGAGGGTCAGAGCCCAATCACGAGCGTCGTTTTGAGATGATCGTCGCTTGGCAGGTGTTGGGCGCGTTCGTGCTGCTACTGCTGGCACCGCCTTACGCGAGCGGTGGTGAGGACAGAAGAGTCAATGTAGAGCGCCTGTCGCTTCATTAGGGGCCGTCCATAAATGACGTCACGCAATTTTGACGATTTTGACCCCCGGTCCCCCCCGTCACACGGCGTCACAAAAAGTCAGACCCCCCCTCAAATATGACGTCACAAAGCTCTGNCCCCCCCCCCCAAATAAACATGCTTCAAATCGCTTTAAACTATTGTCATTGTAGTGGTATTTAATGTATCTGATGTAGGAGAAAACATTTCTTAAAAAGTCTATTTAATTAAGTACAATGTTGTATATATTTATTTAAAGTTGCGCATTTTGATGTGACGTCACATTTCTCCCCCCCCCCATCGTCACACATCGTCACAAATGTCTGACCCCCCCCCCCCAGGTGCGTGACGTCATTTATGGACGGCCCCTTAGCTGTGGCTGTGGTGTGCACGGGGTGAGTGTGGGCTAACTCCGTACGGCGGTGAGGGGCCGTCCATAAATGACGTCACGCGATTTTGGCCGATTTTTGCCCCCCCCCCCCCCTCGTCACACGGCGTCACAAAAGTCAGACCCCCCCCTCAATTATGACGTCACAAAGCTCTGCCCCCCTCCCCCCAAAACCATATTTCCATTTTGAAAATAAAACATGCTTCAAATTACTTTAAACTATTGTCGTTGTAGTGCGTATTTAATGTGGCGCTGCACTCTGATGTTGTAGGAGAAAACATTTATTAATAAGTATAACCCGTAAAAACAAAGTTTTTCACTATAAATCCTTTATATGCGTGGCGGCTAGAGTCTTCTCGTCCTCTGACTTGAGATGGCTGCCACCTATGGGTCGGATGATTGTCTGCCAGTATTAAGCAATTGGTAATTAAATATTTAATTTGTTTTCCCTAAACAGTGTAAAATTTTTGAAAATCTTTTTTCACGAACATTAATTGTCTCGCACAACGAGTCTGTGCAAAATGTCAGCTCGATTGGATCACGGGAAGTGGGTTAAAAAATGACCGAAAGATTTGCACGGTCGTAAGCAAGCACGCAAGCACGCAAGCAAACTTAATATAAAGGATTTAAAAAGGAGGCGTTGGAAAGCTGAAATTTAGCAGAAAATTCACTTTAAAATATTCAACGTCTAACTAAAACTGCAGATGTTCAGAATATAATATTGAAATTCTCTTATAATTATAAATTATTAAAAGTAATTATAACTATCAAAAAATACTTTAAACTTTGTACTAGAACGAAGCAAAATGGATAGTACAATTATAACAAATACACATTCATTCCACAATGAAAAGCCCTGGTAGAATCATTACAATCAAAATGTTTAATTACAATCATTCAACATTTTTTTGCAAAATTTATGCTTCTCCATTCTCCATGGAGAAGCAAAATGCTCCTTCGTGGAATTAATAAAGGTGACCTTAGTCAATTTAAAAAATCAAATAGTTAATAATGAGTGGAGGGTGTGGAAGCCGGCCCCCCAAACACACAACATGACACCGTTGAAATCTTGACTTAAAACTTTCGTGACTGCAGGAATTCATACTCTTAGGGTCTTTCGGTAAAGTCACGTAGATAGAAAATAAGAATCAAATAATCACCTAAAACGAGTGCTTGTGTTGCGATCGAAACGTCGTGATTTTTTTATATTATTTTTCTACCTATGTGACTTTACCGAAAGTCTCAAAGAGTATTTCACCGTTTACACACGAGTATTTTGTAACACGGTACACAACGCAGCGGGTCGTGCCCATTGTTACACAAGCACACACACACATTAAACAATTATAGATTTACACGATTACACAACAGTTTCAGAGTTATAACAATTACAGAGTTGCGTGATGCCGCCGCCACGAAGCCGTTCAGCAGGCGCCCCATCTACGACCTCGCCACCACCAAGCGACGGAGCCGACCCGCGTCCCCCTCACCTCACCTCACATGAACACACCCGCACGCATTNCCCCCCCCCCTCCATGGAGCTCCGAGGGGAGGTCACCTGACCGACCAGTTTTTATCCGAGAAACCCTTATCGGGATTAACTTTCACGGTTTTTGGCGACCAGGGAATTGGACGACCTCCCCCGACGCTACTTTGCACCGCGGCGCTGCGACCGGCCTTAAGATGGTATGGCCGCGGCAAGGGCATTCGGCCACCACGGTTGAAACGCATCCCCCACACACCCCCACGGATCGACGAGACAGGCAGAGGAGGGACAGGGCGGCATAGTTTAGCGTGCCAAAGCGGGCTCGAGTGTGTAGGTGCCATTGTTAGGGAAGTTAAATGATAGGGCGCATAGTGCGCAATTGATGGAGCATGTGGTGGGGACATGCGGAGGCTCCGCACTTAACTTGCACAGCAGGCTGTTGGAGTGAGCGCCGCGCATAAGCATTGTGATGGAGGAGCATTATTAGAATAAGCACCACACACACACGCCGCACACGCAGCGCATCTGACGCGAGCCTTTGTGATGGACACCGACACATGCATAAGAAAGCGATTAAACGGCACCTGCGCTACACACATGGTAGGTGGGGGAGCGGAGAGTACGTGGGAAAAGGGGGGGGGGGCCTGAGTCCGGAATTGGATAAAAGGGAGCGTAGCGAGGTGTATACACACACTGTGTGTTATAACACACATACACACAGTGTGTGTATACACGGGGTGTTATAACACACACACATCACACAGTGTGTAACACACACACAATACACACAGTGTGTGTTATAACACACTGTGTGTTATAACACACACTGTGTAACACACACAACACAGTGTGTGTTATAACACACACAATACACACAGTGTGTAACACACACACATCATAGTGTGTAACACACATACAACACAGTGTGTGTTATAACACACACAATACACACAGTGTGTAACACACACACAACACAGTGTGTGTTATAACACACACTGTGTGTGTAATAACACACTGTGTTATACACATACACATCACACACTGTGTTATACACACACACATCACACACTGTGTTGTAATAACACACTGTGTAACACACACACATCACACACGGTGTTATACACACACACATCACACACTGTGTAACACACACACATCACACAGTGTGTTACACACACACATCACACACATCACACACACTGTGTTATACACACACACATCACACGCTGTGTTATACACACACACATCACACAGTGTGTTATACACACACATCACACACTGTGTTATACACACACACATCACACACTGTGTTATACACACACACATCACACAGTGTGTTATACACATACACAATACACACTGTGTTATACACACACACATCACACACTGTGTTATACACACACACATCACACACTGTGTTATACACACACACATCACACAGTGTGTTATACACACACAATACACACTGTGTTATACACACACATCACACACTGTGTTATACACACACACAATACACACTGTGTTATACACACACACATCACACACTGTGTTACACACACATCACACACTGTTACACACACACATCACACACTGTGGTATACACACACACTGTGTAACACACACACAAACACACTGTGTTATACACACACACATCACACACTGTGTTATACACACACACATCACACACTGTGTAACACACACATCACACACTGTGTTACACACACACATCACACACTGTTACACACACACATCACACACTGTGTTATACACACACATCACACACTGTGTTACACACACACATCACACACTGTGTTACACACACACATCACACACTGTGTTATACACACACATCACACACTGTGTTACACACACACATCACACACTGTGTTATACACACACACTGTGTTACACACACACACACTGTGTTACACACACACATCACACACTGTGTTATACACACACATATCACACACACTGTGTTATACACACACATCACACAGTGTGTGTTATAACACATACAATACACGCACTGTGTGTGTAATAACACACTGTGTTATGACACACACACATCACACACTGTGTTATACACACACACATCACACACTGTGTACACACACACATCACACAGTGTAACTGTTGTATATGTTGGTTATCAAAATTTGTTATGTTGTATGCGTGCGTGGGTGAAATTATTATGTTGTATATGTGGGTTATGAATATTCAGTGAAAATAATAATAATTAAATGAAATTTGGCCAAATGTGTAATTATCCGGAAATATGTTAATTTATGTAATTATGCACATTTTAATTATGCCAATTCGAGAGGTAATCGTATTAATTATGCGAGTGGGTGTAATTATGATAATGCAAGTCGTTATGATAACCAGACCCCGCCTCGGTGACGAGGGTGGGTTATCGATCGGAATAAGGCAATTAATCGTATGCAGTTATGCAGGTGTGGTGTAAGTATGCAAGATTGACTTAGATTAACTCGGCATCGTTGTCTAGGTTCGTCTCATTCTCGCTTTAACATTCCCAGAGTGTATATTCCTGGTTATATTTTAGGTCCCCGGTTCACCCCGTTATCGCTTTAACATTTACTGAGTATGTATTAGTGTGTTTATTAAGGTCACCAAGTTCAGATCTCAACGCAGAAGCAGATCTTATGCATAGATTTCAGGAAAGAATCACACAACCACTTCTGTATTGATCAATTTATTACTAATTCAACCTTAACTATGATATAGTATGCGAACCCTCAATCCCGGAACGTCAACACGGCATCAATACAGTATCATCAACGATTGTCTGATTTCACTTTGACAACGGCACATGGATCCCGCATAACGCGATGGTTGTTAGTGAGAGAGAGAGTCGTTAAAATATGCAAATACTATGCTAAGAAAACCTTAACGTTAATGAATGATTATACTCAATATTGTTCACGCAGTACCGCACTCCTTATTGATCATACGCAACCCTTATCACGTTATAATTGGTTCTTTACCCTTCTATCTGGCAACAAAACTGACACCTTTTTACAAGGAGTCATGTCTGATAGACCACATACTGCAGTCATAAATACAAACAAAAGACATAACACACCCGAGACAGCTTGAAAGCTGTCTCGGGTGTGGACCAATCAACTTCAAGGACAGTGCACATTATCAGAGTTATGTCTTTTGTTTGTATTTATGACTGCAGGTATTGTGGTCTATGCAGACATGACTCCTTGTAAAAAGGTGTCAGTTTTGTTGCCAGATAGAAGGGTAAAGAACCAATTATCATGTTTTTACTGGCAAATGAGGTCCCATAGTGTAGACCTTATCACGTTGTTAGCACCTTGGGTCACGGGACAGTTGAATATTCTGTAGAGGATGCGAGTACGTGCGGCGATTATGACTGAAAGATACTTGAAAGATTATACGGCGATAAAAAAACACAATCAAAAACAGTTATTATTCTTAAAGGCACCAATCTCAACAGATACATCGGCAGGTTATCTGACAACAGAACGGCTCGGAGTAAGGGCCTGCGACGGTGCTCCTTTTCCGAAGATCGTTATCTTATACCAAGTTTACTAATTGGGGACCAGATCACCTGATAAGGATCCGGTGGGCCACCACTCCCCACGTGAGCGTGGCTCGGCGGAAGGAGGTGCCAAGAATCAGTTCGTATTGATGGATCTGTTGGGAATTTATGCGATTAAGAGTACAGCCCACTAAATATTAAAGATAAAAATTACGAATACTCTTATAAACGACGGATGGCCATCACTCGGTCTCGTTGTGATGCCTTCCAGCCACGGATGGCTTATGGGTTCGAGTGTGTTTGAGTGGTAAGAGTTGTCTTGAATAGTCAGTGTTCGGAGTCGATTCTTTATGTCAAACAGACGCCTGGTGGTCGTGTGGTGAGGGGCGGTGCGCGTCATACGTATCAGTCGCTCCCCTGTCACCGTGGTGAACTGGTTCGGATGCCCGTTGATACGCTGTCGCAGTTCGGAACCCGGTCGGTAGGTGGCGCCCACAACTCGCTCGCAGCGTGCAGTGTTGGGTCGTCGCCAAACCGCGACCCTCACCACTCCGGCGGCAGCAGAGACCTCCGACTCGGCAGAGGTTGACCCACGCAGGCCGAGTTGAGCTGTCAAGCGGGTCTTGCCCGCCTGCAGAGGAGATGGGGAGCCGCTTGAGTCGAGCCCGAGAGCCGGCTTTGGTAAGCCGATCGAACTCGGCTGAGTCCCAGACGAGCTGAAGATGAGTCGAGCCGACCCGCTGGTCGCAGCTCGCTCCTGAGCCGACCCTCCCGGTCGAGCTCGCTCCTGAGTCGACCCGCTGGTCGCACTCGCTCCTGAGTCGACCCGCTGGTCGCACTCCTGAGTCGACCCGCTGGTCGCACTAGTTTCCAATGCTCAGGATCCTTTCCTTTATGCCGAAAAATCCCCCTGGATCCCGCCCACAAGGCGGGGCTTCTTTCGATTTTGCTGTGTCAGGATTTGTCCGTAGGCAGGTGTGTCCATGTGTGTGTCCGTACGTCCGTATGTCCTTGTGTGCATCACCCACGGTATATTCCGTTGTCACACTCCCTCCATAAACCCACGAGCAAACAATCAGATGTTACAAATTGCCTCGAAGTCGTCTCTCTGTCTGGGTGCAATATTATCTCTTGTCTGGCCTTCTTCATGAACCCAAAACACAGACGTTACAAATCGTCTCATAGGCGTCTTTGTTCGTGTTGCACAACCTGGAGGGAGGGGCAACACTCTCTCCGACCCGGCGCACAAAGAAATGGTTAAAAAGTTTTAAGTTAACATTTGTCCCTTACTATTTCCCAGTTATGATTCTGTATGTAACCTAAGGTCTGTCGTTTCCCATCGTGGTGCTTGACTCAAGTGGAGGTGTTTCCCGAGCGTATACACACTCCTATCCCGCGCTGCGGGGATACAAAGACGGCCGGATCTCCCTTTCTCTCCGACCCTGGGTTTAACATCGTTTTTTATTATGTATTTATATTCGACCTGGTGGTGATTCATCCGTTATCCTGGCTTTTCATAAGTTTTACTTTTGTCTTTTCATGCATATGCNTATTATTATTAATTTATTTCGATATTATTAAGGGGTAATTTCTTGATCCTAGGAATTCGTATTCCTTGGTGTCTGCATTTATATAAGCGAATATAGTTTACGGGAATGCGTTGATGTTATGTACGATATTATGTATTATGTCTTTAACTTAACTTGTTTGTCGGCTTTACTACACGAAGTTGCTCCATAGCCCCGCAGTCTTTGCCCACCCTCTCTGCTCGCCGTTTGTGCTGTCCAGCTGGCCGTAACTCAAGGCTCATTAATTTCCCACCCTGTAGGTGAGGGCGGTTGCTGAGTCAGTCTTCTGCCTGCTTCTTCTTGGTCCCCTGACCCGGGAGTTATTATTTCTACTTTTATGGCCTGTCGAAGCCCGACTCGCTGTTGCGGGCTGGTGTCGTTCCCGGNTTTTGCTTACGTTTCATTCGCCGTGCTCTTCCTTCCCCTCTATATACTATTCGCTCTGTCGGGTGCGATCATTTTGACTTGAAGGCATGTCATACGGGTCGTTTATAAAAGTATTAAAGTATGGAAATAACATTTCATATTGACTTAATGATGGTGATGGTTCAGTAGGCGTAACTTGTGGCCTGGTTTAATTGGAGTGGGTGTGAATATCAATAACTTTAGCCTACCCTGTTGTTAAATTCCGACTTTAACGTTACTTTAATAGCAATACAGAATAATTGAGCTTTTTGTCTTAACTAGGCGAACGCGAACTTCTGGTGACCCCCGCAGCCTTGTTGTTCAGCTGGGTCTGCCTCCTTGAGAGATATACACCACTCTTTTCTCTCACTGTGGCCATCACCTTCTGCTCTGGGAGTGTTATTCTTAATTTCAGGTCAAAGGCCCCTCACGTTCAGACGTGCAGGGTTGTTTAAATCAGCTCCCTCCCTGTGCACACAGCCTTGAGCTGATCCACTTAATGTTTATCTTTGCTCCCTCAGCTGCAGGAGGACAAGGCGTACTTCTACCTCCCCCTGTGTGCACGTGTTCCAACTAGCTCGGAATCCCTAAACACACAATCAGTGATGATTCCTGGCTTTCTGTGGTTGTGATTTAGACAAAGGCGCCTCTGCTTTCTTCCATTGCCTTTGAGTCGACACTGCCTATTATTTGCCCATGTGCTGAGGTCATAGAATTCGTTTTGACTTCAGTAATATTAACATTCAGTATTGGATTAGCAAATGGGCAATGGTTCATTGATGTAGCTCGCAGCCTGGTCTCCAATTTGAGCGAGCGCGAGGATCGATAATTTAGCCTACTCTGTTGTTGAATTTCGAATTTTGACGTTACTTTAAAACCATGCAGGATGGTTGGGCTTTTTGCCTTAACTATGTCTGGCTGACACTCCCACTGTCTCTGCCGCCTGCACGGGTGACATGTGCCCGTTCATCAGGCCTTATCTTTCCTTGAAGCAAGGTTGCAAATTCTGCCATCCTAGCCCTCCTCCAGTTCATTACTTAACAACACCTGGTGTTTTGCAGTTTGCTGCGCTTTGGTGTGTTTCCTTCATTNAAAAAAACAAGTAAAAACATAATATATAAAAATATCATCAATATTATTAATCTCAATTTTGGAAGAAGGTTAGTAAACAACAACACACACATCACACACTGTGTTATACACACACACATCACACACTGTGTTATACACACACACTGTGTTCGTANTAACACTGTGTTATACACACACATCACACACTGTGTAACACACACACAATCACACAGTGTGTTATAAACCANTGTGTAACACATGTTATACCANACACATCCACACTTAACACACACACANCAACACACTGTGTTACACACACACATACACACTGTGTAACACATACACATCACACACTGTGTTATACACACACACATCACACACACTGTGTTATACACACACACTCACACAGTGTTATAACACACACAATCACACATGTGTTATACACACAACAATCACACACTGTGTGTTATAACACAGTGNGTATAACACAACAATCANACCACTGTGTATACACACAACATCGACACACAATACACACAGAGTCTGTTATNCACACCACACATCACACACTGNGTGATAAACACATCAACACACTGTGTTATACACACACACATCCACACTGTGTGTATAACACAGTGTGTAACACACACACACACATCAACACACTTGTTATACACACACATCACACACTGTGTAACACACACACAATACACACAGAGTGTTGTATAACACAGTGTATAACACACTGTGTTAACACACACACATCCACACTGTTACACACCACATCACACACTGNGTTAACACACACACATCACACACTGTGTAACACACACACATCACACCTGTGTTATAACACACACACTCACACACACACATACACACACACACACACTGTGTTATNCACACACACATCAACACTTGTATAACACACACACTACACACACACACTCACACACGTGTGTATANCACACNCACACNTNACACACACACACATCACACACGTGNTATACACACACACACACACACACACATCACACACGTGTAACACACACACCACACACACACACACGTGGTATAACACACACACTCACACACACACATCACACACACGTGTATACACACACACATCACACAGTGTTATAACACACACAATACACACAGAGTGTGTGTATAACACACACACACATCACACACGTGTATACACACACACACACACACACACATCACACACGTGTGNNATNCACACACACCTGTGTCACACACACACACTGCACACACACGTGNTACACACACACATCACACACGTGTTTACACACACACATAACACACACNGTGTAACACACACACATCACACACACACATCACACACGTGNCACACACACACACTNACACACACACACACNGTGTTACACACACACACACACACACACACACTGTGTCACACATCACACATAACACACACCGTGCTAACACACACACATNCAACACACACACANCACACACACCCCCAGTCACTGTGGGAAANTCCCACGCGTCACGCCACNGCCCCGCCCCATGGCCCCTCCCCTCCTCCTCCCCCCCTCCCCTTCTACCCACTCGCCTTCCTCGCTGGGTCACACGCTCACACATCCCACCATCACCACCACCAACACACCATCANCACCACCATCAACACTCACCATCATCACCACCATCACACCATGTTTTCACACCAACATCACCATCATCACCACCATCACCACCATGTTTTCACCACCAACACACACCACCACACACACCAACATCACCACCATCATCCACCACTCAACATCATCACCATGCACCACACCAACATCATCCCCACCACACACCAACATCACCACATCACACACAACATCATACACACCAACATCACACACCAACACCACACATCACCAACACCATATCGTCCTCACCACACCAACACATCGCCCTCACTGCGAAATTCACCTTCTTTGCGCCATGCCAACAAGATGGCAGGGTGATGCTCACGTACATCCTCTGTGTTGTTGTTACCCTACACAGGGGTAACTGTGTATACTCCAGGTTATCATTGTTACCCTTACACGTACTGTGGTGGTAACGTATTGAGTTATACCGCGATCGGGTTAAACCTCGGATGATAACGTGTTAACAGTCAAGGTAACCTGTTATATCTAAACATAACAGGTTACCTTGAGCCCTTGTGTAACAAGTTACCATACTAACTCTATCTCGCTGTTTAGATATAACAGGTTACCTTGAGCCTGTGTGTAACTAGGTTAGTGTGTTATCACACGGCCTCAAGGTAACCTGTTATATCTAAACACAGATGGTTAGTGTGTTATACACAGGCCTCAAGGTAACCTGTTATATCTAAACAGCGAGATAGAGTTAGTGTGGTAATTTAGTTACACAGGCCTCAAGGTAACCTGTTATATCTAAACAGCGAGATAGAGTTAGTGTGGTAACCTAGTTACACAGATCTCAAGGTAACCTGTTATATCTAAACAGCGAGATAGAGTTAGTGTGGTANCCTAGTTACACAGATCTCAAGGTAACCTGTTATATCTAAACAGTGAGATTTAGTTACACACAGGTCTCATAACCTGTTATACTAAACACAGATGAGTTAGTGTGTTATATNCACACAGGCCTCATAACCTGTTATATCTAAACACGAGATAGACTTAGTGTGGTAACCTAGTTACACAGGCATCATAACCTGTTATATCTAAACACGAGATAGATAGTGTGTAACCTATACACAGATCTCAAGGTAACCTGTTATATCTAAACAGCGAGATGAGTTAGTGTGTTAACTTAGTTACACAGGCCTCAAGGTAACCTGTTATATCAAACAGTGAGATAGAGTTAGTGTGTTAACTTAGTTAAAGGCCTCATAACCTGTTATATATAAACACAGATAGACTTAGTGTGTTAACTATACACAGATCTCAAACCTCCAAGTTATACAAACACAGATGAGTTAGTGTGTTATACACACACCTCATAACCTGTTATATCTAAACAGCGAGATATAGTTAGTGTGTTAACCTAGTTATACAGGCCTCAAGGTAACCTGTTACATCTAAACACAGATAGAGTTAGTGTGTTATACACACAGGCCTCAAGGTAACCTGTTATATCAAACACAGATAGAGTTAGTGTGTTATACACAGGCCTCAAGGTAACCTGTTATATCTAAACACAGATAGAGTTAGTTGGTATAGTTACACAGATCTCANGGTAACCTGTTATATCTAAACACAGATAGAGTTAGTGTGGTATAGTTACACAGATCTCAAGGTAACCTGTTATATCTAAACAGTGAGATAGAGTTAGTTGTTAACTTAGTTACACAGGTCTCAAGGTAACCTGTTATACAAACAGCGAGATAGAGTTAGTGTGTTATAGTTACACAGGCCTCAAGGTAACCTGTTATATCAAACAGCGAGATAGACTTAGTGTGGTAATAGTTACACACATCAAGGTAACCTGTTATATCAAACACGAGATAGAGTTAGTGTGTTAACTAGTTACACAGATCTCAAGGTAACCTGTTATATCTAAACAGCGAGATAGAGTTAGTGTGTAACACACACTCAAGGTAACCTGTTATACAAACAGAGATGAGTTAGTGTGTAACACACAGGCCTCATAACCTGTTATACTCAGTAACTTAGTGGATCACCAAACCTAGATAATGAGTTAGTGTGTCAGTACACCACCTCGGTCCGTNATATCTAAACAGCGAGATATTTAGTGTGTCCGTTATACAGGCCTAGGCCTACACAACAGCGTTAGTNTGTTAAACACACACTGGTAACCNGTTATACTAGAATAGAGTAGTGTGTTCTTTAAACGCCTAATAACCTGTTATATAAACAGTGAGATCAGAGTTATTGTAACAACACAATCTCAAGGCCTGTNATAAAACAGTGAGTAAGTTAGTGTGCTATATTACACAGATCTCATAACCTGTTATATCTAAACAGCGAGATAGAGTTAGTGTAACCTAGTTACACAGGCCTCAAGGTAACCTGTTATATAAACAGTGAGATAGAGTTAGTTGTTATAGTTACACAGATCTCAAGGTGTTATATCAAACACAATAGAGTTAGTGTGTTAACCTAGTTACACAGGCCTCAAGGTAACTTCCAAGTTTTATCTAAACAGCGAGATAGAGTTCATAGAAAGCGTGTAAAAAGATCGTTTAAAATGTTATTTTATTTTTATGATAGAATGGTATTGTCATCAGTATGGCATAAGTATACCAAGTTTGCAGTCGATAACACATTGGGAAGTGGGTTAAAATTGAGTTGCAAGATTTGAGGATACACAACAGAATTATTTTATTATGTTTATTTTATTATTTATTATTTCCATTCTACGTGACTTTACCGAAAGAACCAAGAAGATGAATCCCTGCAGTCACGAAAGCTTTAAATCGAAAAAGAGTGAGTTAAATAAAAGCGTGTAAAATAAAAAGTTATTTTGTGTTTCTCCCTCGTGATGACACTTTGTAGGATAAACGTTGAGGTTTATAAGGGACCGGGTGACCAATACGGTCTGAATTGGTCTGTAATAATCTAGGCCACTGATAAAGGGTATGGATTTGTGGTGTTTTTAAATCCTTTATATTAAGTTCGCTTGCTTGCTTACGACCGTGCAAATCTTTCGGTCGTTTTTTAACCCACTTCCCGTGATCCAATCGAGCTGACATTTTCCACACAGACTCGTTGTGCGTGACAATGTTTCCAAAATGTTACACTTTTTAGGACAAAAATATTATATTTAATTACCAATTGCTTAATGGTGCAATGCAATCATCTGACCCATAGGTGGCAGCCATTCAAGCCAGAGGACGAGAGGACTCTAGCCGCCACGCATATAAGGATTTATAGTGAAAAACTTTGTTTTTACGGGTTAATTTTTATTCAGTTGCGAGTATTGTGATGTGTATGCCTGTGTTATGTATAATGCGGCAGAGTTGTTGTTGTACGGTGTTGTGCTAACGTTGAGTTGCGTTATATTGATACGTTATATACTGGTGATTGTGTTGAAGATGTTATATTCTTAGGTTTTTCCGGTAAAGTCACGTAGGTAAAAAACATAAAAAAGTAAAATAAAATAAAAATCACGACGTTTCGGAGGCAACACAAGCTTCCGTCTTCAGGTGGTACCGTCACAGCCACGACAGCTGTATCAAGTAAATGAGAGATTGCAGAAGCTACCACTCCGTTTATATAATGGTTGGAGAAGGTGGTGGGCAAGGGCGCATACTTTTATTAATATGGTAAGGTGAGGCTTAAGACTAAGAATAGACTGCATAACAAAGGCTGCCTTTGTTATGGAGAGGTGCGGTTTGTGACTTTTTAATGTTTTTTTCAACGTGACTTTACCGAATAAACCTAAGAATATGAATCATTGCAGTCACGAAAGCTTCAAATCTGGAGTTGAAGATGTTGTTAGTCTGTACTGTGTTGGGAGCCTCGTGTTAGCATCAGCAGCGTGTACAGCGCATGATCGTGTACATTGTGGTGTACAGTATGTACCACGTGGCAGATCTCAAAATTCAGATGTATAATTCAGGGCACTTTAAAGACGTGTGGGTGATCGCTGGTTGTTATAATCATCAAGTGGCTTGAACCCTTGCATGCCATTTAATTAGGACTACAATCCAGATTTTTTTTTTTTAAAATTAACACTGGTCAACCAAAAAAAACGTTTTTTTCTGGCCTGGACTTTTGCAGCTGTTTTAGACTAATTTCAGGGTGCTGATTCCAAATCTGATCTCAGATTTGCTCTATCACATCTCATTTTTATGCTATCGGCATACCCCATTTTAATTGATTTTACCCGAAATTAACTCTGTCACTTGTGATTGCAAGTTGTTGCGAGTCAGTAACTGATTTAGTGTTAAAATATGGTGCTGTATTTTTAGGATAGTGTGTTTATAATATAATTTTACGTAGATGTCCACATTTATTTAATATTTTTCTTCTGCAGTTTTTATTGAAAAAAAAAACCTGATGTGATAGACAAAAACTGATGCCAGATTTGGAATCGGCACCCCAAAATTACCTTATAACCGTTGGAATACCTTGTGCCAGAAAAAGTGTGTTGACCAATGTAATCTATCCACCTTTCTTGATAAAGGAGAAATTCTCCGAGAAATTGCCGCGGTGTTGGTTGGGACATGCCGGCCGAACTGTGTGACCTTTTCTCTCTTCCACGTCGAGATGGTGAATATGGTGCACCTTCAATTTCGTGAACTTTGTCAAACCCACTGACTTATTTCTATCTCATTTCAAGTCAGTCAACCAATCCACGTGGCACCTGCTGGGTCTGTCCGTGACCATCTACCAGCGATCCTTTTGACTCTTCACGCATAAATCAAAGTGTACCTAGCCAGGCGCAAACGCCGTGGTAACGTCACCACCACCTAACGGCTAATGGCGGTTGTTGTTGTAGCTGTTGTTGATATGGTGTCTGAGGTTTGCCCACATTCGTGGAGCCTGGCTCCGTGTTTCACGTTACAAAGATGACGGACGCTCTCCTGTCCTTTCTTAGGATGCAAACCGCGGTGCAGCATGGCGGTGGTGGCAGCAACGGAGGCAGCGATGGCGACTACATGGAGGAGTTCACGGTGCCTGCCAGTAGGGAGGCTCTGGTCAACAACGTAGCGCAGAATCTACAGCAGATCTTCTTCGTGTGCATGACCCTCGTGACCACGCCGGGCGACAACTTCTCCTGGATCAAGCTCACGGGAAAGTCTCTAGAGAACGTACAGCGCGCCAAGGTGACCACTGGCTTCCGCCAAATCATTTTTCGCCAAATTATTTTAACTCGCACCTAACCCTTTTTACCGGGTTAAAGGGTTAAGGTGTCGACGTGCCAAGGGGTGAGGGTAAAGGGTAGGGTAAAAGGTAGGCTCGTTGCATTTTACCTTACCTGCTAAAGGGTTAAAGGTAAGGGTAGAGTGATTGTATTGTGGTAAGGTAAAAGGTAGGGTAAAGGTAGCCTCGTTGTTTTTACACTTTTACCTTACCTTGCCGAGGCCTACCCGCACGGCAAGAATGGGTGGGCGCAAGGTGGTTAAGCAGCACACATCTGAGTTGGGTTTCGATGCCAGCGATGATGGCACAAACGTCGGCGGAGCCAGTGACGTGTGTGGGTGAAGTACGCTCAAACGACCCCACGATCTGACATGGCTTTGGGTGTCCCTTAGTCCAGCAGTAGAGTGACAAGTTGCTGAAGTAATTTTTTACCGTGAGAACGCCTGGAGTTTCTCCGTCGAGAGTCTGNGTCTTACAACAACAACAAAAACGCTCGGACATTCGGTTCGATTGGAGAGAGGCAGGCCTACGCGTCGGTACAAGGGTTCATTCATACGGCCCGGCAGCTTGCTAATTTTAATTCACAATTTGGTATTTAAAGCGAGTTGGGTTTCTGTGGTTAACTACAAAGCAACCGGGACTTTTCCCCTGTGCGGGGCTGCGGCCGGCTGGCTGGTCGGCCGTGCGTCAGTTTTGCAAATGTGGAAAATGACCATAAAAGGGGGTGAGCGGTGCGAGACGGCGTGGTCATGTTGTGGGAAACGCGTTGGGTTCATTCACGACGGGCGCCACTGTTTTCTGGCGGCGTGGAGCAGAAACCAAAATCCCGCCGCCGCCGCACCACCACGCGTGTAGCTGCGGCTGCTGCTACTGCGGTGTGTGCATTGCGTGTGGCGGTACACGCTGCCGGCGTATTCTGAATTTTGGGTGATTTTTTTTCNTTTTTTGCCGTCCGTGCTAAATGCCGATCTTGAATTATTTACCCAGGAACTACCTTTTCCACCCCCCCCCACTCAAGTGTGGAGGAGCGGTGGCAGAGTAGTTAGCGCCCAGCTCTTAGTTCTACAACTAAGCCCATCATCTCACAGGCTCATTGTCACCGTTGTTGCACTCTGCCTTGTGTGTTGTGCTCACCACTTGCATGCCCGCAAACTCTGTGTGCAGCGCACTGTGGGTGCCGTGTCGTGTGCTCTCTGAACCGTGTGTACTGTGCGTGTCATGCTTGCTGCACATACCATGTGTGTTGCGTGCCATATGTACCGTGTGGATTGTGTGCGTCGTGCGCGTGGTCTGCTTCGTGCGCGTCGTCTCCCGTGCGTGCCGTGCGCTTGACGTCGGCTCTGCCACCCCGCAGGAGTTCGTGGTGGGGCTGTGCGGCGAGGGCCTGCAGGTGGAGCAGCGCTTCCCGCCGGGCCTGCAGTGCGTGTACGAGGGCCTCGCCGGCGGTTCCTGCGCGCCCTCGCGTGGGACAGCCGCGCCGACGTGAGCGTCACCGGCGTGGGCCCCTGACCATCCGGGGAGGCACCGAGGCCGTGCTGCTGGCGCAGACGCGCGTGCAGCACTTCTGCGACTGCTGCCGTGAGACGGACGCGGAGGGGCGCGGCACCGCCACCGGCGCCGCCACCGCGCCGGGGAGGCCGACTCGCTAGCCAAGCGCCGCTTTAACCGCCTGGTGGAGGAAAACGGCGGCAAATACGGCACCGAGTTGCTGCTGTTGCCCGTGAGCATCAAGCGGGACCTCCTTGAGCTGCTCGACGCGGTGGGGGCCCACGCCACTTTCTCGCGAGGGCCGCCCGATCGGACACGTGGGTCCTTCGTGCTGTCGGCCGAGGGGCGGAGGCGCCGGAAGCGCCCGGTGGTGGCGGCGACGGCGGAAATAGAATCCGGGTAAGGATGCCGACCGAGGACAGAGGACGTATGGTAAGGGCAGGAGGACCTGTCAGGGAGGAGAATGACAGCCCCGTGACCGAGCTGAGTTCCAGCTTCACAGCGCGCTGGCAAGGCGAGGCGGAGACACCCGAGACTGAGGAGGCGGAGGAATGTGCAGGAAAGCCCTTTAAGAGAGTGAAAAACCCGTCGGTTAAACGGAAAACCTCGGACAGCGAGTCGACGGTTTCCGGGCAGATGAAGAAGCACTCGCCCGCCAACGTGCCGTCGTCCCGCGGGCTCGGCAAGGAGGAGGGCCGCGGAAGCGACCGCCGCTGCGCAAGCGACGCCGGAGCCGGAGAGGGAGCTCAAGTACCTCGTGAATTTCTTCAGCACCATGGGCTACGATCCGGAGTTGGTGCGGAGCATCGTGTTGGAGATGGGGCAGCAAACCGAGGCCTCGGAAATCCTCGATCGCCTCCAGGAGAAGGCCACTTGGTCAGGCGAGGAGAGTCCGGCTCGAGGATCCGCAGAGGGCTCGTACGCGACGCATTGGGTCATGGAGGCGGCCATGAGCCTGGGATACACGCGCGACGAGGTGGGCGACGTTGCCGAGCTGTGGGCACCGACCCGCGCAGCGTCCTCAAGGAGTTGCACCGCATGGGCAAGCGAGCGGCACCTGCGGCGGCGGCGGCGGAGCGGGCGCCGAGAGCGCGCACCGAGAGCAGCAAGCGAGCGCCAGGGCGGTCCCACGGAGGCTTGGCGCGCGTCTTCTCGGGGCGTTTGCTCCCACGCCGACAGAGCCGAAGCGCAGGCGACGTGGAAGAAGCCGGGCCCGGAGGCGAGCCTCTGCGTTCCCACGGCGGAGAGGGAGTGGCGCGCGGCGGCCCCGTGAACGGCGCGCGGCTCCCCGGGCGGCGTCGTCGTCTTCATCGCAGCGCGCCCGTTTGCCCAGCGCCGAGGCGGACGACCTGGAGACGGACGGGACGGGCGCGCCTCCACCGGCAACGAGCAGACGCCCCGGCAAAACGGACTGCATCGTCATCTCGGACGACACGAGGACGTCCTGCACGTCCGCGGGCCTGCGACGGCGCGGCACGGAAGAGGCGACAAAGTGGCACGTGGAGCAGCCGGGCCCCCGCCAGGAGTGCACCGCCGTTGCCAGGTGGGCAGGTGGGGCCGGCGTGGCCGTGAATCTGAGCAGTGGTTAAGCCTTAGCCANCCCCCCCCCCAACACGCAATTTGCAGTTTCAGACGCGATGTTTGGACGGCGTCTGCTTGTGGGGCGAGTTGCGACGAGACGATAAATGTAGTGGTGCCCTCGCGATGCACCCGTCAAGTGATGCGCGCCAGAATTGCCTATTGACATTTTCCACTGATTGTTGTATGAAGGATGGGATAATATCAGATTTATGCCGCGGGGGGGGGGGGTGGGGGAGGTAACTAAACTAGAACTGAGACGGGCAAAAACTCCGGTGCAAACCAGACGGTAAAAAAAAAGAGACAGAAAAGCATTGAATTTCGAAACCAACCGCGGCTCTCGGATCGTGGCGATCGCTTGAATCGCCGGTGGGAGGTTTGCGCTGTCACACCGACCGAGTCCGCTCGCTGTTCCGTTTCTCATCGATGTTCCTAACGACTTCACAGCACCAGCAGAGTGGCGCCGCCGCCGCTGACACCACCACCAGCTCCAGCAGCAACCTGCAACCGACAGAGCTCTACCTGCTTGGGCTGTCTAAGCCATACAAGCTGTACCTGCCGAGCGAGCCCGGCAAGGAATCCGTGCGTCACGTCATCGTGGACGGGAGCAACGTCGCCATGGCGTGAGTGCGATCTCGCGTTTTCGGTTTAGTGGGCGGGGGGGTGCGTCGTCAAAGGGGGCGCCTTTCTGAGCGATTGTCGTCAGGCGAGTTCTGTGACTTTGCTGATGCAGATCTAACACTCGCATCGAGCTCGGTTTGTTTACACGCTCTTGTCCTTGACCCTCCACCGATTGCTACGTACGGTGCGAAAGAAGTTCAACATACACGTATATACACACATACACGTCACAGACTGTGACATCATCAAGAATGGTATCGTCGTCATCACCACCATTACACTTAAATACATATTTATCTTGTCACGAGCAGCATTTTCAATAGTGAGTGGACTCGCAGCACAACGTAGATGGGGAAAATCCGACTGACAGAAATAGAAGTCACTTCCCTAACTTGCACAACAGTTGCGCACAAAATTTTACCACGGTTTTTTGTTGTTGTAATTATTAAACGGAGCCTTGGCTCGTGGGCAGCGAGGAAGTGCCGTCTGTTCCGTCACCACGTGCAGACGTTGTGTGTTCGCGCAGGTGAGTCACTCGCCCGCAGGGTCAATTTGCCGAAAGTCGTCATTGAGAAATTGCGCGCCGCTAATCCACGGCAGAAAAGCCGCCGGGTACTTACCAATCCTACCAGGCGACGTCACGGACGCGTCAACGGGCTCATGATCGCAGGAGCTCGCTCACGTCCGTCGTGTGTGACTAAGGGCTCGCTGGCGAGCCTCGGCTGCGTCACGTTTTCCCCGGCGAGGCCTTGAGAAAATTTCCCAGCCGAGGTCACGCAGGCGGGGTCACCACTGGGGCCAAGGTGACGGTTATTGCCGCCGCTTGCCGCGAGTTGTTACCTTTTGTTCGATTCTTGTACGAACACCGTTCGTGTTACGCTTGACGGCTGTCAAAGGGTCGCCCGCATACCTTGGAAGCGTGGCAAAATGTGGGATGAGAAAAAGACATGGAGGAGGAGGAGGAAACAAAGACACGGAGAGCTTTGACAAATACTTAGTTTTTCGGTAAAGTCACGTAGGTAAAAATGAAATTAAAATTAATAAAATAATAAAAATCACAACGTTTCGGAGGCAACACAAGTCTCCGTCATCAGGTGGGACCGTCACAGCTAGATTTGCTGTATCTTTGACAAAGACTACGCGCAGGGCGGTGGTGTGACGGTGACGCTCATGCCTCGCAGCAAGAGAACCCTGGGTTCGATTCCCGACTCAGGTGTCCTCTCTGTGTCCAGTTTGTGTGTTCCCTCTGCCTGCTCTGCATGGGTTTCCTCCAAGTTCTCCGCTCTCCTGTCATAACCTCCGACGCTTGAACTAGGCCTTGGTACCCGGTGTGTCTCTCTGCTAGGTTGACTCGGCCTGAAATCAACATTGTCGAAGCAACGGGCCACGCCAGAGCCGAGCTTTAGTTCACACCCATAATGCTGGTTGTAATCTACAGCGAATCGTCGTGGAACTAAATGATCAAATTTTGCTTGGACTTTTCAACATTCCTAACTAGCCAAATCAAGTTTTCACGTTTGCCCGCGTGACAACTTTCATTTGATTGGCTCTGTCGGGTCGTGGAGGGCTATCGGTGAAAATCGCATCCACTGCACAAACCGTGGCAGATGCGGAATCCTGATGCACAAAAGTAAAATGTAAAACTCTCCAATAGTGTGCGGCTAGTTGTCAATGTCCGGTCCACAAATACAAAGAAGACATCACAGTAATTACACTGTGCTGCTCCTGACGTGGTTGTCTGGCTTGGCCACTCGTGTGAATTTGTAGTCGTTGTTCTGCATCTTACATCAGCCATACGAAAGAAGACGATTGGTGAAAATTGACATCATGCCTACACCATCGGACCGAAAAAAAACTAATCATGGGCCTACTCTGTAGTTGGTGCAGTCCCGAATGAGCACCTAATACAAATGATGGTCGTATTAATACTCTTTAGTCAGGAAATCCACTTCCAAGTCTCGAGACTGGTATTCACGAGGGCACCTGCATGAGGATGTTTGGCCAATCCCTTCAACGGGGTGTTCGGCTTAACATGGGAGGACACTGGGGGACCCGAAGAAAACCCACGCACGTGAGCGGACGACGCTGAAATCTCCGCACAAGACGGAATCACGACTTCGCACCACCACGTTTTGGGCCACCTCGCGGCCTGGCGGGTTTTCACAAATCTACGCGATCCCATCAACTCTACTAAGAGCCAATCGATTAATACGAGGCAAGCCATTACTAAGAGCCAAGCCATTATATTCCAAAGGCCGCTTGCAATGGCGATACACGCTCCTACACGTAACTGTATCTGCCGCCAAAGAGTGTGAAGCTGGGTGGGCCACTGGGCTTGTGGTGGGTTGTAGGGCTCACTCCAGTCAACCCCCCCGGTGGGCTCCATTCACCAGGCCTTTGTGAATGCAAACAATTGGCGAGGTTTTACGGGGCATTTGCAGTGGCGCTGGGGCACGCCCACGCGGTAAATTTAGACTGGAATTTCCCAAAAAACTTTACTTTTGCCCTTTACACCCAATTGCAGAGACGAGTGCTTCCGTGTGCAGAGTCAAACGCAAGCCGCAGTGACTGCGCGATTAGGGGCAGCGGTTTGAAAAGCCGTGCGGTAGGCGAGAAATCCGCGGTTATTGCGCGGGAGGCAATAATGCACGGCTTGCGCTTCCTTAACACCAAACGCACTCGTACACAACGATGACTGGAGCCGTGGACATGTGATCTTCCCGTGTGCTTTGTCCTTAGTATCTTTAGTTCATAATGAACGTTTTTGGGTTTAGATCGCGTTATTTATAAATGTGTCGTAGCCTCCACCACCCGACACGGCCAATCAGTAAAAAAAAAGTGTCACGTCGACAAAAGACAAATAGTTCACCGCTTTAGCCCACCGGTGTGTTGAAGCGTGAAGCCACAACATTTACAATTTGAGTACGACGTTTCGCTGGTAATTGCATCCAGCATCATCGAGCAATTCGCCAGAATCTTTATTTGTGTTTTTTGGGGCTGGTGGGGCAAGGGATGGGAGAATTTCCCCCTCACCCCCCCCCGTTCCCTATTTGCGTTTCAAGGTACGGTTTGTGGAGAGGCTTCACTCCGCGATGGGGTTGGAGCACGCGCGTGCGTGCGTTTGTACTCACCCCGTATCCCGCGGAAACCCTTGGCTACGTACGGTGCCAAAGAAGTTCCACGTGCATGCGTGCAGCCACTTGGAGGCACCACGTTCACGCGAGAGAAAGTTATTTTTTGTTTTTTAAATCGTGACGATTCGCCGGCGACGTCGGAATCCGCCGTGCGCCTGGGAATGCGGTGACACTGGGCGGAATCGGGAGGCCTGGGGAGGATGGGGTTGGGGGGTTTTTGTGGAGAGCCGCGGTGCGGTTTTCGCGACGTGGTGAGTTGGGGGGTCTTGTCTCGGCCCGGCCGGGAAGGCGTAACTCGTAACTCGTCAGGTACCTCGCAGCGCTCTGTAGTTTCCCCGCGTCGAGATGCTTGTACAAGTGACGCGCCGCGTGGATATGCAGCCCACACCACAGGCTGGAATGTCTAAACGGATCTGAAACATTTCGATTTAAAGCTTTCGTGACTGCAGGGATTCATCTTCTTGGTTCTTTCGGTAAGGTCACGTAGAATGAAATAATAAAATAATAAAAATGACATAATAAAATAATTATTATGTTTTACTAATATGTTTTACTATTATGTTTATTTTTATTATTTTATTATTTCCATTCTACGTGACTTTACCGAAAGAACCAAGAAGATGATCTGAAACAGTTCAAGGCACTTTGTTCCTTAAGAATCGCCAGCCAGCCGCACACGTAAGCTTTGTGACTCTGCACGCCTGTCTCGACTCTAAACTGAACACGTTATTTGGTGGTGATGCTGCTGCGTTGGCAGTGGGGCACACAAGCACAGTTAACAACTATACTCTTTGATTCTTTCGGTAAAGTCACGTAGGTAGAAAAGTAAATGATAAATCACGGCGTTTCGATCGCAACACAAGCAATCGTCATCAGGAAGAAAGATACAGCAGTAGAAGTAGAACTGCTGTATCTTAGTAAATAATAACCACAACTTTCGATGCCAACGAATCGTCATGGTAGAATAAGTAGAAGTAGAACTGCGTATCTTAAGTAAAAAAACCACAACGTTTCGATGCCAGCAGTCACGAAAAGATCAAGTCAAGAGTTATCAAGTAAATAAAAACCACCGCGATGACACAAGCTCTCTCAGGTAGAAAGTAAGCAGTGAAGTAGTGCTGTATCTTAAGAATGTCGCCAACACAAGATTCATCGGAAGAAAGATCACGAGAGTAGTGTGTATCTTAAGAAATAATAAACCCATTTGATGCAACACAAGATGCATGGAAGAAAATCTAAATGTGTGATCTCACAAACTTGTGTTGATCGAAATATTTATTTTTCTCTTGCTGCAGATGGATTGGCAGTGAACACAAAGAACACTAACAAAAATACCGCGACACCTTCCTCGAGTATGCTGTGGCCTAAAAATGTAATTATAATTTCCGAAGATCACGAGCCTTGTGTGTTTCCGTTGGCCATTGCTGGTTAACAAGATGCGTTGTGGGAAATCTAAATGTGTGATCTCGTATAAAACAAAAAATATGCTGGTTTCTGCAGCTGTATTGGCGACAAAGCACACTGCACCAGAGGACACCTTCATACGCTGTGGCCGAAAGGTAAATATAATTATTTTAGTGCGGCCCCGTTTTTCACAGCTCCATGCTACGTGTCGTTAGATCTCGCGATACCGTACGAACTGCACGACCTGGTCTAGAATTCTCGCGCAAAATACCACGGAGACCTTTCGAGAGGAAGTCGACCGGCTTCCCCGTCAATGGGTGGCGCATTCCTAGTGCCTGCCAGGCTTTGGACGGCCTCAGCAGGCCTCGACGCCAACGGAGGGCGACGAGTGTCTCTGTTCTGTCGCTCGCTGTTTGCGGGTTTGGAGGAGCGTCGTGTTTGACGTCTGGGCAAGTCGGTTTAATCACCACGTAGGCTTTCACCACCAGTAGTGAGGACGTCATCTTGCTCTGTTTAAGACCGGAAGCAGGAAGACTTCTTCACAATTCTGGCAAATTTGGCCGATGGAGCTGGTTATAAGCTAACAGCGAAACGTCACGTATTCAAATTGGAAATGTTGTGGGTTTACTCTCCAACATACCGGTGTGCCGAAGTAGTAACTAATTGGCGCATTTACGTGACCAACCTTACAAATTGGTTATGCCGGGTCGGTGGTCGGTTAACGACACATTTATATTTACGTGATCTAACCCCAAAAAAACGCTTTGTTCGAGATTTGAAGTTTTCGTGACTGCAGGGATCCATACTCTTTGGTTTTTCGGTAAAGTCACGTAGGTATAAATAAAACAAATTAAATCATGACGTTTCGGGCACAACACAAGCGTCCGTCATCAGGTGGGACAACCACAGCAAGAAACAATTGCTGAAGTGGGCGAAAGGGCTGCTGTAACAGGAAATTCTCATAGCTGGATTTTTCCAAATTAAGTGAGGAATAAAATGTAACTTTAAGTGTTTATTGCAGTCGTTGATGTCCAGGTTGAGACCATCAACCCTCTTTGCTTGAAATCACAACGGTTTAATCACAACCCAGTCTATGGGTCTCTATGCGAGTCTGTGAATCTCTATGTGAGTCTGTGGATCTCTATGCGAGTCTGTGGGTTTCTGTGCGAGTCTGTGGGTCTCAATGCGAGTCTATGGGTCTCTGTGCGAGTCTGTGGGTCTCTGTGCCAGTCTGTGGGTGTCTGCGAGTCTGTGGGTGTCTGTGCGAGTCTGTGGGTGTCTGTGCGAGTCTGTGGGTCTCTGGGCGAGTCTGTGGGTCTCTGTGCGAGTCTGTGGGTCTTTGTGCAGTCTGTGGTCTCTGTGCGAGTCTGTGGGTCTCTGTGCGAGTCTGGATCTCTATGCGAGTCTGTGGTCTCTGTGCGAGTCTGTGGGTCTCTGTGCGAGTCTGTGGTCTCTGTGCGAGTCTGTGGGTCTCTGTGCGAGTCTGTGATCTCTGTGCGAGTCTGTGGGTGTCTGTGCGAGTCTGTGGTCTCTGTGCGAGTCTGTGGGTCTCTGTGCGAGTCGTTGGCGACCGGGTTGAGACCATCAACCCTCGATGCTGAGAACCCGGTTTAATCACCGGCGGCTAATTTTAAATTCTCTGGATCTCAGCGGGTCCCTGTGTGTTCTAGTTTCAGGTTGATCTTGTTTGACCAGGCGAGGACTCAAAGGAGATCAGGATTCATCTGATTTGCAAGGTGACCTGTGGCGGTCACTAAAGCGACGAAAAGCAAAACAAAACAAAGCACAGCAGTGATGCAAAGGGAAAATCTGGATCAAAAACGAAAACAGTGCAAAAACTCAACTCGGGTGTTAATTCGTGAACTCTCCCATGTAGCTCCGGTCTGGCCGGGCGGATNACGTCTCGACTGATGCCCCGTAGCGCTCTGCACACTCGACGTCTGGGCCGTTCGGACACCGCAACAAAGATTGGCCACACTTGCGCTGTTACCAGAGGTGTAAAACTCTCCGGCCAAAGGGACGACGCGACACCGTGGCCACCAATCTGGCCCTGGCGTGCGGAGGCACAACAAAAACCACTGCGCCCCACCCCCTCCCCGATCAGTCAAATCGAATGGAGAAAAAATAGGGGAACTAAAAACATCCCCTGGTGGGGCTGTGTAGTCGGTGGCGTGGCTGGAAAGTCCCCGTTGGCCGCTGGTGGTGGGGAGGGATCATGGGGTGTGTGAGATGGGTGAGATNGGGGGGGGGGATGTTGTTCATCCAGTGAGAATCCGTCCGAACTCGCCGCGCGTGCGGTTGTCTCACATCGCGTTGCCACGCAAACGCACGTACGTTCCGTCCTCGCCGCCGCCACCGCCCTGCCAGGTTTCACGACTCGCGGTCGAAGACCCGAAGCCTCCGTGCTTGAGTGAGGCTGGCGGCTGTTTTGCGTCGTTAAAGCGAGCCATGCCACCCCCCGCCCAGCTCCTTCCTGCAGGAGAGACGGGAGCAGTCTGCGTGTGATTCATTGCCCACTGAAGACTGAACTTTTTCTTTAAGGTAGTTTTTGTTTTGCAGGGGAATTCCTCCGGTCTGACGCCGAAATAACTTTTGGTGTAGGTGGTGGCGAAGGCGTCGGGCGTGACCTTGTCACCGTCCCTCCCGATCTGTGGCATTTGTCTGTAACCTCGACTTTGTGTGTATGGGGGTGCGGAGCGGTGGAAAATTGTTTCGGCACAAACCCGGCGACCCGAGTTTCGATCCCAGCTCGCGGCCAACAGCAATGGAGAACATCTTAACCCGTCCTGTTGCTTCCCCTAGGTCGACTCGGCCTTAAATGAGTACGTAGCGCGTTGTGTTTTTAACCAGCACTGGGGGAGGTGGGTGGTGGGGTGTGATGTCGGCCACCCACCCCTGTTGACCTTCATTCGGTGCTTTCTATAACCACACTTGGCCCAAATGTCTGTTAAAAGGCTTTATGGGGGAAATATTTTGCGTGGGCTTGTGTCTCACTTGCCGCCTGTTGCGATGGCCACATTTCAACTCCTCGAGTTGGTGGTTGTAAAGGACAACGTGGCCACACATTCAGTTCCTTGGAGTCGGTGGTCTGCATAAGGCCGAGAGCTTTTGTACACGCCCTGCACATTGTTAAATCTGTGTGTTTGTGCCCGTGTGTGTGTGTGTTGCAGGCACGGCCTAAACCGTTATTTCTCGTGCCGGGCATGGCACTGTGCGTCGAGTACTTCTGGAAACGCGGACACCGCAACATCACCGTCTTTGTGCCGCAGTACCGCACGTGCCGGGACCCATCCATCAAAGGTACCCACGTTTGGTGCATTGTGGGTAGTGTATACCACGGGCGTGTGGTGCATCATAGGTAGTGTATACCACGGGCGTGTATTGCTTTGTGGGTAGTGTATACGACAGATGTGTGGTGCATTGTGGGTAATGTGTACGACAGGCGCGCATGGCGTACTGTGGGTAGCGTATAAGACGGGCGTGTGTGGTGCATTGTGGGTCGTGTATACGACGTAATCGTGCCGTGGGTACATCCGCTGGCGCGCGTCCTCACATTGCTCGCTCCCCCCCCCCCCCCCCCCGTGCCCTCTCCGACACAGAGCAGCACCTGCTGACGAAGCTGGAGGAGCTGGGGCTGCTGTCATTCACGCCGTGCCGCATGTTCGAGGGCCGTCGGATCACCACGCACGACGACCGGTGAGAGAGCACGGGCGGTGCCCCTACGCCGGCTGCCTCCGCGTCCCGGCGCGCCACCGCCGCTCAACACCGCATGAGCTCTACGATACCCCGGCGGCCCGAGTTCGATTCCCGCTCACGGCCAATTATCTGAAACGGTCCCGGACCTCCCTAGGTCGACTCGTGCTCAAATGAATACCTGGTCCGGTGTGTAAAATATCGCCACTGTGGAGACAAAGGCGGTCGGCGTGGTGCTGGCCACCCAGCCCCTCGTGTGCCGTGTGCCGGCCTTCATAGGTGCTGCTCGCCAATAGCATTTTCCCCAACAGTCTCTTAAGGTTATAAAGGGAGTATTCATAATCAACGTTGTTGGGTTAGATTGCGTTATTTATAAATGTGTCGTAACCCTCCACCACCCGACACGGCCAATCAGCAAAAAGTGTCATGTTGACGAAAGACAAATAGTTCACTACTTAGCCCGCTGGTGTGTTGAAGCGTGAAACCACGACATTTACAATTTTTGAGTACACCGGTGGGCTAAAGTAGTGAACTAATTTGTCTTTTGTCAACGTGACACTTTTGTGCTGATTGGCCGTGTCGGGTGGTGGAGGGTTACGACACATTTATAAATAACGCGATCTAACTCAACAACATTGATTATGAATAGTATTGGTCGCGAAAGCCTACGTGTTAAAGGGGAGTATCTTTGTTTTGTTTATATCCCCACGTAGACTCGTACATATGTAGCGACTCACTCCGAGACCGGGTTCTTAAGGTACCTTCTTTTATTCTGCACGTCGGGAACTCCACACACCCTCCCTCCGTGCTTACACGCTAGTCGGCAGTACCTAGCTAGTACAGTTGGCAGGCTGTCTAACTAGCGGCGTCTAAGATGGTCGAGACGGTGGTGACCAGAGGTCGCAACTGGGTACCCGATACCCGTACCCTACCCGGCTATACCCGGCCGGGTACGGGTACCCGTTTGCGACCCTGGTGCGGCCGGGCACGGTAAGGAATCAAAACCCGTTTGCGACCTCTGGCGGTGACGAACAGCGACACAGCGAGGGGATCCACTTTAGCAACAGCCCGAGCTCTCGCCCCGGGCCCCCTTTTATCCTCCCGGCGTGGCGTCGCTCCACCCACACCACGCTCGCTTCCTGGAACCTACTTGTAGGTTCCCGGGGCCACAAGATAGACCCCTTCATGGGCTTTTCCTTATATACTCCCTCTGCTGATGTGTGCTGCCCCTGCTGCCAGTACCACTTTCCCATCAGCAGCCAGCGTTATTTCACTACACATATATGCACCTCCGATTAGCACGTTGGCTACGTACGGTGCGAAAGAAGTTCAACATACGTGTGTGTGTGTCTTTGCCTTTGTAGCTTCATGCTGCACCTGGCGGACAACACGGACGGGATCATCGTGACCAACGACAACTTCCGGGAGTTTACAACGGAATTGATCGCCTGGAGGGAGATCGTTAAGACGCGGTGAGTTGTGGCCACGCGCGTTGACGTGCACGCAAACACGCGGCAGCTGTGGGCGCGGTGGTAACACAACCTCCTGGGTTCCTTCTCACTCGGGCGTCTTCTCTGTGTGCAGGGGCCGTATTTTCCAATAGGGCACGGTAGGCACTGTGGTTAGGGCCTACAAAAACTAAAGGGCCTAGGAAAAAAATGTTGACACATTTTTTCGTATGATAAAAAATGTAGCCAAGATATTTTTCTTGAAAAACATATTAATATATAGCAAGGATTGACACTGTATATGTAACGAGGCAGCAGAGGTTTTTTTTATCAGCTTTAGCTTCAAACAAAGAATGCTGCCCTTCACAATTAGTTCCCAAGATGGCAAGATACATCCTTAGAGCAATGTAAACATTCGGATAACATCTTCAGTGTTCAGAAGATTGAATATTTTGTTTAGGCTTTTACCTTGTTTTAAAAAATAATTTATAATATCCGCAGCACACAGTGTGTGAATTAGGGCACAGACTAAATAATTAACTCATCAGTAATGACATCTGTCCAGCGGCTGGACGAAGTAACACGCGAAACAAGCGAGTGACAACAGCGTAGTACAGTACACCCTTGTTAATTCACACATCTTGGTTCTTTCGGTCGTGGAGATGGTAGCGGTTTTGTTACAAGGGTGTCAAGTAACGGCGGTGTTATAACGGCCGCGTGCGTCTGCGTTTACCTCCCCGTGACTGCAGGATCCTGCCGTACACTTTCGCGGGAGACGTCTTCATGGTTCCGGACGACCCGCTGGGGCGGCACGGTCCCCGCCTAGACCAGTTCCTCACCAAGCCCAAGTCCACGCGGTAACTAGCGCCGTCTCGTCCCACGGTCCCTCGCCGGGGGGTTGGGGTGGTGAGACGCGGTCTCAGCTCTAGTTGTGGTGTCACTTTGACCCGCGTGGCACCGTTTTTTAATTTGTTATTTCCAGCTACATGTAATCCCCCGCCCGCTCGCCAGTCGTGCTCTCGGTGGCCCCGTGTAGGAAGACGCTTCACGTTAGAGAACGGCCCCGTAGAAGCGGATGCCACGGAGGTACCTCGGAGGATCCTTGAAGTGACCCCCGGTCATGCACAGTAGAGGGCAGCGGGTGCCGTGGCGGTTTGCGCTCCGTGCTACGAACCCGGCCGGCCCGAGTTCGATTCCCACTCAGGCCAACTCGATGAGTACGTGGTGCGATGTGTAAACATCTCCACTGGGGAGAAAAAGCCGGCCGGGCGTGGTGCTGGCCACCCATCCCTTCGTGTGCCGTGCCGGCCTTCATTCAGTGCTCGCGAAAAGCTGCAAAATTCTGTATCGGCTATACGAGGCGGGCGGGTGGGGAATGTTTGTCTACACAGGCTGACGAGCGTACCCTACGTTTGCCTCGTCACACAGATTGATGCACCACAACCCGGCCGCGTACCAGGCGAAAACCTTTCCGCTCCGCTTACCGTCGGCGGCAGCCGCCATCGTCGCAGGCGTCCCGGGCTTTCACTCCATGAACGACTGCGGACAGCCGCGGCCGACAAACGACCTGCAGGATCTACGCAGGCAGCTCCTGGACATCTTCCCGGCGAAGAGGAGAAGGTGCAGCGGGTGCTGCAACAATACCCGGCGGTGAACGACCTCAACTTGCTCTCGGACCTCATGCTGGACGTGTAGTGAGAGGGGGATGGAGGGGGCTTGGTAACCCCCCGCCCGCCCTTCGTCATCTCGGCGTTCTGCCAAAACTTGTCGGCGTCTACAGCAGCGCGGTACAGCTAGAGAGCTGGGCACGTGCGGGGAGTGGTGGTGGTGGCGGCCGCGCTTACGGTGGTGGCGATGGTGGTGGCAAGTACGAGGAGCAAGCGGAGAGCGAAGGCCGGCAGGAGATTGAGCGAGCGGGGCTCACAAGCGGATGTCACCATGACGACGATGATGACGGCGGCGGAGGCGATGATGATGCTGTTAATCGTGGTGGTGGTGTCGCTGTGATCTTGGCGATGACAGGATGGTGGCAGCCCCACGGTGTGGCAGACACGCCATCACGGTGATGGCGAGGCTGCGATGGGGTCCTGTTATGAATCTGTGAAGCCCGGCCTTCACCGCCACTTCACCGTGGATGCACATTCGAATTAAACTGCAGTGATACCAATGTTGTAAATATTTTGGTTATGGGCGTTTAGTTAATTCAATTTAAGGTGTTAATTTAATTTCTCACGAAGTGGCGACAAAGAGGAGAGGAGGCCTTCATCCGGAAGTGGATTTCTGAAAATATTTATTTATTGTGTGAGTTTGCAGCCGTTCCAGAAAGCCGCCAACATTGGCCTGCCTGCCCGAGCAGCCTGGCTTCGATAGGCATCACCGTTTAGAAATTGTACATTCCCCCCATCCCTCGAGTCATCAGGGTCAAGATGCGTTTGCTGCAAGCTGCTGCACCTTCGGTCATCTTGGGCTGAAGGAAAAAAGCAAGCCCGTTTAAAGCCACCGCTGCTTTCGCTATGTCATATAGATCTTTAACAACTGGGCGAATTGCTTTGTAGAGGTACTGTTGATGTTACTGTACTGCGTAGGATTCGGTGAATTTCACCCCGAGAACCTACGAGTTTAAATAAAAGATGTAAGCGCTCTCATGACGAGGGTTCTGATCCAGATGGAAATGTTCCGTCCCATCGAATCGGCCGGTCCAGCTAGGAGACGGGTTCGGAGGGCGGGTTTGTCGAACGTGTTACTTTTTCAATCTGTTGCACTTTGTTGGTGTTTTGTTGTTGATGGAAACACCGTGACGAAAACTTTACACGCGAGAGCTCTTGCTCGCGATGTTATATGGATTCATAATTGATTTTTTTTGCGTGGTTTTTCGGTGTGGGGGGGGGGGGGGAACATTGTCAACCTGTGGCGACCTACCGACCTCCACCCGACACGGCCAAAATATACGCGAGAGTCAAAATGCACCGTTGCATTATCGCTGCGGTACGCCGCAGGGCAATCCGCGTGGCGTTTCGCAAATTTGCTCCGGACGTTTCGCCGCCAGTTGCTGCCAAGCCTATCGGCTGCTTGCCAGACATTTTTGTCGCGTGACTTCGTGTAATGAATAATTTTTTTTCAATCAATCTCGTAATCTGACCCCCCCCCAAAAAAAAAACAATTATGAATCACTTGTGATTAACACTACGATTGTCGCTGGTGTGTTGCACGTAAATCCACGCCAAGTGATGGTGCGCAGACCCATCGCCCGAGAGTGCTCGCGACCCATCGCCCGCGCTCATAAGCTGTCCGCACCTCGAGAAGGCAAAGCAAGGACCAAGCGGTGCATGTCGGGTCACCGAGGCATGAGCCTGCGGGACCGTGGGCTGGATAGACAACGGCAAGTTCAGCGATGGGCTCAGTCAATGTCTATAGATTCAATCTACGGGGTGGGGGGGGGTGTTGAGTGAATGAACCCCTACATTTCGATGTAAAGCTTTCGTGACTGCAGGGATTCATCTTCTTGGTTCTTTCGGTAAAGTCACGTAGAAGGGAAGTAATAAAATAACAAAAAAAACATAATAAAACAATTCTCACGACGTTTCGGCTACAACGCAAGCAGCCGTTGGTAGCCGAAACGTGAGAATTATTTTATTGTTTTATTTTTATTATTTTATTACTTCCCTTCTACGTGACTTTACCGAAAGAACCAAGAAGATGAACCCCTATATGTTGCATAGAATGGATTTGCGCGATGCATTCGCCCCAAATGCGTTGCTGCGGTTGGCCACAAAATAAGGCGAAAAAAAAACATCCTTCGGTGTAATTGACGATTGAACGGATGACGAACCGGGCAAGGCGACGGAGTGAAGCACCGTGTGTGAACAACGTGTGGTCACGGGAAGAAGCGGTGGTGCAGCGGTTAGCACGCTGAGCGACGTACCCGGCGACCCGAGTTCGATTGCCGCTCGTGGTCACCAACACCAGTGACGTATCTGAAGCGGTCCTGGGCCTCCCCTAGGTCGACTGAGCCTCAAGATGGGAACCTGGTGTGATGAGTAAACAATGCCGCTGGAGAGACGGGTCTTTTGCGGCGATACAGAGGGGTCTGTCGGAGCGAGTGGTTTTTTTCCGCTATTTACGCAGATGACAAAACGACGCTGCGTCTCTTAAGAGTTCATTTATTTTTCTACCGGTGTTTAAAACGATGCGTTGCCTGGGAGGTTTTCACTCTCTTATTTGTTCAAAGTTCGTGTTTTCTATAAATACAAAAAAAACATTCACAACTGTTTACGTTTCCGTGTCGTTTAATAAATCCACAATTTCAAATTTTGCCCGGTAAGGCTCCGCGTACCAGGCAGCAACACACAATCCCCGTACAGATGGAAACTGGATGGGTGATTAAGTCTACTTTCTTCTGACCGACAAGCCAGGCTTATACTGGTAGGAACGAAGTGAACCAGCCTACAATAGATTATATCGTCCGTCCGTGTAGCAACATCGCCCCTTACTGCAAACAGGACCCTACAAAAACCTTTAGACTCAGTGACGCTTTCCTGGCTAAACAAGTGTAACATTCCCTTATAATTCCCTGAGATAGCTTTTAATTAAAATTTTAATTAAAAATTCACTCTTAGCGGCCTAAAGCCTACAGCTAGGCCTAAAGCCTAGAACTAGGCCTCAAGCTCTCCCTTCGAATCGTCCGATTGGTGTAGCAACATCGCCCCTACTGCAAACACTTGGCAGGACCCTACAAAAACCTTTAGACTCAGTGAGGCTTTCCTGGCTAAACAAGTGTAATAATACATTGTTTATATTCTTTGGTTATTCGTTCCTACCAGCCCACCCCGCAGGGACCTGTTATGGCACCACCTTGACACCCACGGGCAGGGGAGGTTTACGTGTTGTTGCGGTGATCCATCAACCCCCTCGCTGCTGCTGCTGCTGCCTCCACAGCGCTGGGTCACGGCAGCCAGGGTGCCAGCGGCAAGCCACCACCGCCGCCCGGCTACAATTCCAGGAGTGCGAGAATGAGACCACTCCTCGCTAAACACAACCCATTCGCACAGTGCAGTCCGTGGTCTCCCCCGCTCACCTCCATCTCCGTTTACAGCCCTGCAAGCCAGCGGTGGCCATTCCACATTCCTATGGCAAGGAGTGGGGTGGGGGGGAAGTCCTAAATTGTCTTTTCCCCCAGTGTATCGCTTTCGGTGTCGCGTCAAGAGACTAATCCTTCTGAAACATGGCACGCAGCACAAACAGCCCACTGAAGTGGTGTCACAAGCTACTTCTGAGATCCTTTCAAGACGACCTCTTCCACAGAGAGGCCGGCACTTCCCCACACACCCCCCACCCACCCTCTGCACGTGCGAGCGACATTGGTCGCAACAGTCAAGCAGATATTTTTTTGATAATTCAAAGAGTCGCCGCTTATTCGTGTGCTTAGCAAATTCGGAAATGTTTATTGAAAACGACAAACAAACGCATCGACGAGAAGATCGGAAGCAGCGCCCAGGGACGTATCTCCCGGGGCGCCAAACACCAAAAACTATGGCTGGACAGCGCTGACAGAGGCCACGAGTTATAACTTGGGGGGTGGTTTGTGAGCACAGCAAATTATTAGCCAATCAAACCCAAATTGCCAAACACGAGTTCTATCCCGAACCCGAACTCGCGCTACCGCTAACACGAGCCTGCCCATAACCACGAGCCAACTCACCACTGGTCCTATCTCTAACATTAAGTCGACCTCCAACAAGCCAAGGACCCCCCCCCTCTCTCCACATTGTCTTCATCTGCAGTTGGCGATCACGGCCAATCAGGAGAGCACTGCCCGTGTCTCTCTCACTCGGGCAACACAAACGCAGCCCCCCCCCACCCAATCTATCTCACACAGGAGCTAACAGCTGCTCAGCGGCACCCGCGGCTCCACCCGGCCGCTGCGCCGATACGTCCGTGACGAAGCACAACTTGGGGAGCGACCGGATCGTGTCGATTAGAACCTGGATGTGGCGGTGGAGGTGGTGGTGGATGGGTGGTGGTTGTGGTGGTTGTGGTGGTTGTGGTGGATGTGGTGGTGGATGTGGTGTGGATGTGGTTGTGGTGGTTGTGGTGGTGGTGGTTGTGGCGTTCCGTTTAGTTGATGGTGAGGACGTCCGTCTGGATCTCGTGGCTCAGCTGCGTCTGGAGGTCGCTCAGCTTCTTCTTGAGGACGCCGAGCGCCATGAGGACCACGTTCTCGGGGCGCAGCGCGCCGGACGTCTCCACGTTAAAGTAGAGAGCACGCGCGCACACAAGCAAAGACCCCGTATAGCCTTACAGACTGTAGGGGCAAGTGCTGTTAGCGAGCACCTATAAAGGCCGGCACGGCAAACGAGGGGTGGGTGGCCAGCACCACGCCCGGCCGCTTTTAGCTTCCCAGGTGCTCATTTGAGGCTGAGTCGACCTAGGGAGGCCCAGGACCGGTTCAGATAATCGTCACTGGTGTTTGCCGTGAGCGGGAATCGAACCCGGGTCGCCAGGTTCGTCGTGCAGCTAACCGCACACTACAGCTCCCCCACACACACACGCACACACACACACACACGCGCACACACACACGCACGTTCACACGCGTATGTTCACGCGGGTACGTTCACGCAGGTACGTTCACAAGCGCGCACGGGTAGTTGGGATTCGTAGCGCTGTGCAAATGCCACCATGCCACCGCTGCCCACACACACACAAGACAAATATAAAGACAAATATTCCCATTATAGCCTTAACAGACTGTTGGGGCAAGTGCTGTTCGCGAGCACCGATAAAGGCCGGCAAGACACACGAGGCGGTGGTGGCCAGCACCACGTGGCGATGTTTACACTCCGCACCAGGTACTCATTTGAGGCCGAGTCGACCTAGAGGAGGCCCAGGACCGGTTCAGATAATCATCACTGGTGTTGGCTGTGAGCAGGAATCGAACGCAGACCGCCGGGTTCATAGTGCAGCACGCCAACCACTACACTTTGCTCGCCACACACAGCCACAGATTCAAATGCATGTCCACGCACACACAGACGACACACAAACGCAGACCCACACAATGCGTGCATCTCACCGGTTGGGCACTCCGTTGGGGTCAAAGGGCGCCTGAATCTCATCCTCTTCGAGCTCGGAGTACTCGCTCTTGGGCCTGGGTGGCACAGAAGGGAGGAAGACGGGATGGCGGAACGGAACGGCGGAGAATAATTCATCAAAAATGTTACAAATAAAAACCAGCGCCTCTTTCCCCGAGCTCCGTACGAGTGCGCGTGTGCCCTCTCTACGCATAGTCTGGACGTAGTCATGTTTAGACGCGATACAAATCCGAACAGTATTCTCAGCCACTGCAGGCAAAATTATATTATTATATTTTACACACAGTCAAAACTGCATCTCAAAACACTGAACATTGCGATTCTCGTGAACATGATATATACAGTAAAACCTTGGATTGCGAGTAACTTGGTCTGCGAGTGTTTTGCAAGCCGAGCAAAAATTTAAAATAAATTTAATTTGATAAACGAGTGAGGTCTTGCAATACGAGTAGTATGTATACGCTTTGTCTGCCGAGCGTCACATGATCACAACTGATATACGAGTGCTTTGGATTACAAACACGTTTCTGGAACGAATTATGCTCGCAATCCAAGGTTTTACTGTAAAAAGAGAAACTACGGAGACACAGCTCACACACACACGACACAGGGTACGGAGGTGAACACAACACGAGCCACAGAGAACAACATAAGAGACACAACAAAACCGTTGTACCGGTATCAGAGGTCGCAATCGGGTACCCGATACCCGCCTACCGTACCCGGCCCCGTACGGGTACGGGTACCCGTTTGCGACCCTGGTGCGGCCGGGTACGGGTAGGCCGTGAGTCACTGGTGAGTCACCGTTTGTCACTCATTTCCCAACGTCTTGTCTCTTCTCACAATTCAAGTTCCTAGAATCAACCCACCCGCGCCTGCAACATGGCTTCATCCAGAGGTCGCAATCGGGTACCGNACCCTACCCGTACCCGGCCGGGTACGGGTAGCCGGGTATCGGGTAGGGTACGGGTACCCGTTGCGACCTGTGCGGCCGGGTACGGGTAAGGAATCAAACCCGTTTGCGACCTCTGACCGGTATCCCGCGATTTACAAAGGATGCGTTCTTTAATNCGCGTACAACGAAATCTCGTAAAGCGCAACGGCTTTCCCCATTATAATTCAATACTAACAGGGAATGTGTTCGACGGTCATTCTAACTCGCAGGCCCTACTGGGGACCATACCATTCCTCGGGCTTGGGGAAGATGGTGTGGCGCAGGGCGTTGTCGGGGTCGTACTCGAAGGCGACCCCCGCCGTGGGGTTCCACTTGGCGTGCTCCTTGCCGAAGCCCTTCTTGGCGTGAGCCCGCAGCTTCAGCTCCTGGCCCTTGCGCAGCTTCACGATCAGGATGTCTGCGCGCACGCGACACGTGCCGACGTTCAAACACGCGGCGGCGCGGCGCACGCGATCGACACCCGGCGGTCGCACCGTGTGCACGCGACGTAGCCAAAGACGACGAAGAATACGTTCCCCCGTCGTGGCCTCAAGACTTTTTGGGGTAAGCGCTGCGAGCGAACGCCTAACGAAAACCGGCTTTGGCGGTGGGTGAGTGGCCAGCATCTCGCCCGGCCAGTGGCGACGTTTATCCATCGCACCCGGGTAACTCAATTGAGGCCGAGTTGACCTAGGAGGAGGGACCGGACCGGTTCAGATATTCGTCACTGGTGTTGGCCGTGAGCGGAGTTGAACTCGGGGGTGCCGGGTTCGTGGCTAGGCGAGTTAACCACCGCGCCACCGCTCTTCACAACACACCGCATCGCACGCAGCATGCACGACAACAGCGGACTCGGCGCTGCCTCACCGTCCTGTTCGCCGTAATCGTTGGGTCGTCCTCCCTGCTGCGTGACGTCACCTGGAGGCAGCACAAACACAGGCACAACACGTGAACACGCGGTGCGCGCACGCAAACCTACAAAAACATGAGGAGGTTCCTGCCAATCTTGATTTGAAGCTTTCGTGACTGCAGGAATCCATACTCTTTGGTTCTTTCGGTAAAGTCACGTAGATATAAAATAATAGATCACGACATTTCGATCGCAACACAAGCAATCGTCATCAGGTGAGACAACTACGCAAAAAAACTGCTGAATAGGCGAAGTTCCTGCCAAGTTTTTTTTTTTGGATTAGCAGGCGGTGGTTGCGGTGTACATTCCAACAGTCATTTGCGACGTAATTTTTATCACGTGTGAAACTTGGAGCCGCGACGCCGCCACGCAATGGCCGACTCGTGCTTATGTTTACGGTCAATACGCTCACCGCCGCGGTATTAATCAGGGCAGCCCGATGGATTTGAACCGTGAACCAAGCGGCGAGCGCGCGACCGCGAGGCCGTGTCGCCGTGCTGGACGACCGATCCAGGACACCATTGTCAGCGGCGATCTACCGGTGAGCTACTAGCGTTAGAGTTTGAGTTTTGTCATGACCAAGGTTAGGAAAGTACGCTTTTATAATCTAACGGTTTGTGGGTTAGGACCAAGATATGCAAGAAATCACCAGTGAGAAGAAGAGTGGCGTCGTGTTTGGCTCTGGTACGAGGAATTAAATGCGCCTTAAACTTGTGACTTCTTTCGCACCATACGTAGCCAACCGTGCTAATCTTAGGTGCGGGATGCCCACACCCTCCCACCCATTGCTGTTCCCCTGTGCATGCCCTCCCCCCCACCTCAGCAGCTGGGCCCTCGGCCCGTGGGCCCCAGTGCAGTTGCACCGCCTGCACATTGTCAGCTGCGCCACTAAGAGGATTGCCACTCCGAGTATCACGTGCGCAGGAAGTGCGGTGCGATGTGTGTGTGTGGAGCAATAGTGTCGCGGTTACTGCGCTGTGCTACGAACGCGGCGACCGAGTTCGATTCGGCCAACACCGGTGATGATTATCTGAACCGGTTCTGGCCCTCCCCTAGGTCGACTCAGCCTCAAAAATGAGAACCTGTGCGGTGTGTAAAACATGGTCACTGGGGCTAGGCTGGGATCGTTGTCTTTGTTTTGTGCGTGTGCGCGCGTGTGTGCGTGAGCGCGTTCGTGAGCGTGCGAGCGCGGCGCACGTACTGGGACGACGCGGGGGTTGGTTGAGATGAGGTCACGTGAGGTCACGTGCCGCGTCTGGTCCTCCGAGCACTTCACCTCCAGGTTCAGCTCCACCGAGCACTCGGCGCAGAACTCATCGCAAGTGCAGTCCTGCTCGCACGCACACACACGCACACACACGCACACACGAGTGCACACACACACATGCACACAAGAGGGAGTTATAGAGTGAAGAGGACAAGGTGAGACATGTGCGTAGGTGCTGACGTTGCCCAGCGGAGAGGGTTCGCAGCTTGTTCGTGGTTCGAATTTGGCAGGCAGCCCTGGTTATTACTGCAGGTGTATTAACCATAAGTACTGTGCACCGTCTGCTCATTGTGGATGTTGAAGATCTCCTAACGTCATTTGAACGAGTAAGCCATCGTGTGCCTGCGCCATGGTTCAGTTTGCCAAATACACTGCAATTACTAAATTGGGATTGCACACAGCAGCAAGATCGTCTCCGACTGTGAAACTACTGTGTCTGGGAAAACGGCAAAGTCCTCCGTGATGATCGCCCGGCTACGAGAACGATATCGCCATGACGATTTGATGCGTCTGCAACGAGCGCAGCGCGGTTTCATGGAGGTGCGGGCAAAGATATCGATCGATGCACGTCACGATGCACGGACTAAAATGAATTCACGATACATACGTACCGTATTGAACGTTCCTTAGAACTGATACTACTTACCGGATATATCGATTCATTGATTACAAGTGTGTTAGCACGTTGAGCTACAAACCGGCAACTCAATACCCACCATGGATGAGCGGGATAGACCGCCAAAGCATCTCCCACGAATCCACAAAAAAAAAAATACCAGGTAAGGCCCACTGGGCTATGTGTAGCTTTTTTCAGAAGCGACACGCCACGAATGATAGCTCAGCAAAAGTGGCTCATCGCGTGGACATTTACAGCAACCAAAAAACTGTCAACGCATTTTGATTCTGAAAGTGGAGGGGAAAACCTGAGGACCCAGAGAAAAATCCACGCGACCATGGGGAGGACAGGAAAGCTCCAAATATACAACAGGCATCAGGGTCAGGATCGAACACGCAACCTCCTGTATAGCTGGCGAGGTAGTGAACATCTCACCACCGTGGCGCCCCACTCCCCGCCCTGTCACACAGCCTCTCTGCCACAGGCACCTACCGAGAGTACTGCATCTTGTCCACAATCTCGTCGCTGGTGAGAGGGATGAGCCCTGCGGGGGGATAGGCGAGGACACGGGGGTTAACGCGACACGGTAAGAGTCTCGCACGACGGAACCGTCCTTCCCGCACGCGGCGGTCGTGTTGAATTTACGGCGTCGGCATCGTGAGGGCAGCGGCGCGTGACTGGAAGAGGCAGGAAGAAATCAGGAGAACGGGGACACGGAGAGCGGAGAAAAGAGGGAGCAGTGGTCAAGAACAGAGCGAGGAGTCGGGCAGCAGAGAAGGGGAGGGTGCGGCCAAACAGCAGCAGTGACCATAGCCGTTCCAGGCAGGTGCGGTTAAAGGACGTGGGGTCACGCACCGACGCGGTGAGCGATGAACTCATCGTGCAGGACCGAGGAGTTGGCGTCGATCTGAACCCAGTCGATCGCTGCAACAAGAACACACACACAGCGGCACACGTCACGCGGAAGAGCGATCGAGCGATTGTGCGACCGCTTCGTGTGCTCCCGTGTGCTAAAGCGCAAGGGACGTGAGGGGTTGCGAGTTCGCTCACTCACCGAGGGTGGGGACCTCGGCGTGGAACGTCCGGCGGAGGGAATTGGCGACGCTGGAGGTACAGAATTGGCGGAACGCTCATTACACACAAAGTACTCTTGCCACAAATGAACCACAATACCTTGCTGATCTCGTCAAGGAACATAGACCATCACGCAAACTCTGGTCATCCTCTCAGCGGCTTTTGGCTAGACATCGAACAAAGACGGTCACCGCATCGCGCGCTTTCAGATGCCTTCTGCGGCCGTCTGGAACGTTCTTGCTTCTGATATGAGGAAGCCACTGGAGCTACGCACTTTTAAATCATCTGCATTGCAAACTAATTCTTTAGAACTGCTTTTTGTGTTTAGTTTCAGTTTGGTGTTTTAACATCTTAACACCTAAATTTCGATTTAAAGCTTTCGTGACTGCAGGGATTCATCTTCTTGGTTCTTTTGGTAAAGTCACGTAGAATGGAAATCCCGACAGACCTGGTCTTCACCTGAGGACGGCTGCTTGCGTTGTGGCCGAAACGTCGTGAGAATTANTTTATTATGTTTTATTTTTATTATTTCCATTCTACATGACTTTACCGAAAGAACCAAGAAGATCTTAACACCTGTTTTGTTGCCAGAAAAAATGGGAAAAACTATTCTCATTATTATAAACATTGCCTTTCGAGGCAACCCCCTATTCCGTGTTGCGATCGAAACGTCGTGGTTTTTATTTCTATTATATTTTCTATCTACGTGACTTTACCNAAAAAAACAAAGAATATTATTATTATTAAAGTTGGGTTGGGATGCGTTGGCGTGTGTGTGTGTGTGGTTCTGGTTGGCTGCACTGGCTCCAGGCATACGCCACTCGTGTTGAGGTTGGCGTTAGTGTAGACGATGGCGCTACGATTAGCGTTAAGTGTCCACGCGAGTGTTAGCGCTAGTTAGTCAAGAGGTTCGTGTAGACGCAGGCTACGCGATAGTGTTAGTGCATGCTCGTGCCTGTGGTATAATGTTAGTACGCGATGGAGCTAGAGTGCATTATTGTGCACACAAGTGCCAGTGTACAGGATAGCGTACGCCATGGTGTTAGTGCTTGCTAATGTTAGTACACGCTATTGTATGGGTTAATGTTACGCGAAAGTGTTAGTACACCCTACTGCTGGTTATAATGTTAGCGTACATCACAGGATTAGAACACGCTACTGCTCATGTGAGCGTACACTAGTGTTTAGTAAGCGTTATAGTACACGCGAATGCAGGCTAGCACGAGTTGGTACTAACACTAGCGCTTGTGTGCACAGGCGCGTACTAACACTCACACTCGTGCCAGCGTGTAGACACGCACACGGACGCCTGCGTGAATGTTAGTCCACAAGGGCGCTAGTGTTAATACAGACAAGCACCAATTATAACACACACACACTAGTGGTAGTACACGCTAGTGTTAGTACACGCAGTGTTATAGTACACGCTAGTGTAGTACACGCTAGTGTTAGCGCTAGTTAGTCACGTAGTGATATAGACCACGCTATGTTAGTGCTAGTGTGTACACTAGTGATATAGTACCAGTAGTGATATAGCCAGAGTGATATAGTCCACGCTAGTGTTAGTACACGCTAGTGAGCCATAGTGTTAGTACACGCTAGTGTTAGTCCACGCTAGTGTATGGGATAGTACCACGCTAGTGTTAGTACACGCTAGTGATAGTCATAGTGCAGGTTAGACCACGCTAGTGTTGTACCACGCTAGTGTTAGTAAGCGTTATAGTACACGCTAGTGTAGTACCACGAGTGATATAGTACCACGCTAGTGTTAGTACACGCTAGTTAGTACCACGCTAGTGTTATAGTACCACGCATAAGTACCACGCGTGATATAGTACCACGCTAGTGTTATAGTACCACGCTAGTTATAGTACCACGCTAGTGATAGTACACGCTAGTGTTAGTACACGCTAGTGTTATAGTACACGCTAGTGTTAGTACACGCTAGTGTTAGTACCACGCTAGTGATATAGTACCACGCTAGTGATATAGTACCACGCTAGTGTTAGTACCACGCTAGTGTTAGTACACTAGTGTTATAGTACCACGCTAGTGTTATAGTACCACGCTAGTGTTATAGTACCACGCTAGTGTTAGTACCACGCTAGTGTTAGTACCACGCTAGTGTTAGTACCACGCTAGTGTTATAGTACCACGCTAGTGTTAGTACCACGCTAGTGTTAGTACCACGCTAGTGTTAGTACCACGCTAGTGTTAGTACACGCTAGTGTTAGTACCACGATAGTGTTAGTACCACGATAGTGTTAGTACCACACTAGTGTTAGTACCACACTAGTGTTAGTACCACACTAGTGTTAGTACCACACTAGTGTTAGTGTTAGTACCACACGAGCGCTAGCGACGTAGGCCGTGGGACTTGGGGCCTGTTCTCACGCCGCACCGCCCCTCCTCATCCTCGCCCTCCTCCTTCCCCGCCGCTTACGCGAGGTCCGTGTCCTCCACGATGAACTTGACGTTCTCGTCGGTGAGCTCCGAGATCTTCACCGTGGGCTGGTTGGCGTACGGCATCCCGTCGTCCGCTCGGCCCAAGCGCGCGAAGGAGTCGGTGATGGGGGCGGCCACACTGGGACGGGAACGGCCCAGCGCGTTACCATGGTGATCGGCCATCTTACGTAGGGTTAGGGGGGGATGCGGCCATCTTACCTAGGGTTAGGGGGGGGGTCACTGGTGCGGCCATCTTACGTAGGGTTAGGGGGGATGCGGCCATCTTACGTAGGGTTGAGGGGGGGGGTCACTGGTGCGGCCATTTTACGTAGGGTTAAGGGGGGGGGGGGTGCGGCCAGCTTACGTAGGGTTTGGGGACCGGGGCGGCCATCTTACGTAGGGTTGGGGACCGGGGCGGTCATCTTACGCAAGGATTCATATTCTTAGGGTTTTTTTCGGTAAAGTCACGTAGGTAAAACATTAAAATTAATAAAAGTAAATAAAATAAAAATCACGACGTTTCGGAGGCAAATCTAGAATCTTACGCAAGGTTGGTGGGAGGGGGTGCAACCAGGACAGCCATCTTACGTATGGATGTGTGAGACCTGATGCCACCGGGCGGCCATCTTACGTAAGGTTGTGCGGGGGGGGGGGGGGGCAACCACGACGGCCATCTTACGTATAGTTGGGGGGGACCCATTGCCACAAGGGCGGCCATCTTACGTAGGGTCCGGGTGGGAACGGATGCTACCGTGGCCATCTTACGTAGGGTGGTGGGGGGGGCATATGCCATCGGTGCGGCCATCTTACGGAGGCTTTATTGAGGGGTGCGAACCGGATGCCACTGGGGCGGCCATCTTGCGTAGGGTTGGGAGGCGACCGGATGCTACCGGGACAGCCATGTTGGGTAGGGTTGGGGGGTTGTACAAATGAACACATTGTCCTGCGGAGGGAGCTGGTAGGAACGTCGGGTTGCTCGGTCAATGGCCAGGGTCAACGGCGGCGTGGTGTATTCCGCAAATATGCCCGACTGTGAGGGCGGCACAAGCCGGCGTGAGTAGGTTAAACGTTGAGTTTATAAGGGCACCACGGGGTGACCAGCCCCTCCCACCAGCCCACCCACCCAGCCCCACCCTCCCACCCCCACCCAGCCCCTCCCACCCACCCTCCCCACCCGCCCACCCTCCCCTCTCCACCAGCCCTACCCCTCCACCCCACCCAGCCCGACCTTCCCCACCCAGCCCTTCCCACCTCCCACCCAGCCCTCCCCACCCAGCCCCTCCCACCCCCACCCAGCCCCCCCTCACCCAGCACCTCCCCACCCAGCCCCTCCCCACCCTCACCAACCAGCCCTCCCCACCCAGCCCTCCCCACCCAGCCCCTCCCTGCACGACTGACGGACGGACACAATAATCCCCTGTGGGCTGGTGGAACCAGGAGATTCCTACCAGTATAAACCAACAGCTATGAGGTTATGTTTCACAGATTGCCTTGTGGGGCGGGCCCAATACGAACAAACGATAATTTAAATCCCAAAACTATGCGTGTAAAATCGGTAGGAGGCAGGGAGTCACTAATATGCCTATACCTCAAGGTTTCCGACAAAGTATCACAATGGAAACAAACAAACAGANAAAAAAAAGGACCAATCAACTAATGTCCCTGTAGAAGAATACGGCTCACCTCATGGGTTCTAAGTGCGTCTACCAAATGGTCCAGGTTGAGTTCCCTGAACCACGAGTTCTTTTTCGATTTAAAGCTTTCGTGACTGCAGGGATTCATCTTCTTGGTTCTTTCGGTAAAGTCACGACTCGGCCACAACGAGCAGCCGTCCTCAGGTGAAGACCAGGTCTGTCGGGGAGACCCGTCTGAATGAGACAATTCTCCACCACTGCTGCTTCGTTGTGCGAATGAAATTATTATGTTTTATTTTTATTATTTTATTATTTTCATTCTACGTGACTTTACCGAAAGAACCAAGAAGAAGGTCCATGATATAGCTGCTTACCTCTAGCTATAAATGCTGTGATGGTGCATTGTCTTCGCTGTGTTCGCCTTGTGGTGTGTTTCTCTGGTCTGACACTGGTGAGGCTAGGTCGTAGAGAACAAGGCAGTCCTCTGTTGTAGGCCAATCAGTTTCAGAGACAATGCCATTATATTATTATTATCAGAGCCACATGTTTGTTTGCATGTTCACCACAAGTACGTGTGGTTAATGCAGAGTTTCTTACTTGCAAAATGTTTCTATTTGGTGTTTAAACATCTTAATACCTCTTCTTGGTTCTTTCGGTAAAGTCACGTAGAAGGGAAATAATAAAATAATAAAAATAAAACATAAGAATTTTTATTTTTTTTATTAATAAAAATAAAACATAAGAATGTTTTATTTGTATTCTTAATAATGCTTTATTTTTTTTACTTCCCTTCTACGTGACTTTACCGAAAGAAGCAAGAAGATGAATCCCTGCAGTCACGAAAGCTTTAAATCGAAAATCTTAATACCTGTTTTATTGGCAGAAAGGGCACTGGCAAAAAGGTCCCATGATAAAACCTGCATGTAATTGTGACTTATTTGTGGCAGAAGAGGGCCTTGTGTATATCGCAGATGCCATCCCAGATAAAATAAGGCAATGTTGAGCACAAAGTTGGCTTGCGATTGGAACCTTTGGCCCAACTGTGACGCAATAATTTTCCATGTTTACCGGGATGCCCAATTTGTGAATGTAATCCTGATTTTTGTATTAAAACGAGAGAGAAGAAAAAAAAAGTCTACCTACGAAATTTTGAACGATCCAAATATTGTTTGCATCAGCTCGACCCGAAATTGGAAGTGGCGTCAACGAATTTGCGGTCACTTTTTCCACCAAAAAAAATCGGCGTTACACGTGGCGCTGTGGGCGAAATGTCACTTTTGTTCGCGTGCCGACACGAAGATGTTTAAGACATTCCGCGAACGATCCGCCAAATCCAAAATGAAAACGAAATCGGTGTGAAAAATCTCAAATATGGAAGTTCGTCCCCGACGCGCACTGTGCAACTGTCAGGTCGGAGCGCTGCTGTAACGCAACGAGACGCGAAATGAAATGTCAGGTAAACTAACACTGGTAGGAACCTCCTGGTTACACCAGCCCACAGGGATTATTGTGTCCGTCCGTCGTGCATCCAAAAATGGGAGAGGTAGGGCTGGGTGGAGAGGGGAGGGTCGGAGGGGTGGGCTGGGTGTGGGGTGGGGTTGGGTGGGGAGGGTGGGGAGGGCTGGGTGAGGAAGGTGGGCTGGGTGTGGGTGGGAGGGGTGGGGTGGGTGGGGTGGGGCTGGTCACCCGTGGTGCCCTTATAAAACTCAACGTTTAACCTACTCACGCCGGCTTGTGCCCGCCCTCAGTCGACCATATTTGTGGAATACACCACGCCGCCGTTGACCGAGCAACCCAACACGTTCCTACCAGCTCCCTCCGCAGGAATGTGTTAAGTTCAACTTGTAAAAATGCCGCCACCACAGCCACATGGTATTTGCTTACTCCCGAAGAGAGAGGGCGACTCGGAGGCATGAGGTGGAACCCACAGATGAGTGGGAAGGCAGCAGCCAGGCAGTGAGCTGGCGCTACCAACAATTGTCCAAGTTCCGCGGCCCTCTATATGCTAAGATGTTTTCAGCCAATTAATGAACGCATATACGTATGGGAGGAAACCGGAACGTCGGAAACCTGTGTGTGCGAGGGAGCAACACTCGATCCCATACAGATAGAATAAGTGGGGTCCACATTTTGGCTGTACCTTCCTTTCGTGGCGAGCCAGGGTATGGCACCGCCTCAACACCCATGGGGAGCTGTCACATCCGTGTGTGATTCACCTACCCTCTCTGCCTCCACAGTGCTGGACTAGAGGCCAAGTGCGTAGCCACCACCGGCCATTCAAAGTGACTTAACACCACTCACACGGCCTCTCCACACCAGAGGTCGCAAACGGGTTTTGATTCCTTACCCGTACCCGGCCGCACCAGGGTCGCAAACGGGTACCCGTACCCGGTCGGGTAGGGGTACCTGTACGCTACCCGTACCCGTACCCTACCGAAATGAGTGACATACGGTTACTCACGGTGACTCACGGCCTNCCCGTACCCGTACCCGGCCGCACCAGGGTCGCAAACGGTACCCGTACCCGGCCGGGTACGGGTAGCCGGGTATCGGGTAGGGTACGGGTATCGGGTACCCGGTTGCGACCTCTGCTCCACACCCCACGATGGTACCAAAAAAACCACGCAAGCCGTGTCCTTCATTGACAATGCCTTTATTAGACAACACTGACATGCACTTCGCAGTGACAACATTGATAACAAGTCCGTTGCCGAACATACCTCAACACGCGCGTGGACACATCGTATAAGTTGCAGTGCCTACCGACATCCCTGATGGTTAACCGTACCCCTAACATGGTTGCCTACTGGCACATCTTGCCAATGATGTCTCTCCACTGCTTATTCTACCATCACATTCGTGAGCCGTAAGCCGAGTAACGATTGTGCCCCGATAATTGTTCACGGCTCTGGGTCACGATTCGTTCACGATTCGATCCCTCTCTGTGGCAATTTTCGCCATCTCCTTTCAAACGATTCGATTTCTTGCTTTTACTGTCATTTTTAAATCCTTTATATTAAGTTCGCTTGCTTGCTTAGGACCGTGCAAATCTTTCGGTCGTTTTTTAACCCACTTCCTGTGATCCAATCGAGCTGACATTTTGCGCTCAGACTCGTTGTGCGTGACAATGCATTTTCGGAAAAAATGTTTCCAAAATTTTACACGGTTTAGGGAAAAATAAATAACTATTTAATTCCCTATTGCTTAATGTGCCAGCAATCATCTGACCCATAGGTGGCAGCCATCTCAAGCCAGAGGACGAGAGGACTCTAGCCGCCCCGATGCCACGCATATAAAGGATTTATAGTGAAAAACTTGTTTTTACGGGTTAATTTTTACTTTGGTGTTTTTTGTTGTTGATGCTGCTGTTGCTGCTGCTGCGACGTCGATTGCTTCGTTTGTTACTTGAATGTTGCTTTTGTAATTTTGAGATTCCGATTGTGGCCGTGAATCTTGACAATTTATTGATGGCGGCGGAGATCGGCACATCATTACTTACCCTCTCTGCCATCCTGTCGGGGCCTGTGCGACGATTGCCGATTGCTGAAGTTAGAATTCCGGAGTCCTGCAGACGGTGGCGCCGCTGTCAAAAACGGATCTCCCCCCCCCCCCCCCCCCCCATTACTTACCGACAGATGTGAGGGTGGGTAGCAACGTACCTCCGCTTGCAGACGGGTGACCCGCAGAGAGGTGACCCACGAGGCAGTCGCCGCCTGCGAGATGGCGGCACAACCTGCACCCACGAAGACAAAAGCACAAAGATCCCCCTTCACCGTGCAGACCCGCACAGAATGCTGGTGCAAGTGCTGCCACAAACCACCGGCAAACACCACCGATTATACGCGCGTCACGCCGAAAACCGGCGACCTCAACTTCAATTCCAGGCCACAGCCGCCAATGTTGGTGGCAGGAGAGCGACGTCCAAAACCGGTCTGGGCCTCGTCCCACTTCGTCAAATCTGTATGGGTCGGCGTGAAGTATAGTCAAAACCACCGTCCCCCCCCATCACAAATATGGCGTGGGGAGTTCTCCACCAAGCAGTAGGCCGGCAAACGGCTGCACAAACAATTTGTATCTTCTTGGTTCTTTCGGTAAAGTCACTTAGAAGGGAATAATAAATAAAAAATAAAAAACAAAAAAAATAAAAATACAATTTTATTATATTATGTTTATTTTATTATTTATTATTTCCCTTCTACGTGACTTTACCGAAAGAACCAAGAAGATGAATCCCTGTAACCACGAAAGCTTTAAATCGAAAAATATTTTTTATTTTACTATATAAGGCCCATTGAGCTATAGAGGTCTTTTTCAGAAGCCACCTGACCACAAATGATAGCGCAACCAAGTGGCTTGTCGTCGTGTGGACATTTTAGCAGCCAAATACTCTCTAAACGTGTGATGTTAATTCTAAATGTGGAGGAAAACCCCGGACAGAAACCCACACGACCACGGGAGAGAGACTCCGCAAACTCCAAATGAACAGCAGGTGTCAGGATCGAATCTACGACCTCCTGTATACCAGGCGAGGTAGTTTATATCTCGTCACTGCGGTACTCTGTTTATATCACGATTGCTGCTATTACTGTGGAGAGTTACCCCCTACTGTATCTTGCTATTCATGCACCACCTTAAAAATCTGCAAGCCACCGCAAATCCTCCTGCGCGTATTCCCGCGCCCATAATGATTTTTCCTCCTCCGGAGATTCCTCTTCCAGTTCGCCGATGCTTCACGAACCTGGAGCAATCACGCAAAGCCGTGACATTCGATGAATGCCGCCTCTAAATGTGGGTGGATTAAGGTTAGAATCAGAATTAGAATCAGAAAGGTTTTATTCGCCATGAAAGTTTGCACAGACAAGGAATTTACTATGGCAGGAAGGTGCATACATTCAACATGTAGGAATCTTAAAACTTAAATAAGTGGTATACAGTCTAACTATACTAACTAATACTAAGGGCTAAAGTATGTAAAATTGTGAATAAGTGTACGGCCCTTCTAAAAAAATGGTTCACAGTTCAACAGGGAAATTTTGATTTAAAGCTTTTGTGACTGCAGGGATTCATATTCTTGGTTCTTTCGGTAAAGTCACGTAGAAGGGAAATAATAAATAATATAAAAATAAAACAATAAAATTCTCACGACGTTTCGACTGCAACACAAGCATCATCAGGTATGATTACTTGATGATGATTGCTTGTGTTGCAGTCAAAACGTCGTGAGAATTTTTATTGTTTTATATTAATATTAGTTTATTATTTCCCTTCTACGTGACTTTACCAAAAGAACAAGAATATAGCTCAACGGGGCTTGCTGCACCGCGCCACGAACCTGGTTTGAAGTTTTCGTGACTGCAGGGATCCATACTCTTTGGTTCTTTCGGTAAAGTCACGTGGGTAGAAAATAAAATAAATTAAATCCCAACGTTTCGACTGCAACACAAGCAATCATCATCAGGTGGGAAAACCACTTTAGAAAAAATTCTTGCTGTGGTTTTCCCACGTGATGATGATTGCTTGTGTTGCAGTCGAAACGTCGCGATTTTATTTATTTTATTTCATACCTACGTGACTTTACCGAAAGAACCAAATATTATGGCCAAACCTGGTTTTTGCTTAACGACCACGGCGGACATCAGTGGCGAGATACTTCTGAATCGGTCCCTGGGCTCCTCTGAAATGACACGAGACTGCTCACGACAGCACCTACCAAGGGCTCGCTCGCCACAGATAAGCAAAGTAAAATTGGCCTGGGCCGTGAGAAACCACCGAGTTGAATCAGAAAACCTGGCGAAATAAAATCCTTGCCTCGTCACTCCCGAGGAGAGGGTGGCGTCATCTCTCCGTGGTGATCTCATACCAGCCTGCAGCCGTGCGTAGGCTACCCGTGTCACCCATTCCACAAGACAAACCCACCAACATCAACCAACGCCCGTGCTTGTGAACATCAGACAGGGCACCCATCGCAGACCAGCTGGCACGACCCCATATTGGTGCCAACCCACACACGCTCAGCAGTATCCACACATTCAAGCCCACGCTGTAATCAATACAAGCCAATTTTAAATCATCACCACAACCACAACCACTCACTTAATCTCTCAGGTCCTCTGCACACACAGGCAGGTGCAAGGTCCACCCTTCCCATCAATCCCTGCTCTCCGCTGGTCACAATCCCTGCACCGCACGCCATGCTGCCGGCGGGGGACGAGGGGGTGACGGTGGAGATGGCTTCCCCGCGCCTGCCACCGTGACAGCGTTGGAGCGAAGACACCGCCGGACACGGTCCAACGTCGCGCCCAAGCCGGACAACGGTTACGCGCATGACAGCAGCAGCAGCAACCGGCGATGCGATTGCACAAGTCGGGGGAGGTCGACAACCCAGCTCCCTCTCCTCCCTCCCAAGCAACCTCGCAAGCGCTCGGCTGAAAGGACCCCCCCCGCCGCTCCTCTGAGCTCACGGCCGCACGGCGTGCCGAGCCGGGAACGCTGCCGCACCGACGCCGTTGCCGTGCCGGGCCGAGAGACCGGCAACCCTCGCCTCGTTGCGCTCTCACCAACAACCACCGCCCCCCGCTTCATCTTCTTGGTTCTTTCGGTAAAGTCACGTAGAAATAAAATAATAAAAATAAAACAATAAAATAATTCTCACGACGTTTCTTTGACAGACCTGTTCTCCGCCTGAAGACGGCTGCTTGCGTTGTGGCCGAAACGTCGNCCCGTGCTTCCTCGGCATTTCTAAGCCGACTATGAAGAAGTGTCTTGCCCAAAACGTCACGTATTTAATATTTTTCATTTTAAGGCTACATCATTTTGATGACATTGTTGAGCTACGTTATCTGCGTGTGCGCACCACGGCAAATGCAGTGGCAGCTAATCTGGCTGTGACGGTCCCACCTGATGACGGAGACTTGTGTTGCCTCCGAAACGTCGTGATCTTTATTTTATTTTTATTAATTTTGATGTTTTACCTACGTGACTTTACCGAAAAAACTAAGAATATGAATCATTGCAGTCACGAAAGCTTCAAATCGAATTAATATAAAGGATTTAAAAAACCACGCGCTGTTATTGCCACTGGCCAAAACATAGCAATGCTGAACAATGTCCCAAGAAGTTACTAAGCTGGGATCACACACAGCAACATCATCCCATCCCATATCGTGGAAAAAAACTTGGCAGGACCTCCCTAAACAAAAGAGAGTCTTGACACTCACTGGCTGAGGCTTGCCAGGATAAACAAGCGGAATATTCTAAACAATATTAACAATAACGAAGAATGCAACTTACGAATATTCTCCGGGAAGTGCGGTTATATTAACACGTTCCGAGGACGCCCGCCTCGGGCTTACTGCCTGTGTCTGTGTGCGGCGCAGACATTCTGCTGATGTCAACAAATGAGGTCACCACCAACTACAGCTGCAGGCTGGACACGCTTCAAACGACGGCCACACCCCCCTTGAACGGCGATGCCGAGCAAGATGAGCAAGCTGGATTCTCACTGCGATCACCCCAGCGTCTCAGACCCATCGTAAACCGCCGTGTGACCTCCTGCTGACGCCGTGTGACCCCCCCCCACGTGGTGTGACCCCCCACACCACGTGGTGTGACCCCCCCCACACCACGTGGTGTGACCCCCCCCCACACCACGTCGTGTGANCCCCCCCCCACACCACGCCGTGACCTCCTGCCCACACCGTGTGACCCCCCCCCCACCACGCGTGACCTCCTGCCCACACCGTGTGACCCCCCCCCCCACCAGCGCCCCTGCACACACCGTGTGACCCCCCCCACACACCAGCCGCCCCTGCACACACCGTGTGACCCCCCCCCCCACCACCACGCCGTGATCTGCCCACACCGTGTGACCCCCCCCACACACCACGCCGTGACCTCCTGCCACACCTGTGACCCCCCCCACACACCACGCCGTGACCTCCTGCACACACCGTGTGACCCCCCCCACACACCACGCCGTGACCTCCTGCCCACACCGTGTGACCCCCCCCACACACCACGCCGTGACCTCCTGCACACACCGTGTGACCCCCCCCACACACCACGCCGTGACCTCCTGCACACACCGTGTGACCCCCCCCCCCCACACACCACGCCGTGACCTCCTGCACACACCGTGTGACCCCCCCACACACCACGCCGTGACCTCCTGCACACACCGTGTGACCCCCCCCCACACACCACGCCGTGACCTCCTGCCCACACCGTGTGACCCCCCCCCCACACACCACGCCGTGACCTCCTGCACACACCGTGTGACCCCCCCCCACACACCACGCCGTGACCTCCTGCACACACCGTGTGACCCCCCCCCCCCCACACCACGCCGTGACCTCCTGCACACACCGTGTGACCCCCCCCCCACACACCACGCCGTGACCTCCTGCCCACACCGTGTGACCCCCCCCCCCACACACCACGCCGTGACCTCCTGCACACACCGTGTGACCCCCCCCCCACACCGCGTGACCCCTGCACACACCGTGTGACCCCCCCCCCACCACACGCCGTGACCTCCTGCACACACCGTGTGANCCCCCCCCACACACCACGCCGTGACCTCCTGCACACACGTGTGANCCCCCCCCCCACACACCACGCCGTGACCTCCTGCACACACCGTGTGACCTCCCCGCCCACACCGTGTGANCCCCCCCCCACACCACGCCGTGTGACCACCCCCATCTGCCCAGCAGCCACGACACACATCCACTGCACCCACAGACACCGCCGCCAGGCCGTGATAAACCCACGAGGACGCTGGGCTGCGTTGCCATGGAGTCCGGAGCAAGGGTCCTCTTGCCACGCCTGTCACTCACCCACCCATCACAGAGACAAAGCTCCCCGTATAGCCTAGCAGACCTTTTGGGGCAAGTGCTGTGGGCGAGTAGCACCTATAAGGCCGACAAGGCACACGAGGCGGTGGGTGGCCAGTACCACAACCGGCCTTCTTTATCTCCCGAGTGGCGATGTTTACACACGCATCGGGTACTCATTTGAGGCCAAGTCGAGGGAGGCCCATGGCCGGTTTTTCCAATAATCGTCACTGGTTTTGACCGTGAGCGGGAATCGAACTCGGGTTATCGGGCTGATAGCGCAGCGCGGTAACAGTGACACTCCTGCTCACCCACCGAATCACCCCCACTCCCTTCAACAACTCACCCAAGCGCTACTCACTCTCCGACTCGCCCACCTCACCTACCGCACCCACTCAAACCCAGGCACTCACCTACCCAACCCACCGACCCATAGAACTCATACACTCACCCACCTCACACCCAGGTAACTCTCTGCACTCAGTAATCAACCACCGCAGCCAGGCCTTCACCCAGGCCACGCGGGAACTCACCCACCACCACGACCATTCACCGTTAAGTGCCATTGCGGTGATGTCACTTCGTAGATTGTGCCAGGGCTCGATGCACTCTGAAGGCACGTGAAGTGTCAATGCCACCGTTGGCCAAAGGTCAGGGATGCACCCGGCACTTGGCCACAACCGAGGTTCATATTCTTAGNTTTTTTTTTTTGGCTCATTTACTTGATACAGCTGTCGTGGCTGTGACGGTTCCACCTGAAGACGGAAGCTTGTGTTGCCTCCGAAACGTCGTGATTTTTATTTTATTTTACTTTTATTAATTTTTAATGTTTTACCTACGTGACTTTACCGAAAAAACCTAAGAATATGAATCCTTGCAGTCACGAAAGCTTCAAATCTAGAACAACCGAGGATCCTAGAAAGGGCATTACCCATGATGCTCCCCCACGGTGCCAATTTTTCCAGGTTTCAGCCACCCCGTCGCTCCTCTGCCTCCTGTCATTCCTCGACTGCGGCTTCCGGCTCATGCCCAACAAGCATCTTTTTGGAACCCCCTTCCGGCGTAGGACGGTCTTGATCTCGTCCACATTTTTCAAGGATCTGCGAGCTAGCTCCTCGCACGATCCAGCCTCGTTGAACCCAAAATGGGTCATAGCAAGCGCCACCTTTTCATGGCGACGCCACCTTGTCATGGCAAGCTCCATGTTCAGGAACGTTCTCCCAAGTCTTTAGAATGTACAGCCAGGTCATCAGCCTGGAGCCATCTTTTATAGATGGAAAGAGGACATCAGCCCCCCCACTATCTCTACCAGATGGAAATTCTACTGGTACAGCCACAGCCAACAGAGGGCATCTCAAACTACGTGGTCATAAATGTTAAATAATGTAGGGGCTCAGGGACATCCCTGCCACACCTCAAGGTGAACAGGAAATTGCCATGATTCCTGCCCCGCTTAGCTTGACCCGGGCCTGCTTCACCGTGATGAAGGTCCTTAACGATTCTACGCAGGGGGTCAGGAGTTCCACAAACGTGTAAAACAACCTAAAGCCCTGGCCTCTTGATGTTACCATCAGGGCCGTATTATCCAATAGGCCGCAGTAGGCCTCGGGCCGAGGAAAACTAAAGGGCCGACTAAAAACACATGACCATGGTTTTTTGTTGTCTGTATGATAAAAAGAAAAGTAAGCAAGATAAAGTCTTCAACAAATATATTTATATATAGTAAAGGATAGGCACAGTGTAATACAAAGAGCATCATGTCAATCGCTTTTTCTCTCGTAAGGCGAGTGAAATTAACACCGGAGATGTATTTTTCGAGATTTCTTTCATTGCAAAATTAGCAAATAAACATCTTCAGATGGTGTGTTTTCGCACAATAAGTGAATGACAGCGGCAATAGTGACGTGGGCAGCAGCACCAACTGTAGAACGTTGTCACTGAAGACCGACGAAAACCTTAATCCACCCCTGGATATCATAGGCCTTGATCAGTCCAACAAACCATTAATGCCAGTTCTGTTGAAATGCCAGGTACTTCTGCTGTAGTCGATGGGACATAGAATACTGCAACTGTGCATGGTTTAACACTGCCTCAACCCCCATATTTGGGCTCCGGAAGCTTCTCTTCACCTTGCCGGGCAAGAGCACACTGACAAATCGTTTGCAGGCTCCTTTCCTGCACGCCAAAGGGGCAGCATGACCCGGTCGTTGTTAAAACCAATGTGCAGGCCCCCTTTCTTATACAAGGGTAACCAAGGGCATCCTCCCATTCCTAGGAACCACTTCCTGCAGTGGTCCAAGCAGCTGTGATCATGTGGCGTACAGCAGCTTGCACGCAATGAAAACACTCATGTCAATTCGCTGGGGTGGTATCCTGCCCAATGCTTTACCTGGTTTCAGTCTCCAGATTGCTCTTTGAACCTCCTTCAAAAGTAGCATATCAGCCAACCACCCCCCCCCCCCAAGGGTGGGGGTACGTCTCTCAATTTCTGAGGCTCCACAGCCACCCCCAGGACCAGCCCCCCACTTGGGGGAGGTCCTAAACTAAGGAGCTCCCCCAAAAACCCTCAATCATCAACATGCTTCACAAACCTGCAGATCTGATCCTGTAGGTGTCGGCTCAGACTACCATTCTTTCTACCCCCTTAATTGAAATAGGGATGATGCAGTGACGTTTTGGTGGCATGATGGTACAATTGTGGGCTACCGAGGCAGATTCCACCTTGTACGCTTGTAAGCAACCCACCACCACCAATCCCTTGTATTGTGTGGAAACTCTGAGCACAGGCATGCGATATGCCTCGTCGTTACCGAGTGGGATGCAGATGGGCGAGGATGCACCCCACCGCTTTTCATCGGGTTGATGTCAATAACACTGGTAACACACTTGTTCTGGCACAAGGTATTCCACCGGTTTCAATGTAATTTTGGGGTGCTGACTCCAAATCTGACATCAGTTTTTGTCTATCACATCAGGTTTTGAGATATCAAATATTGCATTTTCAATAAAAACTGCAGAAGAAAAATATTAAATAAATGTGGATATCTACATAAAATTATATTATAAACACACTATCTTAAAAATACAGCACCACACTAAAGCAGTCACTGACTCGCAACAACTTGCAATCATAAGTGACAGAGTTAATTTCTGGTAAAATCAATGAAAATGGGGTATGCCGATAGCATAAAAATGAGATGTGATAGAGCAAATCTGATATCAGATTTGGAATCAGCACCCTGAAATGAGTCTAAAACAGCTGCAAATGTCCAGGCCAGAATTTTTTTTGTTAACCAGTGTAATCGGTGTCTAATACGGAAGCGAATTCGTGCACGCACCGCACGCTCTACGATCCACAAAACGTGGGTTGGACTCACGACCTCGGCCAATTAATATTTAACACGTAGGAAACCGGAGCACCCAAGAAGTACAAGTTCCAATTTCAAGTTTAGGTGAGAACTCACGAGTCCAGGATGAGTCTCATTTCAAGAGTGACCTGGGCGCAAGCCGGTGAAAGTTATGTCAGAGCTATGTGCCAATGATGGAGAGGTCTGCTCACCACTAGAGGGCTTTAGGAGGGATTCATAAGTTTTTTCGTAAAGTCACGTAGGTAAAAATACAATTAAAAGTTAATAAAAGTAATTGGAATAATTAAATATTATTATTTTATTTTATTTCCATTATTATTTTATTAACTTTTAATTTTTTTTTTACCACGTGACTTTACCGAAAAAACCTAAGAGTATGAATCCTTGCAGTCACGAAAGCTTCAAATTAGAACCAGGAGGGAGTTCGTGATTTTTGCCATTCCTCCTCGCGACAAGAGCATGGAAACCACAGTGGTTTACTATTGTCAGGGTAGAGGTGGGTTTCTCCGGGGCCACTTGGCGTTTTAGTGTCACCTTAAACACAGACATCTTCTTGGTTCTTTGGGTAAAGTCACGTAGAAGGGAAATAATAAATAATAAAATAAAACATAATAAAATAATTCTCACGACGTTTCGGCCACAACGCAACCGTCTCAGGTGAAGACCAGGTCTGTCGGAGCCGAAACGTCGTGAGAATTATTTTATTACGTTTTATTTTTATTATTTTATTATTTCCCTTCTACGTGACTTTACCGAAAGAACCAAGAAGATGAATCCCTGCAGTCACGAAAGCTTTAAATCGACAAGAAATACTACCGGTCTAGGGAGAATGGACGTCATTGATTCGAAACCAGATATGAAGGAGAGAAACAATCGCCGTGACTAGTCCAAATTGAGTAATTTGCCGTTTCTTTCACGGATTTGGAGCATTTGGCACCAGCGCACGATGGCCTAACTCTTGCAAATGACGTTACGGGGATCTTTTGACGTCCGCCGTCGAGTGAAATCGGACGGCGCGTGGTCGTGTCATCGTTGATGCACACCGCAATAATAACCAGGGGGCGGCCACTGGGTTTAAACCGCGAACCTCTGCAAATCAGCGGTCAACGCTGGGCCGCGTCACTGCCATTAAAAAAATACCCACGTGAGGGTGGGGGGTGCAACTATCCTACACAGATGGAACAGATGGAGACTTAGTCCACTTCGCTGTACTGCCACCTCCTGGCAAGGCAGGGTATGCTGCACCTTGTCCCACACTTGAATGGAATTTCGCAGCATTTGTGCGACCCACACCTGCAGTGCTGGATTACAAGGCGTGCACCACCACCACCGCCTCGGCTTATGATTATGATTACGAGGACTACACTTGTTTACTTCAGGAAAGCCTCTCAAAAGAGTCTCGAGACGATCTCGGAAGGGTCCCGTTGAGTGGTCGCAGTAGGAGGGCGATGTTGCTGCTGTGTATAATCCCAATTGAGTAGCGCGCAGGTACATTTTCAGCACTGCCATGTTTGACAAATCCCATTTGTACTGTGGATCATTTGTTTAGCTATGGGAGCAAGGCAAAGAACGTGCAGGAAACGCCCTGCAGAACAGGGGGAGAGCATACAAACTGTGCGCAGAGAAGGCACCCGATTCGGGAATCGAACCCAGGGACTTTCTTTCTGTGTGGCACGAGTGTTAACACGACAACCTGCCACCGACTCAGGACTTAAGCCCAAAGCAGCCCGCTGGTTTTTTTTCTTTCCTGTTTTCCAGAGAGGCCCATAAGGTGTCAATCCAACTTACAATTGACAAACGACAGCCTCTCCTACCCAGCCAAGTGTTTGAACATTCCACGTGACCAGGCATGTCTTTTTTCTGGGTAGGGAGGTGGGAGGGTGCTTCAGTGCCCATGATCTTCCTAAAAAAGGGATTTGGCCAGGGAACATTTTTGACGCCTATCCCCTTGGGAACTCTGGCATGTTCATTTTGATTTGGCATGTTAATTTAGATTTCACGGTTGTTTGGAAATATGAATGACACCCATTGCACCCACTCGGCTCACCATACCCACGCCACACTCTTCCATCGCACCCCACCTTGCACTCAAGCACTTGCACACCACAACAGATCCAGCTCACCACACCCACCCACTCACACCACTGCACTCAGGCACTCACCCACTGCATGGAGTATATATATAAGAGGGCTTTGGCCACCCGCTGGCGACGACCGTGTGAGTGTTTGTGCGATGTCACTGGATCATTTTAAGTTCAATCTCCCCTCGTCGGAGAGGCATCAACTGAGATGCCGCCTCTCCCTCCACTGCAGAGACATGCAGTCCTCGGAGATGTTTATTGTACATTCGTTACACATTGGCCAATGCAGGCCGATTCATCAACGTTTGGCACCGCCACAGAATGCCCTACACAACTCCTGCAAACGTTACCCAAGAGGGGTCCCTTTCTAACACAAACTCTCACGACGACAGCGTGGACTGAACATTCTCCGCAGAGTTCGGGACCAGAATTCACGCAGCCAAATGCCAGCGTTGTGACGTCGCTTCAAGCGGAGCCCTTCGACCCCTTGACCTCAGCGGACGGTGCCAAGGGTGGTCGTCCAAACAAACCCGTCGGCAAACCTAACAGGGGCCGCGCGCGGCCTAACAGCACGGCCGCCCCCGTGCCCACCCACCCGGGCCAGGGTTACCAGAAAGTCCACAGCCATCTCGAACTTAATTTTCTTCTCCTTGTTTACCCAGGAGAGCCTCACCGAATGAATCTCATGACTTTGTCAGGAAGATGCCGTCACGTCTATTTCCACAGTATGGGGTGGAAGGCGAGGCCGATTTTCACCACTGGATACATTCCGATCAAGTAATTTATGCACGGGATAATTTGAGTTTTTTGGGGGAAAAAATTGGGACCATGACTGCAGGCACACGATGGCCTAAACTCTGACGTCACGGGGATCTTTAACGCCCACCGTGAATAAGCGGACGGCATGTAGTCGTATTACAACTGCGGTTCAAATACCACACCGCCGCAGGAATAACCAGGGTGGGTCCCCACTGTACACGCGAACCTCCGCGGTGAGCGGTGAATGAGCGACCGCTTGGGCCTTGTCGCCGGGTTTTGTCGTTTTTCGTTTTCCTCTCGCTCTCGATAAAGTGTCGCCGGTCCTGCTGGCTGCCGCAGCTGATGTGAAGCGATTCAAATGTGCCCTCGAAGATATAGAGCAGCGCGCCAAGAGAAATTGCGAGAATGAAAAATAAAACTGCAAAACTCCAAACTATAACTATACTGTCAAATTATTGCTTGCATGGTAAAAAAAAGCAAGATATAAACATTTCTTAAAAACTTCAAAAGATAAACCTGCACCTGTACCATTCAGTTTCAGTAAAAAAAAACATATTTCAGACATTTCCAGATCATTCATGGTCCGATGATGACTTGGGGAGCGGGGGGGTTTGAATTCCACAATTACAGAAACGTCTCGTGTCCAATAATTTAATTTAACTTGGAGGAACAAGTAGCAGTACGGCAGCCTTGAAACAAAGATTACAATATATGGGGCGGACATCATGAACAACCAGTTCTGAAAAGTGCCAAGTCATTTATGGCCTTCCAAATGCAAGAATAATTGACACATCAGGCAGCCAGTGTAGTAGTGTAACATCCAAACACGTCCATGACTACGAACGCAAAAAAACCCTCCTCCATGCGTAACGATGCTTAATTCCAGGCCCAATGTTACGTAGCACTTTGCACGCCTTTATTTCTCGCGTGACCTCCACGGTGCAAAAGGCAACGTCCGTGCAAAACCACGAGTGCCGCTTTGCTCACCTGACAAGCGCGCTTGGCAAACTCCCGGCCAGCGGAAAATTGTCTCAAGCGCCGCGGCGCGCACTGCTTCTGCCACCCGATGCGACGGTCACGTTCCCAATTGCAATCGACGGTTAACGGAAACGGAACAAAAACTACATCGCGTTTCACGACACGATGAAATCAAATCCAAAGTCCGCGTACTCCTTCTACAGGAGGCGCACGCGCCAGGCTCGCTCACGCAGGACACCCACTTCAGGACACCCACCTCGCGTAGGATACTCTCGCACGCAGGACGCTGGCCCACGCATGACGCACACGCAGGACGCACGCTCACGCTCGACACACGCTCGACGCAAGCTCACGGAGACGCCCACGCAGGACGCCCACGGGACAGCCCTCACCGAGGGCTCCACAGAGGGAAACCTCGCACACAGCCCTCGGCCTCAGGCCCCGGCCGAAGCGGTGGGGCCCGTGCGTCGACGCCGCACAAGCAAACCCAGGCACCCGTCAGCAGGGAGAGCACAGCAAAGCCTTTTATTATTAGTTTAGGGGGTGTATTTTTTTTTTCCTCTTTTAATACAGACTTTATGCAATCATGTACAAGTAAAAAAAAAGCACACAGTTAAGCTCACTTCAGTAAGACCCACGTGGAACGGAGCTGGTTGGTCAACGTTCACCGGTGCGGTCGCGGTGAATTTGCCGTCGCGCCTTTGCCATGAGAGGAAGACTCCGCATCACATCCCCCCCCCCTCCTCCCCCCCCAGCCGTCACTCACAAACCTCCAGCGGCACGCGTCTCTTACGCGACAATGAAATAAAAAAAACACAACCGCACCTTCTAAATCCTTGTAAATACTATCCGCTGTTAAAACGTACACTCGTTTAACATCTCTCCCAATGCTACAATAAGGGTTGGGTTCCCCCAGCAAAGAACTCGTCTGGTCAGGCAAGGTGTCAAGGGGGGGGGGGCAAAACATGAGGTTATGGAGGGCTTCATGTCCCCCACGTTTGCCGCTGGGACGATGACGCACAACGAATCCCTCATCATCACTGGCAGAGACGGGAATACAGTGTCCAAAACGCGAGCACGCACGCACACACACACGAGCTGGGGAAATAAAAACGCAGAGAAGTACAAAAACTCGACAACAACAAAATAATCAACGAAAGGGAAACGATTACACAGTTTAAATTAGAGAGAAAGAAAACATCGTCAAAACACGGCGAGAAACGAGAGCCTTGTAGTGTCAAGCTGCCCGTAGGTCAACACGGACAGCAATTGGCATCATCATCACTAGACCNGGGGGGGGGGGGGGCCAACAGCGTTCGACAACTCGTAAATGACGCGCGGTCGCAGTCGGCCACACAACATACGCGCAACCTGTAACAAACGCTCATGGGGGGGGGGGGGGCAGTACGCATAATTTGGTGTGTCAAAACCACACGATTCACATTCCACAAGGGCGCGACAATTCAAACGCGCAGGACGTTTTTCACTTGATCATCGTTCGTCGTGGCGCGCCGCCACCCGTCGCGTCGCTCGNCGCGCGCAGGATGTGAACACAGTGACATCACACGGCGCGTTATCGCAGATCGCCGGCTGTGGCCACGGCGGCGGCGCCTTCCCGATCACCACGGCGTTTAGGGCTCGTACGGAAACTCTTCCAGCACAAAGACAGTCCCCCACCCCCCTGACAGCCTGAACGGACTGTTGGGGCAAGTGCTGTTAGCGAGCTCCTATGAAAGCCGGCACGGTACAACGAGTGGGAGTCCACACCACCACCACCACGCCCGCCTTTGTCTCTCCAGTGGCGATGATCTTACATACCGCAACAGGTAGTCATTTGAGGCCGAGTCGACCTAGGGGAGACCCAGGACCGGTTGAGATAATCGTCACTCGTGTTGGCCGTGAGCGGGAATTGAACTCGGGTCACTGGGTTCGTAGCGCAGCGCGCGAACCACTACACTATCGCTCCACCACTGCCGCTCTGTCTTTGCCCAACGCACGCACTCACACGCACGTACACACGCACGTACACACGCACGTCCGCTGCAGGGCCACCTCACACATGGCAACACGTCATGATCCGTTCCGACGTCGACACTCGAAAACCGTCAGAAGCAAACTGCAGATTCATATAAAACGCCAAGGACATCTGTGTTCATCCACATTAAGACTTTCGCAAGATGATCCAATGACCAGGCCTCATGGCAGACCACAAGGCATTCACACTGCACTTTTCAATGCGCACACACACACACACAACCTCCACTCACAGCTGTACGAAGAGAACCTCCGATTCCTCCGCACCTTCAATTCCCCGCACCTCCGCTGAGCACGGCTGGCTACGTACGGCGCGAAAGAAGTTCAACATACATACAAAACGGCCTAAATTATACCCGTGAGGAGGTGAGACGTGACACAGGGTGGGGGGGGGGGAGAAGAGGGCAAAGGGGAGGGGGACACACACAGGGTACGGTGGTGCCAGCACCGTGGACTCGGGTCCAAACACGCCCTCGCTCTGCACACATCGCTCCGCTACCTCGCCGGCACTATCCTGCCAGTCGGTTCTGGCTACACTGGAGACCACCTGAGCCCCAAACGCTGCGGCCATCAATCAGCACGAGCGCCCAACATGGCCAAAAGCACACACTCGGTAGCTCTCAGAAATACAAGGAGAAAAGAAAAAGACTCAAGACTCCATGCTTACAAATCCCGCATCGCTCACCTCGACCTATGGGACTATGCTCATCATAATTGCAAACCTATGTTATTATTACGCGTGGAACGCCGCAGGCAGAATTCATTAACCCCACGGTGAACGGCAGGCTTCCCCCACTTCCATACTGCAGGGGCGGGGGGGACAAGCAATTGCTTTGACGGTTGCCGTGGCGACACCTCGTACGCCCCTGCTGCCCCTGCTGCCCCTACTGCCGGGTGGCGCGGTGGGACGGAGACGCCGACTACACCAGACAGAGCCGCACCTTGCGCACGCCAATCGGCCGCTCGTTCAACTCCTTCACGGCTGCCATGGCCTCGCCGGTCGTTTCAAAGGAGACGAGAGCGCTTCCCGGCACCTGCATGTTCACCGATTCGGGGATCACGCGGTAGCCATAGAAGAAGTCCAGGATCTCGCTCTGGTTCACGACGCGCGGCAGGTTTTTGAGTCTCACGATGCCACGAGGCTGGGGGACCCCACCCATGCCAGGGCCACTGGGCCTATCTGGCGGCCCCGCATCCTGGCTCGCCTTGCAGAACGGGGCTCCCCCGTGACTGCCAGCAAAGCCTTCCGATAAGTTCACATTACTGCCACTGTTGCCGCCGCCGCCACCGCCTCCCCACCGCCGCCCCCACCACCTCCACCGCACCACCCCGCCGAGTGGCCCGCCAAAGTTTTTGCCAAATACACCCGCACTATCGCCGGGTGGGAAAAGAGGAGGTCTTGACATGAAGGGAGGGAGCGGAGGAGGAGGACCCCGGAAATTAGGGCCGCAGAATGGAGGGGGCCCAGTCATGGGGGTCTGGGGCCCCTGGGAAAAATCCTCTGTCTGGGAATCCCCCGGGTCCGACAGCGGCAGCTGCCCCGGGCTTTCTGTCGGGGCCCTGACCCTCCTGCTGCTTTTCCGGCCCTGTCGCCTTCCCTCCGTGCCAGGGTTTGCCTTTAAGGCCAGCATCTCGGCATGGCTCACCACCCTGATGATGGCCTCCCGGCCCCCAATCAGGCTGCGGTTGAGAGTTGTGGCCTTGCCGGCTGCCTCCATGCTGCGGAACTGCAGCATGGCCTGCCCAATGGTCTCTCCGTTCTTGTCGCGCAGAATCTGAATGCCCTCATCCGACAGATCGTGCCTTTGAAGAAACACATCAGGTCGTCTTTGGTGGCGCTGCAAGGGATATTGCTCAGGTGCAGGTAGTAGCACATGCTGGTCTCGCTAGGGACCGGCTCGGGCTTCTTGGGCTCTAGGCGTTCGCCACCGCCGCCANCGCCGCCGCCGCACCACCGCACCACCACCGCCCTTCTCTTCATCTTCTCCCCGTGGAGCCTTTCAAGGAACCACTTCTGGATGGGCCGCACGGTCAGGAAATTGTTGCCCACGTAGGACTTATCGCGACGCAAGATAGAGCGCATGTCGTAGTCCGATTTGCACTCCACGCACGCCTTCACCGTGCCGCCCTCGGCACCAGGATGAGGCTCTCTTCCCGAATCTCCTGCCGGCCGAGGAACTTGAGCACCGTGAACTTGTCGGCGTTCAAGGGGAAGCCTCGGATCTGCACGCAGAGCTCGTGCTCATTGGGCGAGGGGGAGCGATCCCTGCACGGGGAGCGTGAGCGCCCCTTCTTGGGGGAGTGGGACGGCGACCGCGAGCACGGGCGCTTGAGCTCGCGGCCCATCGGCAGGTGCAGCAGCGGGGCCGGCGCTCCCGCTGCGCCTCCTTCTGCGGCGGCTCGGGCCCGCCGAAGTTCTTGGCGGCGCACAGCCACTCGCGCTCGGTCGCCGGATGCACCTCCACGGGCTTGTTCACCATGCGCTGCTGGTGCCGCTTCATGCCCTCGATTGCGTCGCGCGTGCGGTGGAACTTGACGAAGCCGTCTCCCGTGGAGCGGAACGAGTCCCCGTCGTGCCCAAGCACGACGCCGTCCACCGCCAGCCCCGCAAAGAAGTCGAGCACGTGCTGCCTGGTGACCCAGAAGGGCAGCCCCACGAGACGCACGTAAAGGTCGTCCGCATTTATCGGAGGCAAGGGGCTCAGCGTGCCCACCCCGTCGTTGCCGGACATTAATCTGCTGCCGCGGCCACCGTCTGACAAGCTCGACAAACTGGCGCCACCTCCTTGGCCACCTCTGGCCGAGAAAGGGAAGCCGGAGGACCCCTGCTCTCCACAGCCGTAGGCCGGCCTGGGCCGGCGAAACGCGGATCGCCAAACAGCGCCCCCGCAGCGCCGGGAGGCATGGGCTGGCCGAGCAAAGAGCCAGAAACACCGGTGGAAGGAAGGCCCCTGACGGGCGGCGGCTCCAGGCCGGGCCTTAGGAGGGACGGTGCCGATCCAGGACCTCGCCCCGGGCCGGGGAATCCCCGACGGGGCTCGGCAAGTTGTCCTCAAAGCGAGACACGCGGCCGCTTCCGCCGTGATTCGAAGCCGACCTGCCTCCAGAATGACCGGAGCTGCCCAGCCCACTGCTCGGACTGCCCATAGAAGAAGCGTGAATCCCATACTAGGGCCTGTGTTCTGCACGGAGCCACCGAAGCCTGCACCGCCACCGCCACAACAGCCGGGCCACCCATCGGAGGAAGCCTCTGTCCCATACCAGGGCCGCTGCTAAGAGAACTAGAGAAGCCCATGCCGGAGATGCCTTGACCCAAGCCCGGGCCGCTCGGGGTCGAGCTGGAATTGTAATTCCTGCTGGGTCCACCCTGACTCATCGAACTGCCACTGCCCAAAGAGGAACTTCCAAAACCCATGCTGGACCCACCAGTGGAAGGAGAGCCACCGTGGCCTAAACTAAGACCACTACTCGAAGGAGAGTTACCGAATCCCATGCTCGAACCTCGTAGACCCTTGTCACTGGTGTCTATGTTAAATCCACTATAACCCATATTTGAGCCACCTTGATTTAAGCCGGGCGGTCCACTCCGACTCATGCTGGGTAAGCCAGAACCCAAACCTGAGCCACCAGGACCAAAACTGGAACCACTACGGCTCATGCCGGGACCACCAGGACCCATGCCGGAACCACCAGGCCCCATGCCGGACCCACCAGAGCCCATGCCGGAACCACCAGAGCCCATATTGGAACCACCAGGACCCATATTGGACCCACCAGGACCCATATTGGAACCACCAGGGCCCATATTGGAACCACCAGGGCCATATTGGAACCACCAGGACCCATATTGGAACCACCAGGACCCATATTGGACCCACCAGGGCCCATGCCGGACCCACCAGGACCCATATTGGAACCACCAGGACCCATATTGGAACCACCAGGACCCATATTGGACCCACCAGGACCCATATTGGAACCACCAGGGCCCATATTGGAACCACCAGGACCCATATTGGATCCACCTGGACCCATATTGGAACCACCAGGGCCCATATTGGAACCACTAAGACCCATATTGGATCCACCTGGACCCATATTGGAACCACCAGGACCCATGCTGGAACGACCAGGGCCCATATTTGAACCACCAGGGCCCATATTGGAACCACCAGGCCCATATTGGACCACCAGGACCCATATTGGATCCACCAGGACCCATATTGGAACCACCAGGCCCATATTGGAACCACCAGGACCCATATTGGAACCACCAGGACCCATATTGGAACCACCAGGCCCATATTGGAACCACCAGGACCCATATTGGACCACCAGGACCCATATTGGAACCACCAGGGCCCATATTGGAACCACTAAGACCCATATTGGATCCACTAGGACCCATGCTGGAACGACCAGGGCCCATATTGGACCCACCTGACCCATTGGACCACCTGGACCCATATTGGCCGGGGCCCATACTGAACCCATACCAGGTCCACCAGGACCCATACTCAGACCACCAGGGCCCATTCCAGAAAAACTACGATCCATACTAGACCCACTCCGCCCCATTCCAGAATCACTAAGACCCATGCCAGGTCGCATACCTGGACCCAAACCAGAAGAACCAAGGCTCAGACCAGGACCACCAGAACCCAAACTGGATCCCATGCTAGTACCACCAGAACCCATACCAGAACCCATACTGGAACCCATACCGGAACCCATACCAGAACCCATACCAGGACCACCAGGACCTGTACTGGAACCACGAGGTTCATAGAGCCACTAGGACCTGTATTTGTACCACCAAAGTTCATATCAGAACCACCAGGACGCAAATTGGAACCACTGTGGCCCACCCATGACCACCAGGACCCATACTAGAACCACCAAGGCCCATGCCATGACTACCAGAACCCATGCTGGAACCCATATTGGAACTCATACCAGGACCACCTGGGCCCATACTGGAACCCATAGATGGTCCACTCGGTCCTAAACCAGAACCACCAAGGCCCATGCCAGGACCCATACTGGAACCCAGACCAGGACCGCCAGGACCCATACCCGAATGACTGCGATTACTGCTGGAACTGCCAGAACCAAGATTCAGGTTGGGGTCATTTTGCCCAGAGCTGCTAAAGCCCATGGACGACCCGCTGAGGCCAGAGCTGCCGTAGCCCATGGAGCCACCGCCAGAGGCTCCTCCGCTGAAGCTAGAGCTCTTGCTGTAGCCACTACCGGATGAGCCGGAGGAACCACCAGCGCCGGAGTGGGAGAAACCCGAGGACCCGTAGAGTCCTCCCCCGCGTAACCGGTGCTGCCTCCTGACATCCCAAAGCCTTTACTGGGCCCATCCCGTAGCGCGAGCCCTGGCCGTCCGTACCCCGGTGCCACTCATGGGCATGGCTCCCAGCGATAGCGGGCCACCACCCATGTTGAACCCGGAGCTGCCGCCCGAGCCACTAGCACCGTAACCGGAGCCCGAGGAGGACCCCGTGCCATATCCGGAACTTGATGCTGAACCTAAGCCGTAGCCGGAACCTGATGACCCAAAGCCGTAGCCGGAAGATGACGACGATGACCCCATGCCATAGCCAGAACCCGACGATGATGACCCCATGCCATAGCCGGAACCTGACGATGAACCCAAGCCGTAGCCGGTACCGCCGGTGCCACTTGACATCCCGGAGCCGCCCGTAGCCATGCCGGAGCCGTTCACTTTGCGGCTAATGCCGTCGCCCCCAGGGGGCCATGGGGGCATGGGAGGGGGGCCGCTGGACATGGGGGGTGGGGCCTGTTCGACATGGGGGAGGGAGAGAGGGCATGAAGGGGCGGGGGGAAACGGGGGCCCAGGGGTAGCGGAGGGGGGGAACATTGAAACCTGACGGGCCGAGAAAGGCGACTGGTTAGGGGCGGCATGTTGGCACCCATAACACCCCCTGGCATGCTGGGTTCACTGCTTTGTCCGTCATTGGGGAGGGGGGCCCCCTCCGACCCCAACCCCCGGGGGGGCATGGCAGAGCCCATAACGGACTGCGGAGGCGTCATCGTGCCACGCGGGGCATCCCTCCTCCCACGCCCCCCCGCCCCCCCCACCGCGCGCCGCCGCCACCGCCACCACCCCGCCACCACCACCGACGGGCCGTCCGCCGCCGGGACCTGGGTCACTACCCCCACCGAGCTGCCCACTTCGTATCGGCGCCGACTCTGCTCGATCACATTCTGCATCTCGCTCTTGCTGCTGAGCAGCAGCGAGATCTTGGAGGTCTTGATGGAGCCGCCGTTGCGCATCATGCCGAGGCGCGCGTCCTCGTCCGTGGCGAACATGATGAAGGCCTCGCCCTGCTCGCCGCCCACGATGTGCACACCGCCGTCCGGGATGCTGAGCCCCGAGAAGAACTGGCGGATGTCCATCGTGCCGGCCACCATGGGCAAGCCCTGAAGGCGAATCACCACCGCCATGGCGCTCTGTCTCTCGCGCGCCCGCCCGGCCTGCCAGTCGACTCGCACACCTGCAGCGGCAAGAACGACACACGCACGCACCACGCACGTAAGCGGCGGTGGAGGAAGCGCTTGGTGGTGGGGGTGGGGTGGAGGGGTGAGAGACGGGCGAGGCCTGCCGGCGTCGCTCCCACCACGCGCGGTGATACGGGAACGATCGCAACCTTTATCAGAATATGATTCACCCTGGAGAAATCCGATGAGCTACGAAGCACCTTTTTCACACCGACGCTGAAACGCGCGGCACAACATACGAGTCGGCTGCGGTCAACGTTGACCGTCGCCGTGCTTAAGAGGCACCTTTAATTCGCGTGACAATTCGCCGAGAAGGCGCCATCGCTCCTGCTCATTGGCACACCCCCCCCTCTCCCCGCTGGAGGGTGTGCAGTGGCATCGACCATGTGCCTCTCATGTATACATGCGGGACTCGTGAACAACCACTGTGGCAACACTGCCGTTGTTCGTCAGCCAGGCGGTGGCGGCTATGCATGTGAACTGTGGCAAGGGTCGGTGGGATCATCGCACACACGTCGCTGTGAAACTCTTTCCGAGGGCGTCGAGGAGGTGCCATATCCTGGCTCAACCAGCAGAAGGCAGCACAGCAAGTAGGACTGTTTCCATCTGTACGGAGATTGAGTGCTGCCCTAATTGGCGGGTGTGGGTTTTCTCCAGGTGCACCTGTTCCTCCCATATGTAAACATGCATTAACGGACTGAAAAACATTTAAAAAAACAATACAGGACCCGCCTGAAAGAGTCCTACTGCTCAGCATGGCTCTCCTGGATAAATAAGTAATTCGTAACATTACTAAGTGTTCTTGCAAAAACCGTACACGCGGCACGGCAAATCCAGCACACGGCCTCACGGCGCAACTCTGCACAATGAGAAATTTGTGTCACACCGGCACCGAGCGAAGCAACATTCAGCAGTTCCTCCGATGATTCGACGCTGTAAACCTTTTCACTTCATTACAAGGCAGCACCGCATGCGAAATGCGTTTCGCGAATTGTCTGCATGCAGTACTTTCTGCACAGCGATACAATGCGATTACATTACAGAACACAACACAATAATGCACGAGTTCAAATAAACGTGCCACCACCACCTTTGTAACATCTTCAACACGGCCTCGTGGCGGACAAAAAGTCTTGTTCTTTAAAAGGACACTGCTCGTTCCGATGCGTTCTTGCCAAGTCACAAAAGTCACAGCAGGAGGAGACTCACTCTCAAGAAGGTCCTTTGCCCAAAACAACCGGCTGCTTTTAGCCAGTGATCATGATGAGCATGGCGAGTTGTTAAATGTTGACTTGCACGCTACCGCAAAGACAACTTCAACTTGAATTTTACACTTTGCGCATTGCGCGAGACAGTACGTATGGCTCGTGAACGCAGGCTTCAGCGACGGCTGGAGGCAAGTAGACTAAGTTGACTGGGCCACCGATTGAGAATGGCGAATAACAGCGATGCCCGCGAGAGTCCTGCAGGAGAAAGCAAGCGGATCAAAGCCGAGGAAAGACCACCACACAAGGTGGACAGAAGGATTGGTGACCCAGGAGATGAGGAATCGCCGTGGAGGGTGTGAATGACCGATATTGCAGAGTCCGTGTAGATTTGTATTGATTCCCACACCCGGATTAAGGATTCGGGGTAAACGGGAGAAATGTGTGTTTTGTATCAAGAAGTGTTGGGCTTCTACGTTATGCTGGGCCCCTTCTTCTGGGCGGTGACGTGGCTAGCAGCAGCCGATTAGCACCTGTCAGAGGTTCAGGGTTCAAATGCAGTAGTCTCACCGGATCAATACTGGAGAGATTACCCGCTTCATACAGTGAACATTCAAGATCCTGTGACGTCTTTCGCCAAGTGGCGGTCCGTAGCGTGCCGGGAAATGTACTCTATTTGAATAACAAAGCAAACACCGCCTCTCGACTGCCAAAACTTGGCAGGACCCTCTTGACAAAAGAGTCACGAGACTCAGCGAGGCTTTCCAGGGTAAATGAGCGCAACAATAATAATGATGACATCTCCACCCCCTACGTGCGGGATGTGGCCACCACCGAGGCTTAAAGCAGACGCACGGCGCTGATCCCAGCTTTGTCAACACCACGGGAAGCCGGTAGAATGCGCTCTGCTAGCAAGCAGAGCTCCACTGTAATGGGAGGACAGCACACGTCACGGATTCGCACGGTGCGAGAAAAGTTCATTTTACATCACACATCCACCCTCCCCATTACACAGAGGCAGAGCCAAAGCAGCAGCGGCTGCCTCGCAGTAACATGCACTTTCGCCTAAACACCTCGAATAAAGGCGCATGGCGAATAAACAGCCGTGGAGGTAAACGGCAGCTTGTACTCCGTCAAACACGTCATCCCAAACGCATAGCTGTCAACCAGACTTCTTCACCCTATTCATTGCGGGTTGGTGAATGTGGGGATGAATGGCCATGGAGGCACAGCTGGTGCATCTGCCCATACTCGTCAATCCGTTATCAATTCCTACCTTCTAGATTTTAAGTTTTCGTGACTACAAGATCCATACTCGTTGGTTTTTTCGGTAAAGTCACGAAGGTGAAAACAAAATAAAACAACTAAATGAAATCACGACGTTTCGGAAGCAACACAAGCATCCGTCATCAGGTGTTAATGTACGCTACAGTATTTTGCTGGAGCAGTCACACCTGAGGACGGATGCTTGTGTTGCTTCCGAAACGTCGTGATTTAATTTAGTTGTTTTATTTTCATTGTATTGTTTTCACCTGCGTGACATTACCGAAAAAAAACAAAGAGCATAATTCTTACCTTATTACAGACCAATTCAGACCTTATTGGTCACCCCGTACTCATAAACATCAACGTTCATCCTATACACTACACTATACACTACACTATACACTACTATACATGCCTGTCAAGCCTTTATCAGTGCCCTACCTTATTACAGACCCATTCAGACCGATTGGTCACCCCGTACCCCTTATAAACATCAACGTTCATCTCCTACAAAGTCCCATCACTAACGGTTGTACGCGTATGGACCTGAAAACGAAACCGTATGGGTTGACAGGTATGCACACGTCTTATTATAATTATCGTTCATTATTGTTACCCTTGTTAACCTGGTGGAAGCCTCACCGACTCATTTTTAGGAGGATCCCGCAAAGTTTTCACGATGATGCTAAGCATACTTCCAAATTTGAGCTCATTTGGACCAAGAATCCGGAAACACATTGGCCTCCCATTGCTAATAACATCACGTGATCTTCAACATACTCTTAGTTCTTTCGGTAAAGTCACGTAGGTAAAAAATGAAATTAAAATTAATNAAAAAAATAATCACGAAGTTTCAGAGGCAACACAAGCTTCCGTCTTCAGGTGAAACTGTCACAGCAAAAAATCTGTACAGATTTTCTGTACAGATTTTTTTTTTTACAGATTTTCTGTACAGATTTTTTGCTGTGACAGTTTCACCTGAAGACCGAAGCTTGTGTTGCCTCCGAAACGTCGTGATTTTTTATTTGTATTTTTTATTAATTTTAATTAATTTTTTACCTACGTGACTTTACCGAAAGAACTAAGAGTATGAATCCTTGCAGTCACGAATGCTTCAAATCCAGAAGTGATCTTTAACGTCAACTGTTAAGCAAGACGGCATGGAGCAGTGTTATTACGGTTAATACGCTCACTGCGGCGTTAATTAGGGCGGCCCGGAGTTGAACCGTGAACCTCTGCATCAAGTGGGTGGCGGTGCTACCGCTAGACCATGTCCATCACCCGTTATTCATCACGATTCAATTCAAGGTTTTATCATCTCTCACCCTCTCAGAAATGTCTGGTTAAACACTGATGTGACAATGAACTATAATTAAAGGTGTAAATGGCAACAGTTTAAAGCTCAACACTGAACAAATCGCCCGATGATGCTTGATGTAATTACCAGCAAAACGTCCTATTCAAATTGTGAATGTTGTGGACTTACTCTCCAACACAATGGTGGGCTGAAATAGTAACCAAGTGGCACGTTTTGTTTACACGACAAACCTTACTGGCTGTGTCGGGTGGTGGAGGGTTATACTTAGGCGACCCAACCCAAAAACCTTTATTATGAATATTGGTCGTGAAAGCCTACATGATAAACTGACTTAACAAACCGCACTGGCGTCAATGATCCTGGCATCGCATCCCAAGCAATGAGAAGGCTCCGACTTGCCAATAATATTTTTTTATCGCATCTCTGCCAGTAAAATAACGTTTCACTTAAACGTAGATATCAAATGACAGCAATAAAGAGTATGTTGGAACTACTGGAGGCCTGTGGAATGTCATAAACCAAAATGATCCCCCTCCACAGCGAGAGCTTTAACCGCAAGAACTCATACAGGCGCACGCTGTCAAGTGCTGTCTGGCACTGGTGGCCGTTTCAAATGGGCACCCGCCGACTGTTACACGATCTACATACAGCGCAGCAGCGCAGCGGCGGCGGCATTTCCTTTGCAAGTTCACGACTCGTGACGGGACCCAACGCAATTTTCTAGAAAGCTCCCGCGGCGCACGTACAGCCCAAACCCGGCAACGTTGAAAATATTCCTTCGGGGAGATAGACAGCCGGTGTCGCATCACTCAAAAAAATATTATTAAGAATGAGGAGCATCTAAGGCACCAGCTAAATAGAGAGAAAGAGACTACAGCGCCATCTTGTTCAAGGAGCACCTCATCCAGCCGAAGACAAAACATGTACAAGGAGCTCGGCGACAAAGCTACGGCGCTCTTGGAAAGCCTCCGCCACCCAACGATTTAAACAACGCAACGTGAATTCAAACAGAACCCACACATCTTTCGTGTAAACATCGGCCTCAATGGATGGGCAGGACCAACGCCCATAAGCACTCGGGCACCAATTCCGGTTGTTAAAGACACCGGGACCAGTGACAAACGGACAGGCAAGGAAGATCTTCGAACAGATGAAGTGGTGGACAAGGCAATGCTTTGCTACAGGCAGTTTAGCAGTGTACAGCTGTAGTGAGGGGAAGGGAAAAACCCAGGCACAGGACATCACATGCTCAAACCCGCACCGGTGCAATACCAACACACAACCAACATAGACCCCTCCTCATGAAGGGCATTTGTTGAATTCCTTAAATTGAGGGGAAAGCCGAACACTGGGAGACATCTGCCTAGGCTCTGCTCAAAATGTTGCTGTCAATGTATGTGTGCTTAACTTCTTTCGCACCGTACGTAGCCAACCGTTTTCACCGGAGGTACGGGTCAACTGACCGAGCTAAGACCATGAGTTTTACTCTGCCAAACATATGGGTGCCAAGGTGGGGCAAGTACTAAAACTTGCGCATTACAGCAAGAAGGACCTGTTTGAATCCTGACTCAAGTGTCATTCCGTGTGGAGTTTGTGTTCTCTTCCCGTTCCGCATGGGTCTCCGGTTTTTCCTCCCAAAAAACAACAAATAATGCAACCGTGTTTGGCCAAAACATCCAATGCTGAACAATTACCTGCCAGTCACTCAACAGGGATTACACATCGGCAACATCGACTCCTAGTGCGAAAAACCTTCGCAATGACCCTCCTGAAAAAGAGTCAGTGAGGCTTTTCTAAGCAACAGACTTAAATAAATGCACATAAATATGCTCCATTGAATATCGTCTTAGCTGGATGACCGACCTACCAGCAACCTGACATTCAAAATCCTGACGTGAAATCATTGCGTAGAGACAACACTGTGGAAGGCCCCAACTGACATGCCGCACTTCATATTGTCAACTGGAACCCAGAAATCAAACATCAGCTCCTATCTTGTAGATATGTAGCTATGCGGTGTCCCAGTCCGTCCAACACAAGTGTTTAGCTTGATTCATGATAAAATAGGCTTGAAAGCTCGGTCAAATGTATCATTATGGCACTCTAGAATGTAACAGCAGTTTTGTCACCGAGAGCGAGCTCTTAAAATGCATAAGGGACAGCACGCAATGCGCAGCCTAGGTGTACAAATACAGATTCTTATTCTGAGATGTATTTACCGCGGTGTATGGCGTCTTTTTGATCCATGCGATGGATCACAGCCACAGTCTCGTACAAGAACCGTCTCACCAGGCCACGACCGCCGACGCGGCAAGCGCCCTCGGCGAGCACCTACTACTAACACCGGCGCGGCGCACGAGTGCGACCGAACCCTTGGCCTCTCCTTGCGCCGGTGCCTGGGCACAAACCGGCGGGTAGCTGCCGATTTTGGAAGCCCCGTGGATGCGCACGCGGCGAGTTCTGCGCGGCCGTGTGTATGGAGCTGGCGTCCGTGGGAGCTGTGCTTGCGCCACTTACCTGCGAGAGCACGAGGCCACGAGAGCACGGGGGGCGTGCGACGGGGAGGAATGCTCCTTTGCTGGCTGACGCTGCCAGCCAACCTAAAGAAATTCTCTCAACAACTGCAGAGAAGAGATAAACACGACACCGTCAGCAGCAGGGCCGCCACCCGCACGGCGCGTGCGCCAAAACCGGCAGCGCCGGAAGCCACGAGCGCACAGAGATTAAAAAGAGAATCGACACAGCTGTTACGCGAACCCACTGCCCCGCCACTCGCGTTTACAAATCACACATGGCGACCAGAACAAACCCCTCCGTGGCGCAGCGGAGATGCGAGAAAATGACAAAAATAAAATGCTGCCACACGGCCGTGCGGTGCCAAACTCGAACCTGGATAACAGTCTACATGGCGCCAAGTGGCGCGGCGCACGGAGAACGGTTGACAGATTAGGCCACATTGACTGCACACGCGCGCACATCGGTTTACGTCCCAAGGTCAGCGCCAAGGGCGACGTGGACACAGCACGCACGACCGCCCGCAAGGGCGCGAGCCCCAGCCTTCGCGAGCACCACGGCCTACTCGAGCGAGCGAGCAATGTCGCCCACCACTGCCCACCACTCTCACTACCCCCCCACCCCTGTCGCTTTGGTACCAAGCGCAGCAGCGTCTCTGCCTCTCTGCCCTATGGCTTCCAAGTGTGAGTGGGGCGCCCAGAACACCTCAACAAGAACCTACGCGACATGCACAATCAACGCAAAGTAATGGTCGGGAAAAACAAGGGCAATCATCGGCAGTCACATCGCAGCAATTTCTTCACTTGGTTCACCATGAGGGAGCTAATTTGTTGTTGAATACACCGCGCTTCAAACCAACCTGCTCTTCCACACACATCATCATTATAATAACGGCAATAATGCCCCCGAGTTCATCATTGGCCAGGTCGCTCGGAGGCAGAGCGAGCGGCTCGCAACTGAAAGGTTGCGCGTTCATATCCTGTTTGGGTCGGCGGGGGGGGGGTGACTTGGTCCATCACCCCTCCGGGGTAGTAAAAATAGGTACCACTTGGAGAGGAATAGAATAGCCCCCGCCATAAGAATGTGGAATTTCTGCCACGGGTAAGGGCTGTAAATGAGATTAAGCATTGACTTTACCGAAAGAACCAGAATATGAATCCCTGCAGTCACGAAAGCTTTAAATCGAAATTTACAATCATCACGATTTCATGTTTTGAATCCACTGCACGTGGTATCATTACATCTCTGCAAATCCTCACTGACTATCAAGAATATCTTGTACAAGAAGGCCCCTGCATCGTTTGGTTTTGACGCATTGTGTTCACGAGCAGTGTGGCTTTGCGCGGGGAAAACTGGAGAAGCTGGAGAAAATCCACACGCGAGGGGGTGGCGACGGTCAACGCTCGCCACAGACCGCCGAAAGCCCACGCGGTTCAGCAGGGACCAACGTGCTTGGAGCTGAAGGGCAGCATTTGTGAACACAGACGAGCGAAACGTAGACACAGCAAGCCCGAGCGCCAGGAAATATGGAATCACGCTGGCCACTCTATGCAGGCAAGGAGACGGCTACTACTGAATGCACAATTTTCAGGAGGGGCAATGGTTTATAGTGGGGAGGTGGTGGGTGGCGAAGTTACCCCCTGTGGCACTGTGAACGCCAACACTGAAACGCGAACAGAACACGAAAAGGACCTGCATTGAGCTGCTGGAAGTTGGGATAAGGCAGTGGGAGGGCTAGTAGTGCTGCTGGCTAGTTGGCTTGGGCTAACCTACAGACTGCACTTGCTTGGCTTGTGTATTAAAAAAAAAATAAAGAATTCTGCACTTTTCCTTTACGATGTTTAAGTGGCGAGGCAGAGAAAATTATTCTCAGTATCTGATCCCATCTAGTCTGATCACAACACTGACATTTATGAACACTGTACTCTTTGCAATCTTACCAACGATTGCGAGCGGAAACTCTGAACATTTCGACTGTTTGGTCAAATTCCCCAGCAGATCAAGAGTTTGCGTGCGACAGCAAATCGGAGGGACCGGAAAAGCCCGCCACAACGCGTACGAAACGCATAACAACCCAAAAAAATGTCCGCACAGGCCGGTTATGGACCCGGCTCGCTCCAAGTGCAATCTCCTCGAGTTGGGGAGTTCCTCAAATCACTACATGGTCTACCAGCCCTCGCCTCCGGCGTGTCACCCACCACACCCACCGTCGACGCCAGACAAAGGTGCCCCGTATAGCCTTAACAGACTGTTGGAGCAAGTGCTGTTAGCGAGTAGCACCTATGAAGGCCCGGTCACGAGCACACGAAGAGGTGGGTGGCCAGCACCACGCCAGGCCGCCTTTGTCTCCCCAGTGGCGATGTTTACTACACACCGCACCAGGTAGTCAGTTGAGGCCGAGTCAACCTAGGAGAGGCCCAGGACATAAAGACAAAGATCCCCGTATAGCCTGTAACAGACTGTTGGGGCAAGTGCTGTTAGGGAGCAGCAGCACCTACGAAGGGGTGGGTGGCCAGCAAACCACGCCGGGCCGCCAGAGGGCGCCACCAACAACCAGCAACGGAGGAACGAAGACAACAACAACAAGGCGACCCCAGAGATCTGCAAACCCAGGAGGGCCCGGCCATTGCTTCACGTGGAATGAGCTTAACAAGGATTACAAGAATAACATTGTGCCCGTCGGCAATCCAGAAAACCCTCAATACCATTGTGGGGACGATCCCGATAATCGGCCGTCTGGCCAATTCCACGAACCAAGGAGTTTGGCCTCGGGCGAGGGACTAGCGCTCAAATATCTGAGAAACCCATTGCTGCGATGCCGTCCACTGGCCACCTCACGGCCGGGTGAGCCTCAGTGGACCCAGCCTGACTCAGTGAACCCAGCCTGACTCAGCCTGACTCAACCTGACTCAGTGAACCCAGCCTGACTCAGTGAACCCAGCCTGACTCAGTGAACCCAGCCTGACTCAGTGAACCCAGCCCGACTCAGTGAACCCAGCCCGACTCAGCCTGACTCAGTGACCCAGCCTGACTCAGCCTGACCCAGCCTGACTCAGTGACCCAGCCTGACTCAGTGACCCAGCCTGACTCGGTGAACCCAGCCTGACTCAGTGAACCCAGCCTGACTCAGTGAACCCAGCCTGACTCAGCCTGACTCAGCCTGACTCAGTGAACCCAGCCTGACTCAGTGAACCCAGCCTGACTCAGTGAACCCAGCCTGACTCAGTGAACCCAGCCTGACTCAGTGAACCCAGCCTGACTCAGCCTGACCCAGTGAACCCAGCCTAACTCAGTGAACCCAGCCTGACTCAGCCTGACCCACTGAACCCAGCCTGACCCACTGAACCCAGCCTGACTCAGCCTGACCCATTGAACCCAGCCTATTCAGCTGTGACGGTCCCACCTGATGACGGAGACTTGTGTTGCTCCGAAACGTCGTGATTTTTTTCTATTATTTCTATATTTTTATTTTTACCTACGTGACTTTACCGNAAAAACCCAAGAGTATGAATCTTTGCAGTCACGAAAGCTTCAAATCTAGAATTAACTCATTGAACCCAGCCTGACTCCGTGAACCCAGCCTGACTCAACCAAAGCCAGGATTTCGTCTAGTCCACCCTGATGAACACCTCCGTCCACCACACTCGACCATCCCCCCCCTACCCCTCCTGGCCAACCAGATGCAGACCGCAGTGTCCAGAGGGCGAGACGATAAGCGAGCCCGAGGGACCGAAGGGGATTTGAAGACACGGGAGGGAGGTGGACAAATGAACACAACAGGAGACTAAAGAAGCGTGTGGACAATGGGACATGATGGGCCAAGCGAGTGACCAAGGACCACTGGGCCCTAATGAGACCACGATTTGGGGGCCAAAGAGACAGTGAAACGAGGATTTGAAGACACGGGGAGGGAGTGGACAAATGAACACAACAGGGGATTGGAGAGGCGTGTGGACAATGGACATGATGGGGGCAAGCGAGTGACCAAGGAACCCAATGAGACCACAATTTGGGGCCAAAGAGACAGTGAAACGAGGATTTGAACACAACATGGGACTGGAGTAGAGAAGTGTGTGGACAATGGGACATGATGGGGGCAAGCGAATGACCAAGGAACCCAATGAGACCACGATTTGGGGCCAAAGAAACACTGAGACGACTTAATAAAAGATACGGTGAACAGAAATACGGGGCAAGAGAAAGTGGGAGAAAGGGATACGAAGGAACACTGGGCCCTCAGAGACATCCAGACGTGCATTAGAGAGACAACAGGGAGACAGAAAACACCACAGAAGGACAAACACCGAGACAAAAAACACACAGAGAGAGACAAAGGCGGTCGTGCCGAGAGAGAGAGATCTGTTAGTGCACAACACGGAGAGAAAGATGATCGCGTAGAGACGATGAACCACAAAGACGAGGAAGGAGGAGGAGGAGAAGGGGGGGCAGACACCGAGAGAGAGAGACAAAGAGACGGGAAAAAAGAGACAACAGAGAGACAGAACACACCACAGATGGAACACGCAGAGACCCACACAAAAAAAACGCAGCCAGACACGAGGCTTAGGGTGAGAAAGCAACACAATCAGACACACGTGGAGAGATACAAAGACGGCCACGTTTCCTCTACAACAACAACAACAATCTCCCACCACCACCACCGCCATCTCGCAGCCTCCGTGAAGGAGGAGAAGATGGAGGGCGAAGGGACCCAACCCGTCGTTTTGTGTTTGTTTGTTTGTTAAACTCCAACCTCGTCGTCCACACGAACCAGTGGACATTCACAATCGTTCGCTGTGAACTCTAGAACGTGAAGATGTTTAGTTGCATGTGGGTGGGTGTCGAGGTATGAATCCCGCACCACGAACCTGAGGAGAGACGCGGGCGGCCGCTGACGACGACGTCGACGTCGCTTCACGAACTGCGCAGGAGGCGTGGGGCGGCCCTCGCTTGTCAGTTCAGAGGTTTTTTGTGTTTTTTGTGTTTTTTTGTGTTTTTTAGTTTTTGTTGTTGTTGTCGTGGTGTTTTTAACCTACACGGGCACGTTGCCACGCTCGCGCTTGTTTGATTTGTGCTCTCACATCACACCACGACTAGTTCCTCGCGTCTTTTTTTTTGGTAATCGGGTAACGTTTAAAGCGATGTGTGCGTGCGTGGTGGGTGGGGGAGGGTGGGTGAGAGGGGTGGGTGAGGGTGAGGGGGAGGGGGAAGGTGAGGGGGAGGGGAGGGGTGGGTGAGGGTGAGGGTGGGTGAGGGTTAGGTGAGTGGGTGGGTGAGGGTGTGGGGAGGGGGGAGGGTGAGGGGTGGGTGAGGGTGTGGGGGTGAGGGGGGAGGGTGAGGGGGAGGGTGAGGAGTGGGTGAGGGTTAGGTGAGTGGGTGGGTGAGGGTGTGGGGGAGGGGGGAGGGTGAGGGGTGGGTGAGGGTGTGGGGGTGANGGGGAGGGTGAGGGGAGGGTGAGGAGTGGGTGAGGGTTAGGTGAGGGTGGGTGAGGGTGTGGGGGGAGGGGGAGGGTGAGGGTGGGTGAGGGTGTGGGGTGAGGGAGGGTGAGGGGGAGGGTGAGGGTGGGTGAGGGTTAGGTGAGGGGTGGTGAGGGGTGGTTAGAGGTGGGTGGGGGTGGGTGAGGGGGGAGGGTGAGGAGAGGGTGGTGAGGGGATGAGGGTGAGGGTGGGTGGGTGAGGGGAGTGTGGTGGGTGTGGTAGGGTGAGGGGTGGGTGAGGGGAGGGTGTGGGGGGGGTGAGGGTGGGTGAGGGTGGGTGAGGGTGGGTGAGGGGTGGATGTGGGAGGGTGGGGGTGAGGGAGGTTGAGGGTGGGTGAGGGGAGGTGNTAGGTGAGGTGTGGGTGAGTAGGGTGGATGGGTGAGGAGTGGGTGGGTGAGGGAGTGTGGTGGGTGTGGGTAGGGTGANGGGTGGGTGAGGGAGGGTGAGGGTGGGTGAGGGGAGGGTGAGGGGTGGGTGGGTGGGGNGTGTGGTGGGTGTGGGTAGGGTGAGGGTGGGTGTGGGAGGGTGAGGGTGGGTGGGGGGGTGAGGGGTGGGTGTGGGAGGGTGAGGGTGGGTGAGGGAGGGTGAGGGGTGGGTGGGTGAGGGAGGTGAGGGTGGGTGAGGGTGGGTGAGGGGGGTGAGGGGTGGGTGTGGGGAGGGTGAGGGGAGGATGAGGGGTGGGTGTGGGGAGGGTGGGTGAGGGTGGGGAGGGTGGGGGTGAGGAGAGGGTGAGGGTGGGTGAGGGAGGGTGGGTGAGGTGTGGGTGAGTAAGGAGTGGATGGGTGAGGAGTGGGTGGTGAGGGAGTGTGGTGGGTTGGGGAGGGTGAGGGGAGTGAGCGTGAGGAGTGGGTGGGTGAGGAGTGGGTGGGTGAGGAGTGGGTGGGTGAGGGGTGGGTGGGTGAGGGGTGGGTAAGGAGTGGGAGGGGTGAGGAGCGGGTGGGTGTGGGTGAGGGGAGTGTGGTGGGTGTGGGGAGGGTGAGGGTGGGTGGGTGAGGGGTGAGGAGTGGGTGAGTGGGTGAGGTGANTGGGTGGGGGAAGGGTGAGGTGAGTTGGTGGATGCGGGATGGTGAGGGGTGGGTGAGCAGTGGGTGGATGGTGGGTGAGGAGTAGGTTTGTGTTAACGTTGTTTCGACATTGGGTTTCGACGATGGTGAGATTGGTTGTTTTAAATTAGTTTAATAAATCGTTCGCGTTGCTGATTGTATTTGGTAGTTACGTTAGGTGTGGGAGGTGTAGAGTTGTAATTACCACTAATTATGCGCGCCCGCGACAATTAGTAACGGCAATTAAATAGGCTTAGGGGGCCGTCCATAAATGACGTCACGCGATTTTTGACGATTTTGACCCCCCCCCCTCGTCACACGACGTCACAAAGTCAGACCCCCCTCAAATATGACGTCACAAAGTCAGCCCCCCCCCTTCAAATATGACGTCACAAAGCTCTGCCCCCCCAAACCATATTTCCATTTTGAAATAAAACATGCTTCAAATCGCTTTAAACTATTGTCATGTAGTGCGTATTTAATGTGGCGCTGCACTCTGATGTTGAAGGAGAAAACATTTATTAAAAAGTCTATTTAATTAAGTAGAACGTGTTGTCTATATTTATTTAAAGTTGCGCATTTTGATGTGACGTCACATTTCTCACCCCCCCTCCCCTCGTCACACATCGTCACAAATGCCTGACCCCCCCCCCCAGGTGCGTGACGTCATTATGGACGCCCCTTATCGCGAATATGCCACCTTCGAATGTTACGGTTGGCTAAGTAGGGTGCCAAAGAAGTTCAACATCCATCGCCACTCGATCCCCGTACAGATGGAAACAGACGGCAATTCGTCCAATTGTTGTGCTGCCATCTCCCGACGAAGCAGGGTTATGGCACCTCGACGCCAACGCGAAGGGAGATTCACAACATCTGTGCGTGCGGTGATCCACTAACCCCTCGCTGCTGCTGCTGCTGCCTCACACTGGGATTTTTGTAATACGGTGGGGTTTAAATTTCAATTAAAGCTTTCGCGACTGCAGGGATTCATCTTCTTGGTTCTTTCGGTAAAGTCACGTAGAATGGAAATAATAAAATAATAAAAATAAACATAATAAAATTAGAGAATTAAATAATTAGAGAATTAAATAATTCTCTTATTTTATTATGTTTTGTTTTTATTATTTTTTTATTTCCATTCTACGTGACTTTACCGAAAGAACCAAGAAGACGGTGGGGTTTTTCTGGATGATTTGCTGGTTTATCCAGGATGTTTCTGTTGCGCGTCGTCCCTTTAAGATGTTTCTCTGTTCATATTTTGTTTGTTGCGGTTGCACCCGACTCAAGAGCCGCATGGCTATCTCCATATATATAAATGGCAAAGTTGTGATTATGTGTGTCTGTTCAAAATGTTTAGCGTACTTCCCGACATGCAACAAACTTTAAATTTGCCATGTAGGTACTTTCCAGACTGTACACCATGCACAAATTATTAAAATACACTTTTGTGTTTTTTTTTGGGGGGGGAGCTCAATAATGCATTTTTTTTGCACGGAAACTGAGTTGTGACGTCAAATCTGTCACGTGACCCGCGCACGTGGTAGCGTAACGCATTGTAGTATAGTGGGTAGCGCTACGCTCCGAACTCGGCGACCCGAGTTCGATTCCCGCTCACGGCCACAACCGGTGACGATTTGAACCGGTCCTGGGCCTCCCCTAGGTCGACTCAGTCTTAAACAAGTAACTGGTGCGGTGTGCGTGAACATCGCCACTGGGGAGACAAAGGTGGCCGGGCGTGGTGAATCCAAGTCCCGGGCGAAGCCGGGTAGTCAAGCTCGTACCTAATAAACGAAACTTGAAACTTGGATTACAGGCAGCCACCACTGCCCGGCAAACAGATGACATCGGACAGCTTGTGAGATTACACTCAGTGATCAACGCATATCGGGGAAAAGAAGCCAGCCGTACAAGGAGATTTTCTCTCACAAAAGTTACTAAGTGACAGCAGTTTTCCAAGCATCTCCGATTTATTGAATACAGGCATTACGTGCGAGATGTTTTTCAGTTTATTTCAGTTTCATTTATTGGGTATAACCCTGTGAGCCACGCGGCTCTTGACTCGGGTTCAACCGCAACAGAACACGAACAAGAAACATCTTAAAGTGACTACACGCAACAGAAAAATCTGTGATATTCTTAGGTTTTTTCGGTAAAGTCACGTAGGTAAAACATTAAAATTAATAAAAGTAAAATAAAATAAAATCACGTTTTTTTATTTTATTTTACTTTTATTAATTTTAATGTTTTACCTACGTGACTTTACCGAAAAAACCTAAGAATATGATCCTTGCAGTCACGAAAGCTTCAAATCTAGAAGAAAAATGTGATTTTCCTCACCTGGTATGCAGGTCAGGGGTTAAATTCCGACCCCGACGCCCGATTATGTATAGTTTGCATGTTCTCCCCTGGTCGCGTGGATTTTTCTCCGGGTCTTCCCGTATTTTTCCTCCACACTGATAAACATGCCTTTCGGGCATATGGTCGCTATAAATGTCCCCACGAGAAGCCAATAAGTTGGGCCATCATTTGTGGCCAGGTCGCTTTCGTAAAAAAGTGATATAGCTCAGTGGCCTTAGTTTTTTTTTTAAACAGACGCTGCTCCTCCACGCAGCAGCATCGAGGCCCCGATGCAGTTCAGAATTAGAATCTTTGATACATATGTAGTAACTAACTCGGAGATGATTAGACTTGGAGGCACTTCTTTATTAACGAGCACCATATTTTGCCACTGGTAAAAGAGATCTCAGTGTAAATGCTTACCCCGAGCTCTCAATACTCTGATATTGCACTGTGTTTGAGTTGTACGCCTTCTGGTGTCATCTGGTCCAACACCAATGGGGACTAGGCTCTAAAGAAAGCCGTCTCGGGTGTGGACCAATCAACTTCAAGGACAGTGCATATTATTATCATTATCAGAGTTGCTTCTTTTTGTTTGCTTTTTTGACTACTTGTGTTGTGGTTATTGCAAACATGATGCCTTGAATAAAGGTGTCAGTTTTGTACCAGTTTAAAAGGGTAAAAACCTACTACTATATTTTGCCACTGGTAAAAGAGATCTCATAGTGAGCACCATCGGATTAACACACTTAATAATCAGTCCGTCTATTATCGGCGACGCTCCTCAGCCAGGACAGCTGGTAGGCTGTCTGACTCGCGGCGTCCCGAGATGGTAGAGACGAAGATGACGACAAGAATATTGAAGACGACGAGAATGGCGACGATGGACTTCAACAACACGACGAGGATCCCCACTCCAACGACAGCCCGTTGAGCCCCCACAGGGGCCCCTAGTATACTGTCAGCGTAGCCTCACTCCGCCCCCACCCTTTCTGGAACCAACCAGCGGGTTCCTGGTGTGCCCCTTCTGTGACCTTTCCCCGAGATCCCCCTCTCGTGTATAGCCCTCGGCAAGGTAAGGTAAAAGATGAACGGTAAACAAAAACAAGACTACCTTTACCCTACCTTTTACCTTACCACAATACAATCGCTCTACCCTACCTTTTACCTTACCACAATACAATCGCTCTACTCTCCCTTTTACCCTTTTGCAGGTAAGGTAAAAACAACAAGCCTACCCTTACCCTACCTTTTACCCATACAAATTATCCGATTACTTTACTTGCCGAGGCCAACGTCGGGACTGCCGCACGCCGCAGATCCCCTTTTCTGCCAGCAGCCAGCGCTATGCCACTACACATATATACTGGAGGAATCCGGTGAGCTATTAAGCTCTTTTTTTCACAGATGTCCGGGGTGGGGTCAGAAAGTTACAAACGAAGATGTCTGTTGGAGCAATGCAATTGAGCAACTGAAACACAACAGTGTGTTTGTGCATATTACAGAGCATTTGTTGAAGGCCGATATCAAAATGTTGACAGGCAAGCCCAGGGATGATAAAGCACTCGGAAAACGAACACTTTATTACAATTACAGACGTAAAGTGTAAGGGTGTTCGATGAAGTTCGTATTACCTGCTACCTGGATAAGACACGCGGACACAGACGATAGGAAATTGAAACGCTGAAAAGTGTGCAAAGAAGCATGGAGAAACAGAGAGGAACAAAGTCGATACACTCAGATGTAAAAAAACATTAACAATGGAATGTGTACGCGTTGAGGGACTCTGCTGGAGCTTGCCATGTAGTAGTAGGGTCTCACCGGCGTTCCCATCCCTGAGCAAGTGTGCTCATGACCAGCCCCGGTTTGACAGCGGACGTCTCACTTCATATCAGTCGAGTGGCGTTATCGTTCATTTGGCTGCGCGACGCTGTGTGGAAGCTGCCTGGCCTCGTCGCTCCACACGAAGCTCTGGATCGTCTCCGCCATCATCACACCCTGGTCTCTACGACTGTAAAATATGGGTACCCTTTACGGAAAAACATCCACGCGCGCTGGCTTGAAAAACATTCAGACTGACCCGCCTACAATCCATCCTGACTGGATTGTGCGAACTCACAAGATATGTGAAAGATCTGAACACGGTCCGATTGGCATGCTCTTCTGGGAGGTGAAGTGAGGTTGACTGGTTGGGTCACATTACTTATACTTTCTAATGTATACAGATTGAAAAAAATTTCTCACGTGAAACCCTCCACGCATTCTTGGCACAACTCTAAGTAACGGTCACGTGCCCACTAACGAACAGACTGCAGGTAAAATTAATCAAAGTAAGCTTTATTACTGACTTTACAAACACACCCCCTTGAGCCACACATACATTGTGTACAATATAGCATCCACAGACATGACACGCCTTGGTCTGTCGGCTGCTGGTGAAGCCATGCACCAATAAGGTCATCGTCAGGGGCTCCAAACCGGGCTACATCTTCATCATCACTTCGTGCCCGACTCTGGATAAACTTACGACTGTGGTGACCGCACACGACATGATTACACCACACATGGCATTACACTATACACGACATGCGTGTGCGCGCGCGCTCGCCAGGTGTGTTCCATGGCACCTGTCAGCATCAGTTGGATCCTCTGCCGTGAAGCGCTCTCCACATTGCCTCCCCCTCCCCACCATGATTACTGGAGTGGGGATGTAACGATTCATCAAAACAGCAATTGAACCTTATGGCGGGACTCCAGGATCCCGAATAAACGGAAGTCAAAATCGCAATTAATTTATTGCCATGTCGTCCAAGCGCAGCTAGGACGAATGCGCAGAAGAAACAAAACTTTTAAACGTTGATTAGCGCATCGTGTAGAGCTCGTCGAGAGGAAAAGATTACCGTATCGTTCGCCTTCAACAGACATAAAATGACGTCGCAACGCAGTTTATGTGAGAGCCGGGGCTTATGGGACCTCGGGATCCTGCAATAAGGTTCAATTCAAAGCGCACACAGCACGTACGAAGCTGAAACATCGATTCTTAGGCGATTAGATTCACTTGGCCGAGCGGCAGGACATTCCGTCACTTGTTTCTGAGGTTCACACGGTTCGAATCCAGAGGCCGCCCTGATTAATAATGCAGCATGAACCACAATAAAAAAAATATATACTACCCGCCGGCTCTGCTTCGCCGACAGTGGGACATTTAAAAAAAATATCACACGTTTGAAAATTAAAATTAAGGTTTACAATATAAATATCAATCGTCGGCCGCAAATGCAAAACATCTTGGAGGAGCCTCCAGATTAGGAGTTTTGGGACTCGGCGATGCTTTCCTGAGTAAACGAGCGTGATCATAATAAAATGCGTCACGAGCTAGAGAATCTATGGTTCAAGGTATCGTTACACCCCCTAATCGCCGCTACCGTCTTCAATGTGACCAGGTGCGATGGTCCACCCATAGGCAGTGCCACTAGTTAAGTAAATTTCCTTTAACCAGGTAAGAACTCTGTAGAGATCAGGGAGCTCAATTGCAAGAGCTGGGGGCAGGGGGAACGATGCCCCCCCCCCCCCTTTGCAATTGGTAACCAACAGACTTGAACCCTCCCCACTAAAAATGCAAATGCTCACGGGGTAAGTGAGCGGCCTGCGCAGCAGTCAAAATAAAACGTATTAACGCAATACCTACGTTGCACCGAGAATGCAATATACGTACTCGAGATGACTTACACTCCACACCGGAGCATCCCAAACTGGTGTTGAACCTAGCATTTCTCGAGAGGCGGTAACCACCTGAGGGCAGCACTCGCCGCAGGAAGAACATGCAATTCCCGTCACAACGTTGGATTTTTTAAATTAAAATATTTTGTTTGCTATAATTATTACTCGATAAACATTAGCGAGTATCAATTACAACATTTGAAGTTGTTATAACTTTAAGGAGCAATGCTGTACAATGTGGACATTCGAATTTGCATCCTTTGCTACAGTGATCCGTGCCACTAGGCTACGGCTCCTCACAAAAAAACTGGATTTTAATACCCCTGGGGAAATACATGCAGTAACCTTAGCTCCCCCACCACGCCCACATAACAGTGGCAGCCTCCGACCACTTAAAAAAAAAGTGGCACCGCCAATTGGTCATCCACCACCTGATCCTCGCCGGCCCACAAAGAGCGGCGGGTGACAGCGGCAGGTCTGGCCAGTGCCGTAGGCCACTCGACAAGTCTCACAAGCCAACCTTGGCACCCCCGTGTGGCCAGGGTCAGTACATTCCTTGCTCTGTGAAATGTAAAGGCAGCGGCAGGGGCGTGGTTGGTCGGTCAGCGCCACACGTGGCGGTCATCAGGCCCGTGGCACGAGCAGCGACGGCCTCACTCTTCCCAATAAGTGTCCGGAGCCACGTCCCGTGCTTCGCCGCAAGGCCTCTTCTTTTACGAGAAGACTCGGAGCAGCTTCGTGACCGTCCTGCAGGGTTCTCATCTCCCACGGCCAAAAAGCTGCCCCCCTACCGCGCCCTCACCACCGTGCGGTGGGGCACACGGCCAAAGCGACGCTCCGATTACAATGATAAAACCGCAGCAGTGACAACACACGCACACACACACAGGGACACTGCGGCCCTCGCCATTTGTTATAAACACACAACACAGACACACATACGCGCGCTGCTTATTTTAAAGTAGAAAAATATGCCTTTACTATTACCGTATTAATATACAAATGGGACCGTCTACGCGGGTGCGGTCCCGAGCTAATTACGAGAGTCTGGTATAAAACAATGCGAGAGGGACAGTCAACACACACGGGCAGGCCTGAATATACACACACGGGCAGGCCTGAATATACACACATGGGCAGAAGAGTGAATATACACGCATGGCAGGACAGTAAACACACACACCCGGCAGGCTTGAATATACACACATGGGCAACTGCCATTCACCACCAAGTAGTGGTGACATCACCACGGTGCCTGTGCCAGGCTAGGTGACATTTGGGGCTGCCTGGCGGAAGGTCATGGGACACACCTAGGTGTCATGAGTTGACTGACTCAGATGAATAGCAGATGCATCACGTGTGCCCCCTACTCTGCCAACAAGGGAAAGACGGTGAGCACACACACACGGCAGGGCAGTGAATATACAAGCGGGCAGGAGAGTAACACACACACACACGCATGGGCAGGACAGTGAACATACAGGCCATGGCCAGGACAGTGAATGTACCAAAAGGCAGGACAGAGAACAAAAGACACATGGGCAGGACACTGAACATTCCAACGGGTCGGAGAGGCATCTGGCACCATCTCGTTAAACTAAAAAGAACCACTCGTCATTGCTATGAAATCATTAGGTGAAGGTCTAAAAACAGTTAAGTGCTTAAAATTAAGCGGCTGTGGCCAGGCCTTGGGCCGCAGCTCGTTACGGGCAGTGCAGCTCAAGAGAAGGGAGTTTTAGGCTTGCTCCGACTCGGGTGTAGTGTGGAGGGGGGGGGTTGTTGTGGGTGGAGGGGTGGGTGAATGCGAGGGTAGGCGCGTAACAAGGTGATCGCTTCCATGATCGGAGTCGTCTCTGTTGTACACTCACGCCACGCGGGGGCGTCGAGTTGAAAGTGAGCAGATCGTACATTCAGACACAGTACAAACGAGATGGCAGAAGTGACGGGTGCAATACAAGTGACAGACGATAAAAATGAGGGTGACGGGAGACATTGAGGGAGATAATAACAAACGAGGGAGACGGTACAAACAAGACAACAAAATATTCGATTCTTCAATCCAATCGCGGCCGCCCACCCCACCGAATCACGACAACACGTCGAATGGCTATCGTCACCCGTGCCGATGACGAATCGTCACCCGCGCCAACGTGAGGGCGAGCCGATGGTTGGGAATGAATGTGGGCAGAGGGCCCCGTGATCAGGAGGTGGAGACAAGTGGCAGACGAGCGAGCGAGCGAGGACGACGACCTCACAGGTCGAGCAGCGGGATGTCGAAGAGGTCGCACAGGCCTTCGCTCTCGTCCAGGTTGAAGTAATAGTCCTGGTCGCCGGGCGGCGGGGAGAGCCGCAGCAGTGGGGAGAAGGCTGCAACGCAGAGGATGCAGTTTAACACGGCGCAGTCGGCTTTCGCGACCAATATCATCCACAGTAAAGGATTTTGCGTAAGAGCGCGGTAAATATAAATGTGGTTCACCCACCACCACCCGACACGGCCAAAGTGTCAGGGTTTGTCACGTAAACAAAAGTGCCAATTAGTTACTAGTACAGTGTATAGTAGTGTATAGTTTAGTGTATAGTGTAGTGTACAGTAGTGGTTTATATTAGTGTGTAGTGTAGTGTATAGTGTAGTGTACAGTCGTGCAGTGTATATTAGTGTGTAGTGTATAGTAGTGTATAGTTTAGTGTATAGTGCAGTGTACACTAGTGGTGTACATTAGTGTGTAGTCTATTGTGTAGTGTATAGTAGTGCGTAGTATATAGTGTAGTGTATAGTTTAGTGTATAGTGTAGTGTATAATGTCGTGTATAGTAGTGTATAGTTTAGTGTATAGCAGTGTCGTGTATTGTCGATTAGTATGTAGTGTAGTGTGTAATGTAGAGTGCAGTGTATAGTGTAGTATACTACTACAGCACGCCGGTGTGTTGCAGACTAAATGCACAACATTTACAATTCGATTAGTTCGACGTTCTGCTGCCAATTACAGCCAGCTTCATCGGCGATTTTACAGAATTGTGAACAAGTCTTCTGTCTCGGTCTTCAATAGAGTCAAGGTGATGCCATTACTGTGAGCTATCAGGTGTGAAGACCAGAGGGGGACTAAATATACTCAGATAAATTACAATGGTTATGTCAATCTGAGAATATGCAGTACCAATTACCAGTTGGTTTATTCACAGTTAACCAACATACGTGGAATGGTTTAAAGCTTTCGTGACTGCAGGATTCATCTTCTTGGTTTTTACGTGACTTTACCGAAAGAACCAAGAAGATACGTGGAATGCNTTTTGGTTACGATGCACACACGCGCGCAGGCCCTTGTGTGCCCCCCCCCCCGGCGTCTCTCGCAGTCTATCCGACACTGGTGGTTCCCAAATTCCAGTCCGGATTGTCGTCAAGAAAGACTCGCTCTTCAGGAGCGGTCTTGCCAAGTTTTCGCGGGAGAAGGCGACGTTGCCCGGTGTAAACCCAAATGAGTATTTTGCAGTGCCATTTTTCGGCATTGGGTGAATATCAATTCCCACCTCCGTCTCCCCCCCAATGTTGGATCTCACACACTGCAGCAGATGCCGATTTAAGCCAGAGCCAACCGAGGGGAGGCCCAGGACTGGTTCAGATATTCGTCACTAACTTTGGCCGCGAGCGGGAAACGAACTCGGGTTGCGAGTTATAGCATAGGCGCTAACCACTGCGCCACCGCTCCCCACCGGACCACGCACGATCGGACACTTACTATCTACAGACATCAGCTCCTTCAGTAGCTCCGAGTCCACGACGTCTGCGGAACAGAGGGGAGGCACGAATCGGTGACAATTTCCCGTCGACAATTGGCCAGCGAGCACCCACAATATCAACGATGACAACGAACGACTATGATTTGACTTTGCCGAGCCGCCCTCCTTCATGCTGCGGCGTCTTAGGGCACTTTACGCGTGATGAGCGACTTTCATTGCATCTCACTCAACACATTGCAAAGGGCACCCCCCCTAGCGGAAGCTGTCCCTGTGGGTTACAAGGCGACTCAACACGAGAAAGTGGTCTTGCCAAGTTTCAGGCATTAGTCTACCAGTAGAGGAAGGATGAGGGGCGCAATCATTGCTATGTGTCATCCCAATCGAGTTATTTGCAGGTAATTTGTCTAAATTTGGCAAATGTGGCCCGTGACGCCACCACACAATGGCTTACAAGTTGTATGATGACGTCATGGGCTCTCTAACGTCCACTGTGAAGCAGCCGGCGCGGAGTGTTTTACGGTAAAGACACACCGCAGTATTGAGCAGGGCAGCCTCTGCAACGAGCGGCAAACGCGCCACACGCCGGGCCCACATCTCAAACCAGCGCTAAAGCGGTGCCAAACTGGACCGTCTGATCCGTGCCGGAAAGACTCAGCTGAGGCCGTTAAAGGCATCGCCTTGGACGTGTGTGTGGGTAGATCGTGAGCGTGTGGGGTACGTAGCGAGCGTGTGCGGGGTGTGTTCGTACCTTTCGCAAACTCAAACATGTCCTCGAACCCTGCAGGGCGGAAAAGGCATTGAAGAGGTCAGGCGTTTGGCCATCACTGCACTTTTAAACAGGCCGATACTCTTCCTAGACAGCCCTGTATCTTAGGCCATCACACTACACCTCATCGGCAAAGTTAACACTTTACAGCATTTACACATTTAATCGTCGCCATCGTCAGCCACAATCAACCCACTGTTGGATGAAGGCCTCCCCAAAGTCGTCGCGACCTCTCGCAGCGCCGCGATGCAACGGTTCAACCATCAAGCTCCTGCACACGAGCAGATTTTCATTGCTCCATCTCTCCATTGGACGCCCTCTCGGGTGCGATCCCTCCTTTGGCTGCTACCAAAACATTTAGTCTTGACTACCGGCCATCGTCTCTACTCCTAGCGACGTGTCCTGTACAAGCCCACTACATTTTCGTAACGGTCAATATGGTATCTGTGACGTGCCACTGTTCTCAAATCTATGGTTCCTATTTGTCTCCAAGTGTAATTTCAAGCATGCAACCTTCCATGCTTCTGTGTAACTTCAGTTTTTGCTCTGCCCGATTCGTCAATGTCTTATTTCACTCATTACAAGTACTGCCAAGAAACTTGCCTGAAGGAATGAATGAGCGCACGTATGAGGCGCTGCAGTGGCGAGATGTTAACGACCTCGCCTGGTATGCAGGAGTTGATGGGTTCGATCCTGCCCTGAAGCCTGTATATATGGAGTTTGTATGTCTCTCTCCCTGTGGTCAAGTGCATTTTTCTCCTGGTCCTCTATTTTCCCCCTTCCCATTTAGAATCCACAGCACGCGTTTAAGAGTATTTGGCTACCGCTATAAATGTCCACGTGATAATAAGCCACTTCGCCGAGCTATCATCTGCGGCCAATTCGCTTCTGAAAGAGCTAGATTAGCTCAGTGGGCCTTACCTTGTAAACTTAAAATAGTTTTGTGTTTATAGTTTTTGGACGCACGTAAAGAAAATCTTCTCCCGAATCCCTCCCCAACCCCAGAACGGCTTTTGCCAACCGTCGAGCCTGACCACTTCCCTTGCTGGCGCTTGGCCAGACCGCGTCTCCTGTCCACCAGCAACGGACAAACCACCAGAGAGGGCTCAGCCACTTGGCCGTTCATAAAGATGCACGGAGCACCTACGCCCAGCCCTTGGAGAAGCAGCAGCAGTGGCAGCGCAAGCCGCGAGTGTGACCCGCCATCAATCAATGGTGACTCACACTCGCAGTTCGTCGAACGGTGCTCGCGAGGACCATGCACAACCAGAGGTCGCAAATGGGTTTTGATTCCTTACCCGTACCCGGCCGCACCAGGGTCGCAAACGGGTAGCCATACCCATACCCGGCCGTACCCGTACCCTACCCGTACCGGCCGGGTACGGTAGGGTACGGGTATCGGGTACCTGATTGCGACCTCTGGGATGAAGCCATGTTGCAGGCGCGGGTGGGTTGATTCTAGGAACTTGAATTGTGAGAAGAGACAAGACGTTGGGAAATGAGTGACAAACGGTTACTCACCAGTGACTCACGGCCTACCCGTACCCGGCCGCACCAGGGTGCAAACGGGTACCGTACCCGGCCGGGTACAGGTAGCCGGGTATCGGGTAGGGTACGGGTATCGGGTACCTGGTTGCGACCTCTGTGCACAGCCCTTTCCTGCAATCCCACCGCTGAACGAGGACCTCACCCGTGCAGTGCGGGTCCGTTATGGTGATTTGACCGCACTTGAAATTTTCCACCTCCGAAAATCCCACCACAAGTTACTCATTTGGATGATGCACACAGCAGCAATCATTGCCCACCTACCAGCAGACGCACGCCCCCCAGTCACTCTTACACAAACAAAATAAACGTGAAACTACCGACGACACACACCACACACAGCGATTGAATTGGTAGAGGTACCAATTGGTCTGTGGCAATTGTGATAATGTGCAGCGCGCACATTATCTACACAACAAGAGCAGGGACCCTCAGAAGCGGTGTGACACGAAGAGCGCGAGGCGGGCGGGCGGGCCTGCGTTCTTTGTACCTTGGGAGCCCTCTGGTTTAATGGCTGGAATGTGTGAGGTGGGGGCACGTCGAGAGGCCCGCTGCTGTGGCACTGCACCAGCATAGAGCTCGCGCCAGGCACCCGCCGTCTGTCCGGAGACACACAAAGAGACAAAGATCCTAGATTTGAAGCTTTCGTGACTGCAAGGATTCATATTCGTAGTTTTTTCGGTAAAGTCACGTAGGTAAACAGACGACGAGACAAGAAGTCACAGCTTCTCGAGACGCTGGCCTTCCTAAAGAGATGCCGAGATAACAAGGTAATACCCATCGCTTTCACACAAGGACTGTTTTCTTGGAATTTCTCTCACTTGATACAGCTGTCGTGCTGTGACGGTTCCACCTGAAGACGGAAGCTTGTGTTGCCTCCGAAACGTGTGATTTTTATTTTATTTTTATTATTTTAATTTTTTACCTACGTGACTTTACCGAAAAAACCTAAGAACATGAGACAAAGATCCCCACGTAGCCTTGAGCAGATTGTTGGGGCAAGTGCTGCGAGAGAGCATCCTACGAAAGCAGACATCACGCCGGCCACCTTTGTCCCCCCCAATGCCGATGTTCACACAATGCACCGGTTACTCATTAAAGGCCGTGTCGATTTAAGGGAGCGCACATGCCAGTTTAGCATTTCATCAGCGACGTTGGCTTGAGTGGGAAACGAACCCGCATCATTGGGTTCATAGCAGCGTGCGCTAGCCACCGTGCCGCCGCTCCCCAACAAGCACGCACCGGTCACGGCAATTTCCTCTCTACGGTGTCACCAACTCATCCCACAGATGGTCAGAGCTCATGGGTCATACGTAGCTCAGTTCCAATACCAATAAAGGTCAATTCCCGCATGCGGTCGGGTGCTCGGATTTCTTTCTCCTTGAACCTCTATTTTGTGCCTCTTCTCAAGTCACATCCACTGTCCGTTCTGTGGCCAATGGAACGCCCTTCCTTCCAATATTAGAAGCCACTGCAGACATGCACTTTTAAATCTAGATTGAAAACTCATTTCTGTAGAACTGCTCTTTGTGTTTTAGTTTGTCGTCCTTCCCCCGCATCTCCGATTGGCACGGTTGGCTACGTACGGTGCGAGAGAAGTTCAACATACGTACGCACTACTCTGATATCCATGACCACTGACGAGTTAAATTTCGATTTAAAGCTTTCGTGACTGCAGGGATTCATCTTCTTGGTTCTTTCGGTGAAGTCACGTAGAAGGGAAATAATAAAATAATAAAAATACAACATATATATACGCTCCAAGCCTGGGGTGTTTCATTCAGACGCTGTCTTCCCGACAGACCTGTTCTTCACCTGAGGACGGCTGCTTGCATTGTGGCCGAAACATCGTGAGAATTATTTTATTATGTTTTATTTTTATTATTTTATTATTTCCCTTCTACGTGACTTTACCGAAAGAACCAAGAACACTGACGAGTTATTGATGACCCTGCTCAGGCTCTAACTTCGTCATCCCCCTCCCTTTCCCCAAGCGCTTCACATACAAGTTTCCTTGTTTCCAGTATGCGAGTATGGAGGGCGTGAAAAGTTGTGAGCGAGCGTGCAGGTGACACTGCGCGCACCTGAGCCCAGGTCCAGTTTGGCGGCGGCACATCCGCTCGGCTCTGCCGCCGCGGCTACGGCCCCGCTGGGCCCCGGTCCCCCGAGCGCAGCCCTTCCCTCCGCCCCGGGCTCCCACGCCGCCACTCCGAGCCGCTCTTCCTCCGCCCTCCTCTCTCTTTCTCCTCCTCCTTCCCCTCCCTGCCGTTCTTTCCGCCTTTGCCGCCGCCCTCGTCCGCTCCCGGCAGACGGCGCAGTCGGCGTTGTCGGCAGCCGTGGCCTTGCGTCGTCGACGCCGCCGCCGTCGTCGCCGGCGTTCGTCGCACCGGACGGGACAGCGCTTGTCGCGATGGACAGCGCGGCATCTTCCGCTTGGCTCGTGGCGGCGCAGCGTGCCTGCAGGGCCGCCGCGAACGCGCCGTCGGTGGTCGGAGTGGCGGCGCGTGCCGGTGCCTCCCCGCCGGCGGGAGCAAGGCGGAGGCGGCACGGGGACCACGACGGGCGAGGAGCTGCCGCCGCTGTCCTTGTTCACCAGCAGGACGTTGATGGGGCCCGACTGGCTGCGCAGGTGGATCTGGAACTTGGATTGGCCTCCGGAGACCTGAGCACAGGAACGTAGGTGCGTACACACCCGCACAAAATACACACGCATGCATACACGCAGAAGCAATTCATAATTTTTAACACAAAGCAAGGTCAACGAGAGGGTTTTTAGGTTAGATCGCGTAAATATTAATGTGTCGTTAAACCCGCCACCACCCGACACAGCTAATTAATAAGGTTTGTCGTGTAAACAAAACATGACAATTAGTTACCAACTCGGCAAACCGGTGTGTTCGGGAGTAAACCCACAACATTTACAATTCGAGTATGACGTTTCGCCGGTAATTACAACCAGCCTCACCAGGCGACAGCCAAGAATGTGGAAAAATCCGCCTGTTTCGGTTTTAAATAGAGGGGTAAATGTGATGTTGTCACTGTGAGTCAATCAGGGGTGAATGCAGTCATATAAATTACAATGGATATCTATGATTAGTTGGCTTATTCATAGTTTTCGATTTAAAGCTTTCGTGACTGCAGGGATTCATCTTTTTGGTTCTTTCGGTAAAGTCATGTAGAAGAAAAATGATAAATAATAAAAATAAAACATTATCTTATTATGTTTTATTTTATTTTATTGTTTTATTTTATTATTTTATCATTTTCCTTCTACGTGACTTTACCGAAAGAACCAAGAAGATTATTCATAGTTATTCAGCATATAAAATATCCATTGTGTATAAATGAGCATTTTTTGGCCTAAAAATGTCTCAAATATTGGCCTCTGTCGTTTTTCGTATCAGCCAACACCGCACTCATCTCAATGCGGCACTTAAAAACTATGACAGGAAAAAATATATTTTTGAACAGGCACCTACATTGTCCGGGAAGGGCACCTCAAGCTCCGTTCCCACCGGGGCCTTGATGACGAGCAGTGTGTCCGCTGCAGGAGAAACATGTGCATTAGGGCGGTAGCACTCAATTAACCATGGCTCACCAGACTGCAACCACCAGAGGTGGGACAAAGTCATTGTTATGCAAGTCCAAGTCGAGTCTGAAGTCATCAAATTCATGACTCGAGTCTGACTCGAGTCCAAGTCACATGACTCGAGTCCACACCTCAGAGGTGGGACAAAGTCATTGTTATGCAAGTCCAAGTCGAGTCTGAAGTCATCAAATTCATGACTCGAGTCTGACTCGAGTCCAAGTCACATGACTCGAGTCCACACCTCTGGCAACCACACACGCATCAATCGCTCGGCACACATCGATCCGGCAATTCTTATTTTACACGTATCCCGGGCTCGCTATGCAAGCGTCAAATCGCGTGCACGAGTAACAATTATCGAGTATTCACGCAAATGTCATCGAAATGGTTAAAAAGAAAAGGCTTTTCCCCTTCCGGCAAAATCACAGGTGTTAAGATGTTAAAACACCAAATAGACACCTGTTACAAGGCATCAAGTCTGTATTAATCACACATACTTGTGGTAAAACATACAAACACAGTAAAACCTTGGATTGCAAGTAACTTGGTCTGCGAGTGTTTTGCAAGCCGAGCAAATTTTTTAAATAAATATTAATTTGATAAACGAGCGAGGACTTGCAATACGAGTAGTACGTGTATACGCTTTGTCTGCCGAGCGTCACGTGATCACAACTGATACACGAGTGCTTTGGATTACAAACACGTTTCCGGAACGAATTATGCTCGCAATCCAAGGTTTTACTGTATGCAAATTTATATGCACTCTTCTTGAAATTGATTGGCCTACACCAAAGACAGCCTCCTGTATACTGGCAGGAGAAGTCCCGAAGATAAAACTACTTAATCAGAAATTTCGATTTAAAGCTTTCGTGACTGCAGGGATTCATCTTCTTGGTTCTTTCGGGAAAGTCACGTAGAATGGAAATAATAAAATAATAAAAATAATAAACCATAATAAAATAAAATATTTTATTATGTTTATTTTCATTATTGTATTATTTCCATTCTACGTGACTTTACCGAAATTATACTTCGGTTACAGAAATATCAAACGAACATAGGGTTACTTGTACTAATATGTAAACACACAGGAATGATCAGTTTAACACGTAAGACTTTCGCGACCAATATTATAGACATGGGTGATCCATATTAACTTTCTGGTGAGGCCACTTGGCAATTTAATGCTAAAATTCTTGTTGTTTAGCCTCAACTTTTGAATTCCATCTCTGAATTTGCCGCCTGAAGCTCAGAGAAGTTCCAGCGTAACATCGTGCGTGGATATTAAACATAGTCGTGAGAAGTCTTTATCAATAAAAAAATGTAGCGATGCATTGGCACGTGAAAATAATGCCCGCGTAAAATAACCAAAGTCTTCTTGGTTCTTTCGGTAAAATCACGTAGACTTTACCGAAAGAACCAAGAAGATGAATCCCTGCAGTCACGAAAGCTTTAAATCGAAAAATAACCAAAGCTTTCACGTTAAACGCGCTTCAGGATATATGCACGTGTGCGCAACACACTCGCACACCACATATCAACAGAGTAACCAACTCACCACGGAAGCAGCGGCACAGGTCCTCGTAGGGCAGGTACGCCAGCGTGCAGGCCGTTAAGGAGCAGCTTGCGACAAGACAGCGCCGAACCCGTCCCAAACCCTCGGCTACCAATACCGCTTAACGTCAACCGCGTCGATTCCACGCGAGACTTGTGCCGGGTGGGGCCCGCTTTCTGGGTCCAACAGAGTCTTTCACCCATCTCCACGGTAACATGCACCGAGGGTGGTTCATCTTTAAAAGAGGCGCTGTACAACTGTAATACGTGTGCCTGATGGCAAGGAGCCTGGGTTTGATTCCCGAGTCAGACGGCCTTTCTGCGTGGAGTTTGTACGTTCCCCCCTCTTCTGTATGAGTTTTCTCCAAATTCTATGGATTCCTCCCATAGCTACAAAAACATACAATGTAACCGGAATCGCTCAAACATCCCAATGCAAAGACAAATTGCTTGTAAAATACTCGATTGGGGTTACAGGTAGCGACATCACCCCCAACTTGTAAGAAACTAATGAAAATATTGGCAGGACCCTTCTGAAAAAGGGTCTTGTGAGGCTTTCCTGGGTAAACAAGCGGAATCATAATAAGCAGCCGTCATATGCTCTCATGTCCTTATCGACAACTTCTCGCAGTCTAATCCTCTTACTCCTTCCCCTCTTCCACCTTCCCCTAAACATTCACTGTCTGAGCTTTCATCCTCTTGGTTCTTTCGGTAAAGTCACGTAGAAGGGAAGTAATAAAATAATAAAAATAAAACATAATAAAATAATTCTCACGACGTTTCGGCCACAACGCAAGCAGCCGTCACCTGAGGACGGCTGCTTGCGTTGTGGCCGAAACGTCGTGAGAATTATTTTATTATGTTTTANTTTTATTATTTTATTACTTCCCTTCTACGTGACTTTACCGAAAGAACCAAGAAGATGAATCCCTGCAGTCACGAAAGCTTTAAATGTCTGAGCTTTCCATTATTCAATGGTATTTTTCCAACCTTCCGGCTGCACGTTCAAACCAGCTTCGGCTATTCTCTCAACTTCTCGTCGATCGCCGCTACTTCAATCGTCATCTCACCTCCTTGTTTCTCAATGAAGGCTGTCAGCCAATTATACAGAACCCTAAAATCCTGAATGTGTCTCTTCTGGCTATGCGAGTCTTGTGCAACAGCACTGAAGCCTAAGAATCCTGATGTACCTTCGTTTGCCATTCTGTCCATTGTAGCATTTATTGCGATGTGCGCACATACAGTGACTGCAAATGCACGCATACTAATATTAATAACGTATTATCTGGGGCACGACGGTGGCGAGATGTTAACTACCTCGGCTGGTATACAGGAAGTCGTGGCTTCGATCCTGACACCTACTGTACATTTGGAGTTGGATGTTCTCCCATGGTTGCGTGGATTTCCTCCTGGTCCTTCCAGTTTTCCTTCCACATTTAGGGTATTTGGCAGCTATAAATGTCCATGATAAGCTAATGTTGGCCAGGTNGCTCTGAAAAAGCTATATACTCAGTGGGCCTTACCTGGTAAAATAAAAAATAGCTTAGTTATCTATAAAAAATATGAAGCAAACTAAAGTGAAACACAAAATATCTGACGGATGTTTTGCAGACGTCAACATCGCCCATGCCGATGCACCTTCTAAATATTGACCAACGGAGACACACTTGGCTCGTCCGCCAAAATGACAAAGTTTGGACACGTGGTTCCAGGCGGGGCGTGGCTGTAGGTGCGAGCGGGCTGGGAGGATATGCGGCGTTGCCGGCATCCTCGGTGACGTTGCGGATGCTCTGCTGGACCCACGACCGCTGCGTCTCCAGTTCCTGCTCGCGTTGTTCCAGCTCCAGCATCTCGGCCTTGAGGCACACGAGGCGCTCCGACACCTCGCGCGTGTTGCAGCCCGGACCCAGTCCCCTGGCACGTCGCAAGCAGAGAACAAGTAAACCCGTAAAAACAAAGTTTTTCATATAAATGCTTTATACGCGTGGCATCGGGGCGGCTAGAGTCCTCTCGTCCTCTGGCAGCATTAAACAATTGGTAATTAAATATTTTAAAAAATTTCCCTAAACAGTGTAAACATTCTGAAAATTGTTTTCACGAAAATGCATTGTCACGCACAACGAGTCTGTGTGCAAAATGTCAGCTCGATTGGATCACGGGAAGTGGGTTAAAAAACGACCTAAAGATTTGCACGGTCCTAAGCAAGCAAGCAAGCGAACTTAATATAAAGGATTTAAAAAGATACCCGATGTAGCCTATATAGACTGTTAAGGAATGTGCAGCTAGCAAGCACCTGTTATTATTAGTACAATCATAATTTTTCGATTTAAAGCTTTCGTGACTGCAGGGATTCATCTTCTTGGTTCTTTCGGTAAAGTCACGTGCAATCATAATGTCGTAGGTATCAAGGCCAACACAGTGCGTGAGAGGGTGATGCGCCCAGCACCAGGCCCTGCTTCGTTTGTCTCCCCGGTGCTGCTGTTTACCAATGCACCAGGTACTCGTTAAGATTTAAGGCCTCGTCAAGCGAGGCAAGGCCCATACCCTATTTACATATTTGACACAATTGCTTGCCAAGGGTGAGAATCCATGACAGAAATAATGGAGCAATGAGACAGCTTGTGTGCAGGAGCTAGCAGGATTGTTAACACTGAAAGACCATGAGATGCGATGACGGAGGAGAGGACCTTACTTACTTCCACTGGATGCTGTTTTTGGACTTCTTCTCAATGAGGCCGATTCCCTCCAGCACATTGGTAATGTCGTATATCCGTCTCTTCTGCCGCACGCCAACGTGTCTGCAGCCTGGACTCCCCACACACACACATCGTCCACTTAACCCTTTACACCGCACGAATATATATGCTGTTAGTAAGCGCCTATTTAGGCCGGAGGGGAAACTATAGGATGGCATACCAGTTCTGTTGTCTTCCATGTGCTGATATCTGAAAGAAATGAGCGCTACCACAATCTGGCCATGAGTGAGTATCTTCAATTAAAATGTATAACGTGTGGTACGAACCCTTTGTCAATCCAACGCGAGATCAAGGCCTCTCGCCACGCCGTGTTAGTCATGAGAATCGTTTTACCATACATCACCACACTAGTCAGTGCGGGTTGGAAAATGGGGACCGGACTGGTTCTGATATGGCTCGCCCCTAATGTTAGCCGTGGATCACAATCGAACGCAGGTCACCGGGTTCAGTGTCGTGCGGTAAGCACTACGCCACCACCGCTCCACTCCCAATTCCTCGATTACGATGGTGAAAAAACCCCTGCGTGACCTTTTCCTCTCTGGCGCTCTGCCACCCAGCCCAGCGGCGCTTGCTGTTGGCAAACAGACTCGTCATTTACAGGCGCTACATAACAAGCATCAGCAAGCAACGACACTGGCCGCAGTTTCCGTACGCCTTATCACGCTCACACCACTTTCAACATGCAGCTCAGGACATAGCGGTGGCACTTGGAAGACCGAACACATGTAGCGCGACACGAGTGTGGCCACATCGCGACAAATCTCAATGGGCTGCAACAGTTGAAGACTACAGAGACTATCCATTGACTTGCCCCATCTCTCCCCTGTCAAAACTCACTCCAGTACCTGCACCTACTCGCCTATGTCTTCCATCATCAATATACTGCCCTACCTTGTTTTATTCTACCAGCTAAGGCTCACTGAGCTATAGCTCATTTTTCAGAAGCAAACTGGCCGAAAATAATAGCTCAACGAAGTGGCTTATCACGTGGAAATAATATGTAGCAGCCCAAAACGCATGTCAATTCTAAATGTGGAGGGGAAAACCAGAGGGCCGGAGAAAAATCCACGCAATCACTGGGGAGAGACACGCAAATCCAAATATACAGGCGTCCGGGTCGGGATCAAACCCTAAGAACTCCTTCCTGTATCTGGTAAACTACACGCGATCTCCTACCTTTTATCTCTCTTAGCTCTCTACTCCCCTAAACTCTCGGTCTAATAACAAAGGCCCTATACTGAAGCCCCCACAGTCAACCTTCGCTCAGTGGGAGATCACTCATTCTCTACTGCTGCACTCATCTTCTTGGTTCTTTCGGTAAAGTCACGTAGAAGGGAAGTAATAAAATAATAAAATAAAACATAATAAAATAATTCTCACGACGTTTCGGCCACAACGCAAGTAGCCGTCCTCAGGTGAAACCAGGTCTGTCGAGGCGACGCGTCGAAAACTGTTTTCACCTGAGGATGGCTACTTGCGTTGTGGCCGAAACGTCGTGAGAATTATTTTATTATGTTTTATTTGTATTATTTTATACTTCCCTTCTACGTGACTTTACCGAAAGAACCAAGAAATGAATCCCTGCAGTCACGAAAGCTTTAAATCGAAATTTATACTGCTGCACTATTCTATGGAACTCCCATCCCCAAGTGGTCAGTGCTGTCAAAACTCCCTGCTCTCGATCACATGTGCCTTGGACTGTCTTTCTTTAAAAAAAACATAAATGAGCACTCTTTCTGCACTGCGTCTCGATAAACTTTCATATATGTTATTTAAATTTGCATTTAATTGTATAATGTGGGAATGAATAACACCGGTGAGCTGGCTTCATACATCATCGTAATGGACTTCTGTAGCCAAGATGAAAACAAAAGTACGTACCCTTGTGCCAAACCCCTGAAAACCTCAACAATGTTCCCAAGCCCTGAACCCCACACAAAACGTGCAACGACGACGTCCTTAACAAGTCAACCCAAACCCCAAAACGAACGTCCTCTCTGTTCCTCGGACAATCTTGGCCTAGCGATTACAAGAACACAAAAGTTGTGTGCATCAGGAGGAGTCACCACCGTTGCCAATTCCTTTATTTAATCGACAAATCCAAAGTGCGATGATGGAGCAATGGGAGGAGGAGGGTGGGGAGAGCTCATTGCCATGGCGACTCACGAACTCAACAGCAAGCCAGGGCCTCACAGACACGAAGTTTATCTGCGGGTTCAAATGCGTTCTCGCCGACAAGATATTGCTCAAGAGGACCCCGTACAAGGGATTATACCCCACCCCTCAGCCCGCATCCTCTGTAAAGGGTCGTATCAGTGACAGAAGCCTGTCGTTGATTCAGCCGCCCTCGTTATGAGATGCGGATAAAGGCTCCTCCTGTTGGGGGCTTCCCCTGATCATTCGTTCACGGGGTCTATCGTAAAGAGGGTCCTGTCAAAGGGTCTCTGACAACGGTGACAACGGGTCTCGTCAGAGCGAATAAGTTCCATCAGCTTCAGCTTCAGCTACAGCGCGCCCCCCCCCCCGACCCCCTCTGTGGGATCCGGCCAGGCCGCACGGCTCGCCTCGTCCCCCCGCAGGGAATCTAGGAAAGACCGTAGGCTCCGCGGGCCTTCCCAAACAACACTGCCCGAGTTCGCGCCGCGCGACGCCCGCGAGCGAGTGACAGGGGCCCAGGTGACGGGCGAGCGACACGCACCACTTTCAGGTCGAGCACGCCGTCCTTGGCCTCCTGCAGCAGCGACACGAACTTGGCGGTGAGGAGCCCCAGGCTCTTCTCGTGTCGGCTCGGCGTGCCCGAAACCCCCGGCCCGTCCGCCATGCCGCCCCGCATTCACGCCGCGCTCACTGCGCATGTGCGGCGCTCTCATATCATTTTATTTGCTAGTACGGATAGGCACGCGAGGTGGTGGGGGGTTGGTTGGTGGATGTCTGTCTGTGTGTGTGTAGATTTGAAGCTTTTGTGACTGCAAGGATTCATACTCTTAGGTTTTTTCGGTAAAGTCACGTAGGTAAAAATAATAGTAAAATAAGAATACATGAAAATTACTAAATTAAATCACAATAAAATAATAATAAATGAAATAACTAAATTAAATCACAATAAAATAATAAATGAAAATAACTAAATTAAATCACAATAAAAAAAGAATAAATGAAAATAACTAAATTAAATCACAATTTTGTTCTTTCATTTATTATTATTTTATAATTATTATTCTTACCTACGTGACTTTACCGACAAAACCTAAGAGTATGTGTGTGTGTGTTGGAGCGTCCGTCTGCTACAGCAGAGGTGTAGGAATTCCAACAAGACCTACATTTCTGCTTTATTGACCTGGTCAAGGCCTGTGATACCATCAGTAGGCCTGGGCTCTGGGTTGTTCTTCATGCTTTCGGAGTCCCGACCCTCTGCTCACGATCATTAAGGACCTTCAACATGGTGAGCGGGCCCGGGTAAAACTACGTGGCCGGAGTCAGAGCCATTCCCTGTACACCTTGGGGTGCGACAGGGATGTCCTCTGGCTCCCACATTATTTAACATCTATTTTGACCGCGTAGTTCGTGAAGCCTTCAATAGCTGTACCGGAAGAATTTCCATTTGGTACAGATATAATGGCAGGCTGATCGATGCCCGGGTGCGATCAAGGGATGGCTCCCTATTGGTCAACCACGTTATGTATGCCGATGATTTGGTAATAGCTGCTCACTCAGAGGAGGAGTTGGAGACGCTGCTGCTGAGACTGGAGCATGCCACTAAGAGGTGGGGCTTACCATCAGCCCCACCAAAACTAAGCACCTACCTGGTATTTTGTACCATCGGACATTCCACCCCCACAACTCCCAATCGATGATGGGCAGTAGTGGAGAGAGTGGAGAGTTTCCCATACCTGGGCAGTGTGCTCATGACCGGCTCCGGCTTGACAGCAGAGGTCTCACTCCGAATCAGTCGAGCGGCAATATCTTTTCATCGGTTGCATAACGCTTTGTAGAAGCTGCTTGGTCTGTCACTCTGCACGAAGCTCCAGGTTTCTCGGCCACAGTCATTCCCTCCCTTCCCTACGCTTGCGAAACGTGGACCCCCTAATGGAACATCTTCGCCGGTTAGAACATTTAGGCTGGCCTGCCTACGATCCATCCTGGGTTTAACCAGGCTGAATTGTGTGAGGAGCTCACAAATCCTTGAAAGATCTGGACAAAGTCCCATCGGTGAGCTCCTACGGCAGGCAAGGCTGCGTTGGCTGGATCATGTAGCCCGCATGCCCAGCCACCGCATGCCTACACAGCTTTTGTTCGGCCGGATCGAGGGGGCTAAACGGGCACGGCACGGGCTAGAGAAGAGATGGAGTGATGTGGTACAGGAGGATGTGGGCTGAGTGGACTTGCCGATGATTGGTACCAGCGGTGTCAAGATCGGCCTCAGTGGAGGAGGCTCGTGAAGGACGCTACTGGGCAGTTGGAGGCAGTCGCCCTCCAGCAACAACGGAGGGCAGAGGAGCGACGCTCACAACAGCGAGGCACAGCTAGTGCACAGCCAGTCATCCAGTCATCTCGGTCATCTCAGTCAGTTGACCCGTGGCACCTGCTGGTCTGCCCGTGACCTCCTGCCAGCGGGCGTTCGACACTTCACGTGGCCTCAAGGTGCACATGGCCTGGCACAAGCGTCGTGGTGACGTCACCGCCACTTCGTGGCGAATGGCGGTTGTTGTTGGGAGCGGTGGTGCTGTGGTTAGCGCTATGCCCAAACCTTCGATTCCCGCTCACAGCCAAACCGGTGACGATCGTCTGAACCGGTTCTAGGGCCTCCCTAGGTCGACTCGGCCTCAAATAAGTAACCCGTTGCGATGTGTAAAGGCGGCCGGGGGCGTGGTTGCCGGTCTTCATAGGTGCTAATTCTAGATTTGAAGCTTTCGTGACTGCAAGGATTCATATTCTTAGGTTTTTTCGGTAAAGTCACGTAGGTAAAACATTAAAATTAATAAAAGTAAAATAAAATAAAAAAAACGTCGTGATTTTATTTTATTTTACTTTTATTAATTTTAATGTTTTACCTACGTGACTTTACCGAAAAAACCTAAGAATATCACAGATTTTTCTGTTGCGTGTAGTCACTTTAAGATGTTTCCCAAATCGCTTTTAAGGGATTACATCTTGAATCATTGCCTCACTTGATGCAGCTAATCTGGCTGTGACGGTCTCACCTGATGACGGAGACTTGTGTTGCCTCCGAAACGTCGTGATCTTTATTTTATTTTTTTATTAATTTTGATGTTTTACCGACGTGACTTTACCGAAAAAACTTAAGAATATTCATAGGTGCTGTTTGCTCACGGCACTTGCCCCCAAATTTGCTAAGGCTACCAGGGAGACCTTTGTCTTTGTGGGTGAGTCAGGTGATGACGAGCGATTACATTTGCTACACGCGTTCGGCAAGCCCGTCGCCGCCCCCCTCCCCCCACACGGACAACAACGAGCACGCGGTGTGCACTGACGGCCATCTTGCTCAGGGGAAACTTCGCGTTACCATAGCAACCATGGAGGCCTCTCCCTGAGCAAGATGGCGGACGCCCTCGTGTACTGCTGTGTGTGTGTATGCAGGGTGCTTNAAAAAAATGTTAACACTTCTGAAAATTTGCAAACAATAACCACAATAAACGTGCCTCCGGGCTCTGGAGACCACCTGGAGAAGATTCCAGGCGTGTGTTGACAACGATGGCGAACAAATGGAGACTTTTGACTTTTGAAGCTCTTAACATACATTTGCTTTCATGTTAGTTTCGTATCCGTTCTTTAAAACGATAGTCCATACACGTTCGGTTTGTTCAGTAAACTCGGACGCGTCGCCGGTTCGCCCTGTCCGCTCTCTATCATGTGCCATAAAGGCAGGTATACTGAATGGACTGGAATACCCAGCGCAATTTGCGCTGGTGAAATAAAATTATAAAAGTCAAAAGTCTATCATGTGCACGTCTTCTTCGAACGCTGGGGAGCCGGACAAGCCCCTCTCTGTACCAGCGTGGACGGCACCCTCGTGTTCACCTTCTGAAGCGCTCGCTCGTCACCGTGGCGTGCGCCATGACCACCATGACCACCACCACCACCACGTGGCTTTTCTTTCGTGTTGTGCGCGGTGCTTTTAGCGCCACAGCGCGTGGATTTGTAGCGTTTGTTTTCATTTGTGTTGCTGGTGACTTTGTGTGTTTCATATCGGAATCGCCTCAGTGCTGTTGCTGCTGGCGGCAATAAAAGTTGTTTAAAAAGTCAAAAGTCTGTCTCTCATCGCGAATCCTTGCGAGGGGGTAGAGGTAGACAGGGCCGGATCCGTAGACAACAAAAACATATTTCGGAGACGAGTAAGGGCCGTCCATAAATGACGTCACGCACCTATGGGGGGGGGCAGAGCTTTGTGACGTCATATTTGAGGGGGGGGGGGTACGACGCAAAAATCGTTAAAAATCGCGTGACGTCATTTATGGACGGCCCCTTACGCGATCTAACCAAAAAAACCTGTATTATGGATATTGGTCGTGAAAGCCTACGCGTTAAACGAGCAATAAGAGAGACTGCGTTTGTGTTTCGTCCTCCGGAGAAGTGAGAGACTCCACAACAGCTGAGCACCACGTGGGGCGAGGTGGTTGTGAAACAGCAAAACTTTATTCTTAGCTGTCAACTCCTTATCAGTGCCCTCCCTTATACTGGTAGGAACCCACTGGTTCCACCAGCCCACAGGGGATTATTGTGTCCGTCCGTCCGTCGTGCAGGGAGGGCTGGGTGGGGAGGGAGGGGCTGGGTGGGCCTGGGTGGGGAGGGGAGGGTGGGGTGGGCTGGGTGGGGAGGGTGGGGAGGGAGGGCTGGGTGGGAGTGGCTGGGTGGAGAGGGCTGGGTGGGGAGGGAGGGCTGGGTGGAGAGGGGCTGGGTGGGAGGGTGGGGAGGGCTGGGTGGGGAGGGAGGGTGGGGCTGGGTGGGAGGGTGGGGTGGGGCTGGGTGGGGAGGGCTGGGTNGGGGGGGGAGGGCTGGGTGGGAGGGTGGGAGGGCTGGGTGGAGANGGGCTGGGTGGAGGGTGGGCTGGGTGGGGAGGGCTGGTCACCCCGTGTGCCCTTATAAAACTGAACGTTTAACCTACTCACGCCGGCTTGTGCCCGCCCTCAGTCGGGCATATTTGCGGAATACACCACGCCGCCGTTGACCCTGCAGGCCATTGACCGAGCAACCCAACGTTCCTACCAGCTCCCTCCGCAGGAATGTGTTTACAGACAAATTCAGGACCTTATTGGTCACCCGCGCCCCTTATACATCTCAACGTTCATCCTGCAAAGTCCCATCACAAGGGAGAAACACAAATAGACAACTTTTTGCCCGTCTTGAAACGGCTGTGCGCCGTATGGACCTGAAAAGTAAATTTCCCTGGACAAGAATACGGGGTAAGGGGCCGTCCATAAATGACGTCACGCGATTTTGGACGATTTTTGACCCCCCCGCCTTCGTCACAAGGCGTCACAAAAGGCAGGCCCCCCTCAAATGACGTCACAAAGCTCTGCCCCCCCCCAAATAAAACATGCTTCAAGTCACTTTAAACTATTGTCATTGTAGTGCGTATTTAATGTGGCGCTGCACTCTGATGTTGTAGGAGAAAACATTTATTAATAAGTATAACCCGTAAAAACAAAGTTTTTCACTCTAAATCCTTTATATGCGTGGCGGCTAGAGTCCTCTCGTCCTCTGGCTTGAGATGGCTGCCACCTATGGGTCAGATGATTGTCTGCCAGTATTAAGCAATTGGTAATTAAATATTTAATTTGTTTTCCCTAAACAGTGTAAATTTTGGAAAAAAATGTTCACGAACATTAATTGTCTCGCACGAGTCTGTGTGCAAAATGTCAGCTCGATTGGATCACGGGAAGTGGGTTTAAAAACGACCGAAAGATTTGCACGGTCCTAAGCAAGCAAGCGAACTTAATATAAAGGATTTAAAAATATATTCGCCTGTGGAGGACGCGGGGATCGATTCCGCGACCTTTGGCATGGGAAGCGAGGGCGCTACCAACTGCGCTACTCCGCCACGGCCTGTGGAGGGGTTACGCTCTGGGCTCTTACACTCTGACGTTCAGCCAAAGCCATGAATGAGTTCTATTTGAATATATGTAAAATAAATGTTTTGCCTAAAAAGTGTAAAATTTTGGGAATTTTTTTTCACGAACTTTAATTGTCTGGCACAACGAGTCTGTGTGGAAAATGTCAGCTCGATTGGATCACGGAAGTGGGTTAAAAACGACCGAAAGATTTGCACGGTCGTAAGCAAGCAAGCAAGTGAACTTAATATAAAGGATTTAATAAAGGATTTAAAAAGTCGATTTAATTAAGTAGAACGTGTTGTCTATATCTATTTAAAGTTGCGCATTTTGATGTGACGTCACATTCCTCAAACTCCCCCCGTCACACATCGTCACAAATGTCTGACCCCCCCCCCTCCCATATGGGTTTACAGCTATGTCATTGCCTTCTATTAAATAATTATTTTTAAAAAAATCCTCGCTACCTGAATCTATTAGCGGAGTGCACGATTGTACGTGTAATTCATCACAGGCGAGCTGACACCGGCTACAGACATCGGGTTAAATGAGACAACCAGAATTTCCAACGTCCCTTTGAGCCGAACCATCTCTTGAGAGCCCTTCTCGAATCCTATTGGGGCGATAATTGGGCACGGGAATTCAACTCATAGCAATCATCGCCCCCGAATGCAAAAAACAAACTTGGCAGGATCATCCTGAAAAACGTAATCGCTCCGTGGGGCTTTTTTTGGGTAGCAAAGCGTAATAACATAATTCTATTTTGATTTAAAGCTTTCGTGACTGCAGGGATTCATATTCTTGGTTCTTTCGGTAAAGTCACTAGAGGAAATCAATAAAATAAAAATAAAATAATTCTCACGTTTCGATTGCAACACAAGCAATCCTCACATAAACACGTGACTTTACCAAAAGAACCAAGAATATAACATAATTCTATGTTTGTCATTTCATCCCCTTCGCACATCTCTTCCGCACAACTTAACCTGAACTATACTCGCAACCACCTTACATCACATCACAGTTAACACAGGCGAGGGTTGGTACGAGGCAACCAAAGTTGGTCCACCTCGGTATCCGGCTGCCTTTGTTCACCAGGTACTCATTTAAGGTCAAGTTGATCTAGGGAAGGCCCAGGACCAGTTCAGAGATTCGTCACCGCCGTTAGGCCTGAGCAGGAATCGAACTCAGGGGGCCAGGTTTGAAGCCAAATACACCAGTCACTGCGCCACCAAGTTAAACCTTAGCTGCCTTATAGTTTATATTCATACCCACATCTCCAGCCTTGCACACTACCATCAATCGGAAATTTGACGTGCAGTGTTTCGATGTGCAGATTTGCCACCCCCCCCCGCCAGCCAACGTACTAGCACAGCTTTAGTTCGAACTCTAGGAACATCCTTGCCGCTCTCCCCGGCCCCACACTCACCTGCCCCCCCCCCTCAGCTATATACGATAATCCTTGTTACAGCCATCTCTTTGGCATACTTCAGAGATTGTTTCGCTGTGGTCCCCACCTGATGAAGGATGCTTGTGTTCGCCCGAAACGTCGTTATTTAATTTAGTTTTTTATTTTTTATTTTATTATTTTCACTTGCGTGACTTTACCGAAAGAATCAAAGAGTAAGGATCATTGCAGTCACGAAAACTTCTAATCTAGAATTCACCACTCACCCGTACGAGCCACAAACATGCACAAACACACGCATTCAAGATTTCTATTTTATTTGAGTCGGCACTTTTTACATCACGTGCAAAGTATGTAGCGAGCGCCGGGCCTTGTAACGAAATAACTTGCATTCGAAATATTCGCCGATCTGGTGAACTCGAAAATATTTTCCAAGGCGTTTGCGTGGGGACCGGCATTTGGGGAACCCGGTGCATAGCCGGGAGCTGGGGTAGGAAACACGGCTGGGTCCACTAACAACACAATGTGCAATTATATTCGCGTCCAAACGAAATCGGTGAACATTTGATAAGAGTTGGTCATATTCAGCGTTTGGCTGTGATAAACTTCGACGTGATGAGCAACTTCATTGAGCTATATTTGTGGCTGGTGCTAAAACACGTTCCTTCGGAGTGGGCAGGTAGGAACTTGGTTGGACAGCGCATTCGTGCGATCCGTGTCACGCGGGGCAAGCTGCGTGGGCGGCGCGTCACGTGGTGCTGAGCCCACCCGAAGCGCTCTATGAAATACAAATCGAGGGCGTGGCTATGCACGACAGACAAATAATCCCTGGTGGGCAGTGTGGAACTGTTGTTCCTACCTGTAAAAAGAGGCTATATCGCTCAGTGGGCTTACCTAAACTGTTTTATTTTACCAGGTGACGCCCGCTGAGCCATATAGCTTTTTTTCAGAAGCCACAAATGATAGCTCAACAAAGTGACCTATCATGTGGAAATGTATCGCAGCCAAATACTCTAAACCTGGTAACGTATATATAGTTTAGTTTAGAAGAGAGAAGTTTTGAGTAGCCAATGCAACTCCTAAAGATGTCCGCAGCGAGAGAAAAAAAATACTCAACCCAGACTTGACTAGGGACAAGGAGCCTATAGGTCTCTATGCAAGCCTCTACGTAATTCTATGAGTCTCTGTGCGAGTCTACGGATCTCTTTGCGACTTGATGAAATTCGATTTGGAATCTCATCGCGTTTAAATATCGACCACGCTCTCAAGACGCTGCAGCAAATCAGCTGACATATTTCTTTGACGGAGAGAGGGTGAGGCAGTCAGTCGCAAGGTAGATGTAGTGGTTGGTGACCGAGCCTGGTAGACGGGGTCAGACGTCCGGTGTGAGCTGGCGAGTGGAGAGTGACACCTTCTCTCCGGGCTTGAAGGGCGGCATGCCCAGGTAGGGGCAGCCTGCACACCTGAAGGCATCGCCCAGGTAGCACTGCACACCCACGTGGGGGGGGGGAATTATCGAGACAATTCGCCCCTCACAACTTGTCGCAACTCGGTGTCGCGATGCATCTGTGTGTACGTGGGTGTGTAACGTGAACGTACAAACGGTGTTTACGTGTGCGCTGTCACAGTACAATGCGCCAGGATGTAACCATGATATTCCCATGCGATGTTGTGTGTGTCTGCTGCAGCGCGCGACAATGTGTGTGACGTGATTGCACTATGCTGTGTGACGTGACTGCGCGACACTGTATGTGTAACTTGACTGACGTGACTGCGTGATGCAGTGTGTGTGTGTGAGGTGATTGCTCTATGCTGTGTGACCTGACTGCGCGACACTGTATGTGTAGGGTGTTACGGGAGGGGAAACGGACAAACACACAGGGGTGTCTACATCCATACACAGGGGTGTCTACATCCACACACGGGGGTGTCTACATCCACACACGGGGGTGTCTACATCCACACACAGGGGTGTCTACATCCACACACAGGGGTGTCTATATCCACACACAGGGGTGTCTACATCCACACACAGGGGTGTCTACATCCACACACAGGGGTGTCTACATCCACACACAGGGGTGTCTACATCCACGTCCGCAACGGTTGACCCTGGGGGCTGTGGTAGACGCTGGATCCCCACAGCCCGCACCCCTCGGTGGCAAATTGGTATAAAAGGCGGGAGCGAGAGGCTCGTGGGTTCGGTGTTGGAAGCGTAACCAGTGAAGACCGAAGACCGGCAGATAGGCCCTGGAACTCCCCTGACTCGCCGTCCTTCTCAGGACCGAGCAGGGCAAGCCAGTGGCGCGGCCACAGAGCCTCAGAGCCGATGCTCTTCTAAGAGCCGGTCTGTCTGGCTGGGTGTCGTGATCCGTGCTTAACCAGGGCCGGATCAGATAGCCTCCCCTAGCACCCTTAGCGTAGGACCTGGGAGAAGACCAGCTGGGAATAGTGCTAGGGTGTATCCCAGCTCAGTACGGGTGAAGGGGCCGTTACCCCTTCAAGTGTTGTGTTGATTTCCCTGTGTTGGGAGCAAGTTGAAATAAACAGTGTGCCTCGACTACGCCGTCTGTCGCGTGTGAACCCACTACGTATGCGTGACGTGACTGTGCGATGCAGTGTGTGTGTGTGACGTGACTGCTCAATGCTGTGTGACGTGACTGCATGACACTGTGTATGCGTGACGTGACTGTGCGATGCAGTGTGCGTGTGTGACGTGACTGCTCGATGCAGTGTGTGTGTGACGTGACTGCGCGATGCAGTGTGCGTGTGTGACGTGACTGCTCAATGCTGTGTGACGTGACTGCACGACACTGTGTATGCGTGACGTGACTGCGCGATGCANTGTGTGTGTGTGACGTGACTGCTCAATGCTGTGTGATGTGACTGCACGACACTGTGTATGCGTGACGTGACTGTGCGATGCAGTGTGTGTGTGACGTGACTGCTCAATGCTGTGTGACGTGACTGCACGACACTGTGTATGCGTGACGTGACTGGGCGATGCAGTGTGTGTGTGACGTGACTGCGCGATGCAGTGTGTGTGTGTGACGTGACTGCTCAATGCTGTGTGACGTGACTGCACGACACTGTGTATGCGTGACGTGACTGCGCGATGCAGTGTGCGTGTGTGACGTGGCTGTGCTGTGCAACTGCGTGTGTATGCGTGACGTGACTGCGCGATGCAGTGTGCGTGTGTGACGTGACTGCTCGATGCANTGTGTGTGTGTGTGTGTGTGTGTGTGTGACGTGACTGCGATGCAGTGTGTGTGTGACGTGACGTGCGATGCAGTGTGTGTGTGTGACGTGGCTGCGCAACGCAGCGTGTGTGAGAGATGTGATTGCGCCACATCGTGTGTGTGGAAATGCCAGCAGTTGGTGCTCACTTACGCTGCCACAGGACGACTTGGGCAGCGCCGGCTTCTGTTTGGTCGCCTCCTGCTCCAACTCCTCAGCCAGGCCACACGAGCTGTCGGTTGCGGGGACNGGGGGGGGACGCAGACAGCGGCGCCAGCGCTTGTGGTCACATTCGAGAATGACACGAAGACTTTGCGCGCACGCTCACGTGTGACATGCGCGGGCAGGCAAGATTGTGCGTGACAGCTGCGGCGAAACTTAGTCGACGGTTGACAGCCTCCTCGCTAGTCTACATATTATCTCCCTCGCCTGGTGTGCAGGAGGTCGTGGGTTTCATCCCGACCCGGACTCCTGTATATTTGGAGTTTGCGTGTTCTCCGCCTGGTCACGTGGATTTTATCCGGGTCCTCGGGTTTTCCCTCCACATTTAGAAACATGCGNTTTAGAGTATATGGCTGCTATACATTTCCACTTGATAAGGCACTTCGTTGAGCTATCATTTGTGGCCAGGTCGTTTCTGAAATAGAGCAAATAGCTCTGTGGGCTTTACCTGGTAAAATAAAAAAACGTGCTTGGATTGATCAGTCGGCATTGGATTAACTAAGTTCCACGGTACACGGGGGGGGGGGGGCAATTGAATCTTCAGCCGGCAATCATCACTGGCAACGTTGCCGCAACATCTTCCCCATTAAATTTCGATGTAAAGCTTTCGTGACTGCAGGGATTCCTCTTCTTGGTTCTTTCGGTAAAGTCACGTAGAATGGAAATAATAAAATAATAAAATAAAACATAATAAAATAATTCTCACGACGTTTCGGCCACAACGCAAGCAGCCGTCCTCAGGTGGAGAACAGGTCTGTCGAGAAGACAGAGTCTGAATGACACACCCCAGGCTTGGAGCGTCTATTTAACTGGGATGGAGGGGAAGAGCGCCTTGACAAAATAATTTGCATATTATTTATTATGTTTTATTTTTATTATTTTATTATTTCCATTCTACGTGACTTTACCGAAAGAACCAAGAAGATCTTCCCCATCGTAAAAATATAGCCGCCCGAGTGTGGACAAATCTGATCGCTGCTCCCCTAGTGGGCGAATGGGATAGGAACTTCCACTCAGATCGCAGCCGATTGTAACATTCGTTGCACCACACAACTCCATTGCCCTCTGCCATCGCCATACCAGTTGCGACAGTTGCCCAGAGCTGTTTGTGTTGCCGGTGAAGATTGCCAGGAACAATTCACACGGCAGTGGGTTGACAAAAAGGCTGCAGACACGTACTTCTGTTCATGAGACTGCAGCGTATTAGCCATGTAATGTGCATCCCTTCACCCTCCCCGTGCGTGCTTGCGTCACCAGTTCTTGCAGGCTCGCTTCTTGCCGGGCCCGCAGCTCGGTGCCTTGAGCTCCGAGGGATCCGGACGCCTCAGGTCCTCCTCCTCCAGCAGCTGATCTGAGTCGATGAGCTCCTGTGAGCGCGACGCACGGAGTAATGAGGACGCAGCGAGGTGCACGGGACACAACGTGTGTGTAACAGCGAGTGGCCTGTGCGTGTGAGGAGCGGTGGCCCAGTGGTTAGCGCGCTGCGCTACGAACCCGGCGTCCCGAGTTCGAGTCCTGCTCACAGCCAACACCAGTGACGATTATGTTAACCGGTCCTGCCCCCCTAGGTCGACTCAGCCTCTAATGAGTATCTGGTGTGATGTATAAACATCAGCACTGGGGAGACTAAGGCGGCCAGATGTGGTGCTGGCACCCACCCCCTCGTTGCCATGTCGGCCTTCATAGGTGCTCGCTAACAGCACTTGCCCCAAGAGTCTTTAAGGCTATGGGGGGATCTTTGTATTTGTCTTGTGTGCGGACGCACAAAAGCATGGCCAACGTAAGTGTTGGAAATCTGAACAGTGTGTTGGATGAGTCTTGTGAAGGAGGCTGTGGTTATAACTTATTTTCGTGTTTGGTTTGTTGTGCTTCCCCCGCACCTGCGATTAGCATGGTTGGCTATGTATGGTGCGAAAGAAGTTCAACGTACTTGCATACATACAGGTGGTGCATCTGCCAATCATTTTAATCCATAAAACCTGGGTCTGCTCCGTGACCTCCTGCCAGCATGACTTCGACACTTCACATGAAGCTCGTAAAGCCAAATGGAAGTCACAAAGTAACGAAACGCCTCCACGTGAAAGAATTGACGGGGAAGATCCCTGGCTTCAAATTCCATGATGGTCATGGGCCACAAAAGCCTGAACCGCATCCGCACACAAACCATGGTATCAGCAGATACTCGACGATGATGCACAAACAGGAAATAAACATCTCTACTGTCAGTATGCGAGGACCATGGTCACCACCCAAAACAGAACCATAAAATATATAATGACTTCATGCCAAATTCACAACTATGAAGGAGGCTCCATCACACCAATGGACCACTTCCGCTACCCCTGAAGCAATCATCTGACTCATTAACCTCCTCAATGTCAAATTATGGTCGTTGCTGTCCATGAACATCAGCCACACGAGGAAGAGAATTAACATAACTTATTGTGTTATCTTCTTGGTTCTTTCGGTAAAGTCACGTAGGTAAAAATAAAAAAATTATAAAAATAAAACATATAAAATAATTCACGACGTTTCGGCCACAACGCAAGCAGCCGTCCTCAGGTGAAACCGTCTCGGGGAAACAGCTGTCTTTTATTATTTTATTATTTCCCTTCTATGACTTTAAAAGAACCAAGAAGATTATCCCGCAAAAAGCTTATAAATTATTGTGTTATGTTAATATTCTTCATGCCAGTGCACAGGGGATCTTAGTCGCTATTTACACGTCAGTATCTGCCTTACCATGTCATCGTCGCCCATGTCGTTTGCAGAGAGAGCCCACACAGCTGCTGCCTTGGGGTCGACCTTGCTTGGCTTGTCTTCACAGCAGGCAACAGACCACACACACACGTACATGTCACACACATGGACACACACACACAAAAACACACATACTCACAAAATCACGTGACCCAGTTATTATTATGATTATTTCACTTGTTTACCCACAAAGCGTCCTGCCAGGTTTTTGCAGTGAGTGAGCGTTGAATGCTATATATAATCCCTTTGAGCAATGCGAGTAAAAACATTAAGGGGTGCATTACCGTGTGATGAAAAAAAACGAGAGCTAAGAGATGAGAAAGCTGCAAAGACATTCAGGTTTGGGACATGAAAGTGAGAAAAGATCAATCCAAGAAGCCCAAGAGATGCAGATTAGTGGTCACATACACGGACATTACGACTCCGCGTGATGTCATGAAGTTTCTACACGCGACACTACGACATCACGTGGCCCGCCAGCATGCGCTCGCTTTGTCATGTGGCTCGCTGCGGGGAAATACGGCTGAGGAGGCCCCGGCCTGGGATGTGTAGGTCTTAATTTGGAGCTTTCGTGACTGCAGGAATTATTCTTTGGTTCTTTCGGTAAAGTCACGTATAAAGATAAAATAATAAATTAAATTAAATACTAGCATACGGCGTTTCGATTGCAACACAAGCAATCATCATCAGGTATAAATTAAATAGAAACACAAATCTAGTATACTTATAAATGTAATGTAATACAACAGGGGTGTTGACTTATGTTATCCGACTCTCTGTTGTATTACATTACATTTCTAAGTATACTAGATTTGTGTTTCTATTTAATTATACCTATGACGTTGCTTGTGTTGCAATCGAAACGTGCATGCTAGTATTTAATTTTATTTATTATTTTATCTTTACACGTCACTTTACCGAAAGAACCAAAGAATGAATGTGTAGGTCTCACCGATGGGCGCGGGTTCGTACCGGTGCGCTTTCCTGCGCCCAGCGTGAGCTGAGAACTCGAACCGACCTCGAACTGCGGCTTGCGCGCCGTCACACGACCCCGCAGCAGCGACCCGAGAGGTCAGGGTCAGCAGCTCCATCGCCGCCTTCACGTCCTCGGCGGACAGCGGTTCGGAGGCGACCTGGGCAAGAGACGCACGNCCAGCGAGACGCGGGCCCCGTGAGTGGACGTCTTAGATGGGGATTGGTCAGCCGAGACTCTGCGAGGAGTGAAAGCACTGACCTCCGACACATCCACCAGTCCCGCGAGCTTCAGAGCAGAGGCCAGCCGAGTGGCGGTCCGCACGGCTGCCACGCCGTCTGTGGATGGAGGGGAAGGCCGTGCAGGCCACACAGTGAGCGACGCTCAGCTTAGCTTACAACAATATGTCAACTCTCGCGCTGGATGAAGGCCTCCTCCAGCTGTGTCGGTCACAGGAATTGTTTGGCCATACTTCACCACGCCTGTCAGCATGGGTTGGTGAAAGGGGAGCTTTTTATCTATCTTATTTGATTCTCTTGATTGATGTATTTATGCAACTTATTGTTATTTCTAATTAATATTATTCATATTAGATGGCGAAGTGANTTGTGGGATCTTGATCCTGAAAGGCTCTGTATAACTGTAATGTGGTTAAATTTCGATTTAAAGCTTTCGTGACTGCAGGGATTCATCTTCTTGTTCTTTCGGTAAAAAGTAATAAAATAATAAAAATAAAACATAATAAAATAATTCTCACGACGTTTCGGCCACAACGCAAGCAGCCGTCCTCAGGTGAAGGTAACAGGGCTGTCGGAAAGCTTGTGTTGTGGCCGAAACGTCGTGAGAATTTTATTTTATCATGTTTAATTTTCATTATTTTATATTTCCCTTCTACGTGACTTTACCGAAAGAACTAAGATGTAATGTGGTTGTTGTTGTTGCTCGTGATGATGGCTTACCGGTGATGACGAGGATGGTGGTGGTGATGATAGCTGCAACGTTGTGGTGCTGAGGGTGGTGCGTGGATGGTCGTGGAAGCGTGTCCGTTACCGCGCGTCGAAATCATCTGGTTAACGATGCCTTAACAGTGACGGTGGCGGTGGTGGTTGCGGTGGGTGGGTGGTCGTGGCAGCGCGTGCGTTACCGCGCGCTGCTATCATTTCCGGTAACGATGCCTTAATGGTGAGGGTGGCGGTGATGGCGGTGGGTGGGTGGTCGTGGCAGCGCGTGCGTTACTGCGCGTCAAAATCTTCTGAACGAGCTTAATGGTGAGGGTGGCGTGATGGCGGTGCCCAGTTCTGGCAGCGCGTGCTCCCCGTGCATCAGTAACGAGCCCGGGAGCTGCCCGAGTAGTGCCGCGTCTTACCGCGCGCCTCATTTCGTTAACGCTTAATGGTGAGGGACGAGTGGGTGGCAGCGGTGCTTCGTGCTACACCGCAAGCCAGAGGTGGCNGTGATGGGGTCTCGATTCGTCACCCGTACCCGGCTGCATCATTTCTGGTCGCNTAATAGACCGTGGCGGTGATGGCGGTGCCGACCCGCATGCGTACCCACCCGAAATGAGTGAGTGGCGGTGACTCCCGAGTGTCTNGCACGTTGCTTACCCGTACCCGCACCCGGCAGCACCTGGGTCGCCAGCGCCTCCCCGTACCAGCACAGCCGGCAGCACCCGGCCAGGGTNAAACCGCGACCATCCGCTACAGGGAGCGACTTCTGCCGCCAGCCCAGGGCTCATCAGCAGCTCTGCTTTGCGAGCTCGCAACTGTCACAGAATTTTTCGATCTGAAGCTTTCGTGACTGCAGGGATTCATCTTCTTGGTTCTTTCGGTAAAGTCACGCGAAGGGAAATAATAAAAATAAAACATAATAAAATAATTCTCACGACGTTTCGGCCACAACGCAAGCAGCCGTCTCAGGTCATAACAAAGAGTATGTCTGCAGTTGCTTCATTCAGACGCTGTCTCCCCGACAGACCTGGTCTTCACCTGAGGACGGCTGCTTGCGTTGTGGCCGAAACGTCGTGAGAATTATTTTATCATGTTTTTAGTTTTATTATTTTATTATTTCCCTTCTACGTGACTTTACCGAAAGAACCAAGAAGATGAATCCCTGCAGTCACGAAAGCTTTAAATCGAAACGTAATTAATTCGTTTCTTTTTGGCGACTCCGTCCCCCACCGCGCACACAAACGCCGCGACCCACCAGAAGCGGTTGGTTTCGCGCCAATCAGACGCTTGTTATCTGCAGTCAGGCCATTGATTCACCCGGTGAACAGCTCATTTCTCGTAACAAAGAGTATGTCTGCAGTTGCTTGTGTCTTTTTCTCCACATGTAGTACTACATTCACTTGTGGGTACGTACAGTTGTATTTAAAACGGCCAATGCATGCATGTCTTTAAGACTTTCTACTAAGGGTTTATTATCGATACTGTGTGTGGTGGGGTATGTGTTCGAGTGTATTTGTGAAAATGAGGGCCAATTGCAGTGACAGACAATCCCAAGGGGTAAGTAAGAGGAGGCCTAAGAGCAGATGGTGGAGTGCAGATCTATAGGTTTCGATTTAAAGCTTTCGTGACTGCAGGGATTCATCTTCTTGGTTCTTTCGGTAAAGTCACGTAGAAGGGAAGTAATAAAATAATAAAAAAAACACAATAAAATAATTCTCACGACGTTTCGCTACAACGCAAGCAGCCGTCTTCGGCTACAACGCAAGCAGACGTCTTCAGGTCACCTGAAGACGGCTGCTTGCGTTGTAGCCGATACGTCGTGAGAATTATTTTATTATGTTTTATTTTTATTATTTTATTACTTCCCTTCTACGTGACTTTACCGAAAGAACCAAGAAGAAGATCTATAGGTCTCGGTGTGAGTCTATGGATCTCATGCGAGTCCAAGCCAGGTAACGGGATACTGTCAGGGCAGATCTTGAATGCAGCATATGAGCTGTGCAGTAGAGATCAGGCTGACGGTATAACACTTTTTGAAGGGTTAGTGGCATCAACACCTTTGGCCATGATAGCACCTTTATATTGTACTATGTGTGTATGCATGTGAGAGTGTATATACGTATGGGAAGTGGTAGTGTAGTGGATAATAGAGGTTTTTTGGGTTAGATTGCATAAATAGTAAGGGTTGTCACGTAAACAGAACGTGCCAATTTGTCACGAGTACAGCACACCGGTGTGTTGGAGAGCCAAGCCACATTTAAAATCTGAGTACGACGTTTCGCCAGTAATTACAACTAGCTTCATCAGGCGACAGCCAGACCTGTTTGTCGTGAAAGCCTACGTGTTAAACTGGTAGTGTAGTGGTTAGCACGCTGCGCTACGAACCGACTAGAGTTTGGTTTCCCGCTGACGGCAAACACCGGTGACTATTAACCGAACCAGTCCTGGGTCTCCCCTAGGTAGACTCAGCCTCCAATGTTGTCTCCCAAGGCGATGGTTCCACATCGCCCACCCGCTTTTCCAGGCTACACGGCGTTTGGGTTGGGGGGTGGAAATCTTTCTCCTGGTCTCGATATACGCAGCACAAGGACACCCCCCGGTCTGGCGTGCGTCGGCTTGCTCACACTGGGCCAGCATGTCCACGTTCTCCACGGCCACGGCCCCCCGAGGCCCCACCGCTGACCGCAGCTCCTCGACGGCCTCCGCCACTGCCCCGGGCTGCACGGGCGCGGCCCACAAGAGCAGGGCCTGGTCGCCCGCGCGCACGGCCCACCTCTGCGACATGCCTGGGGTCTTCTGAGCGGGCAGGCCTCCTGAGCGGGGATGAGCAGAGCGGTCAGCCGTGGGGTAAAGCGACGTAGGGAGTCAGGGCTTACGGATAGGCCGTGTTAAGAGGTAGGGTGGTGGGCCTAAAGCAGGGCGGGGGACGTCCGGCCCGCGGGCCGTGTGAGGCCCGCGAAATCATTTGGTGTGGCCCTGCCAAGGCAACCGCAGGCGGGACTCGAAATTCAACAAATCTAGGAGCAAACCTGGAAAAGCAGTTGCGAGTAGCAGCAGCAACATCAATACCAGCTAACATCATCACACGCCTTGCCAAAGAGAAGCAGTTCCAGCCATCGCATTAGGGGTGAGTTCATTAAATGTTTGACCAAATATAACGGGCTAATTTTAAGTTGATAATTTTGTATGGCCCGCGAATGATGTTGTAAATATCCAATTGGCCCTTGGCAGAAAAAAGGTTCCCCACCCTGTCTTAGGTTCAAGTTCATTTATTTGGTATAGCCCTGTGAGCCATTCGGCTCTTGAATCGGGTGCAACCGCAACAAACAAAAAACATGAACAAGAAAACATCTTAAAGTGACATGCGCTAACAGAAAAATCCAGGAAAAAAACTGCAAAGTCCTCCAGAAAAAAGCACCAACGCTGTGAAAAAATCCCAGTGGGGGATGCAAGTTAAACAACAACAACAAGCAAAAGACAACTTAGACTATATCGATTTAAAGCTTTCGTGACTGCAGGGAATTCATCTTCTTGGTTTTTCGGTAAAGTCACGTAGAAGGGAAGTAATACAATAATAAAAATAAAACATAATAAAATAATTCTCACGACGTTTCGGCCACAACGCAAGCAGCCGTCCTCAGGTGAAGAAACGTCGTGAGAATTATTTTATTGTTTTATTTTTATTATTTCATTACTTCCCTTCTACGTGACTTTACCGAAAGAACCAAACACAAGACAACTTAGATTAAGTTATTTTACTTTTATTTAGATTTTTTTACCTACGTGACTTTACCGAAAAACCCAAAAATATGAATCCTTGCAGTCACGAAAGCTTCAAATCTAGAATTAGATTAAAGCCATCATTCTATCGGGCTCGGCTTGTTACCGTCAACGTTTAGGGGTATGCGTCAGCTCGGCTTAGGCAACGCGAGTTAGCACACACACGATGGTTAACACCATATTATTATTGATAATAAAAGACAAAGATCATCCCTTTAATCAAGTGCTGTGAGCGGGCAGCACCTACGAAGGCCGACACGCGAGCGGTGTTGTGGGTGGCCAGCACCACGCCCGGCCGCCTTTGTCTCTCCCGAGTGGCGATGTGTTATAGGTCGAGTCGACCTAGGGAGGGCCAGGGACACGTTCACGTAGACAAACGCGACGAAACAAGAGTCCATACCGCGCAGGACGTAGGAATGCGTGTGCACTGTCGCCCGGCGTCTTCTGGAATAAACTTGGACGCTGTCACATGGAAGACATCTTCCAGAAGACGTCTTCCGGAATTAGAAGACGTCTTCCGGAAGAAATCTTCCGAATTAGAAGACGTCTTCCGGAAGATGTATTCCGGGATTAGAAGNAGGTCTTCCGGAAGACGTCTTCCGGATTAGAAGACATCTTCCAGAAGATGTATTCCGGGATTAGAAGAGGTCTTCCGGAAGACGTCTTCCGGATTAGAAGACATCTTCCAGAAGATGTATTCCGGATTAGAAGAGGTCTTCCGAGATAGAAGACGTCTTCCGGATTAGAAGACGTCTTTCGGATTAGAAGACATCTTCCGGAATTAGAAGACTTCCTCTTGGATTAAAAGACGTCTTCCGGAATTAGAAGACGTCTTCCGGAAATAGAAGATGTCTTCGGGGATTAGAAGACGTCTTCCGGATGAGAAGGCGTCTTCCGGGATTAGAAGTCGTCTTCCGGGATTAGAAGACGTCTTCCGGATTAGAAGATGTATTCCGGGATTAGAAGAGGTCTTCCGGGATAGAAGACGTCTTCCGGGATTAGAAGACATCTTCCGGAATTAGAAGACTTCTTCTTGGATTAAAAGACGTCTTCCGGAATTAGAAGACGTCTTCCGGAAATAGAAGATGTCTTCGGGATTAGAAGACGTCTCCGGATGGAAGGCGTCTTCCGGGATTAGAAGTCGTCTTCCGGATTAGAAGATGTATTCCGGGATTAGAAGAGGTCTTCCGGGATAGAAGACGTCTTCCGGGATTAGAAGACATCTTCCGGAATTAGAAGACTTCTTCTGGATTAAAAGACGTCTTCCGGAATTAGAAGACGTCTTCCGGAAATTGTCTTCCGGGATTAGAAGACGTCTCCGGAAGACGTCTTCCGGGATTAGAAGACGTCTTCTAGAAGACATCTTCCGGAAGACATCTTCCGGATTAGAAGACGTCTTCCGGAAGACGTCTTCCGGAATTAAAATACGTCTTCCGAAGACGTCTTCCGGACTTAGAAGACTTCTTCCGGAATTAGAAGAAGTCTTCCGGGATTAGAAGACATCTTCCGGATTAGAAGACGTATTCCGGAATTAGAAGACCTCTTCCGGAATTAGAAGACCTCTTCCGGGATTAGAAGACGTCTTCCGGGATTAGAAGACATCTTCCGGGATTAGAAGACGTCTTCCGGAATGGGAAGAGGTTCGCGGACGAGATCTGCCGGAATAGGAAGAGGTCTGCCGGCTTAGTGGATGACNGGAGTTACGCTTTGAGGGCATATGACTAAGAGCATGGCTGGGGGGATTTGGGGCATGGATGGGGTGATGTTTGGGGCATGGATGGGGGCATGGTTGAGGGCATGGTTTGGGGTGATGGTTGGGGGTGATGTTTGGGGCATGAGGGGGCATNGATGGGGGCATGGATNGGGGCTTGGGGGTGATGGATGGGGCATGGATGGGGGCATGATGGGGCATGATGGGGGCATGGTTGGGGTGATGGTTGGGGGTGATGGATGGGGGCATGGATGGGGGCATGGATGGGGGCATGGTTGGGGGTGATGGTTGGGGGTGATGGTTGGGGGCATGGATGGGGCATGGATGGGGGCATGGATGGGGCATGGTTGGGGTGATGGTTGGGGGGATGGATGGGGCATTAGGGGCATGGTTGGGGGGATGGATGGGGGCATGGATGGGGGCATGGATGGGGGCATGGATGGGGCATGGATGGGGGCATGGTTGGGGTGATGGTTGGGGGCATGGTTGGGGGGATGGATGGGGCATGGTTGGGGGATGGTTGGGGGCATGGTTGGGGTGATGGATGGGGCATGGATGGGGGCATGGTTGGGGTGATGGATGGGGGCATGGTTGGGGGGATGGTTGGGGCATGGTTGGGGGATGGATGGGGGCATGGATGGGGGCATGGTTGGGGTGATGGATGGATGGATGGGGGGATGGATGGGGCATGGTTGGGGGCATGGATGGGGCATGGATGGGGGCATGGTTGGGGTGATGGATGGGGCATGGTTGGGGGCATGGATGGGGGCATGGATGGGGCATGGTTGGGGGGATGGTTGGGGCATGGTTGGGGGCATGGATGGGGGCATGGATGGGGGCATGGTTGGGGGTGATGGATGGGGGCATGGTTGGGGGCATGGATGGGGGCATGGATGGGGGCATGGTTGGGGGTGATGGTTGGGGGCATGGTTGGGGGCATGGATGGGGGCATGGATGGGGCATGGATGGGGGCATGGTTGGGGGTGATGGATGGGGGCATGGTTGGGGGCATGGTTGGGGCATGGATGGGGGCATGGATGGGGGCATGGTTGGGGGCATGGATGGGGCATGGATGGGGCATGGTTGGGGGCATGGTTGGGGTGATGGTTGGGGGCATGGATGGGGCATGGATGGGGGCATGGTTGGGGGCATGGTTGGGGGCATGGTTGGGGCATGGTTGGGGGTGATGGTTGGGGGTGATGGTTGGGGGCATGGTTGGGGGTGATGGTTGGGGGCATGGTTGGGGGCATGGATGGGGGCATGGATGGGGGCATGGTTGGGGGCATGGATGGGGGCATGGATGGGGGTGATGGTTGGGGGCATGGATGGGGGCATGGATGGGGGTGATGGATGGGGCATGGATGGGGGCATGGATGGGGGTGATGGATGGGGGCATGGATGGGGGCATGGATGGGGGCATGGTTGGGGCATGGTTGGGGGTGATGGTTGGGGGCATGGATGGGGCATGGATGGGGGCATGGATGGGGGCATGGATGGGGGTGATGGATGGGGGCATGGATGGGGGTGATGGTTGGGGGCATGGATGGGGGTGATGGTTGGGGCATGGATGGGGGCATGGATGGGGGTGATGGTTGGGGGCATGGTTGGGGGTGATGGATGGGGCATGGTTGGGGTGATGGTTGGGGCATGGATGGGGGCATGGATGGGGGTGATGGTTGGGGGCATGGATGGGGGTGATGGATGGGGGCATGGATGGGGGCATGGATGGGGGTGATGGTTGGGGCATGGTTGGGGGTGATGGATGGGGGCATGGTTGGGGGTGATGGTTGGGGGCATGGTTGGGGGTGATGGATGGGGGCATGGATGGGGGTGATGGTTGGGGGCATGGTTGGGGGCATGGATGGGGGATGGATGGGGGTGATGGTTGGGGGATGGTTGGGGGTGATGGTTGGGGGCATGGTTGGGGGTGATGGTTGGGGGTGATGGTTGGGGGCATGGTTGGGGGCATGGATGGGGGTGATGGTTGGGGGCATGGTTGGGGCATGGATGGGGGCATGGATGGGGGTGATGGTTGGGGGCATGGTTGGGGGTGATGGTTGGGGGCATGGTTGGGGGTGATGGTTGGGGGTGATGGTTGGGGGCATGGATGGGGGCATGGTTGGGGGTGATGGATGGGGGCATGGTTGGGGGCATGGATGGGGGCATGGATGGGGGTGATGGTTGGGGGCATGGTTGGGGGCATGGATGGGGGCATGGATGGGGGTGATGGTTGGGGGCATGGTTGGGGGTGATGGTTGGGGGCATGGTTGGGGGTGATGGTTGGGGGTGATGGTTGGGGGCATGGATGGGGGCATGGTTGGGGGTGATGGATGGGGGCATGGTTGGGGGTGATGGTTGGGGGTGATGGTTGGGGGCATGGTTGGGGGTGATGGTTGGGAGCATGGTTGGGGGCATGGTTGGGGTGATGGATGGGGGTGATGGTTGGGGGCATGGATGGGGGCATGGTTGGGGGTGATGGTTGGGGGTGATGGTTGGGGGCATGGATGGGGGCATGGATGGGGGCATGGTTTGGGGTGATGGTTGGGGGTGATGGTTGGGGGCATGGTTGGGGATGATGGTTGGGGGTGATGGTTGGGGGCATGGTTGGGGTGATGGTTGGGGGTGATGGTTGGGGGATGGGGGGGTGATGGATGGGGTGATGGTTGGGGGTGATGGTTGGGGTGATGGTTGGGGGTGATGGTTGGGGTGATGGTTGGGGGCATGGTTGGGGGTGATGGTTGGGGGCATGGATGGGGGTGATGGTTGGGGGTGATGGTTGGGGGTGATGGTTGGGGGTGATGGTTGGGGGCATGGTTGGGGGTGATGGTTTGGGGTGATGGTTGGGGGTGATGGTTGGGGGTGATGGATGGGGGTGATGGATGGGGGTGATGGATGGGGGTGATGGTTGGGGGTGAGGTTGGGGGTGATGGTTGGGGGTGATGGTTGGGGGTGATGGTTGGGGGTGATGGATGGGGGTGATGGATGGGGGTGATGGTGGGGGTGATGGATGGGGGTGATGGTTGGGGGTGATGGTTGGGGGCATGGTTGGGGGTGATGGTTGGGGGTGATGGATGGGGTGATGGATGGGGGTGATGGATGGGGGTGATGGTTGGGGGTGATGGATGGGGGTGATGGTTGGGGTGATGGTTGGGGTGAGGATGGGGGTGATGGATGGGGGTGATGGAGGGGTGATGGATGGGGGTGATGGTTGGGGGTGATGGTTGGGGGTGATGGATGGGGGTGATGGATGGGGGTGATGGTTGGGGGTGATGGTTGGGGTGATGGATGGGGGTGATGGATGGGGGTGATGGTTGGGGGTGATGGATGGGGTGATGGATGGGGGTGATGGTTGGGGGTGATGGATGGGGGTGATGGTTGGGGGTGATGGATGGGGGTGATGGTTGGGGGTGATGGTTGGGGTGATGGTTGGGGGCATGGTTGGGGGTGATGGTTGGGGGCATGGTTGGGGGTGATGGTTGGGGGTGATGGATGGGGGTGATGGATGGGGGTGATGGTTGGGGGTGATGGTTGGGGGTGATGGTTGGGGGTGATGGTTGGGGTGATGGATGGGGGTGATGGATGGGGGTGATGGTTGGGGGTGATGGATGGGGGTGATGGTTGGGGGTGATGGTTGGGGGTGATGGTTGGGGGCATGGATGGGGGTGATGGTTGGGGGCATGGTTTGGGGGGCATGGTTGGGGGTGATGGTTGGGGGTGATGGATGGGGGTGATGGTTGGGGGTGATGGATGGGGTGATGGATGGGGGTGATGGTTGGGGGTGATGGTTGGGGGTGATGGTTGGGGGCATGGTTGGGGGTGATGGATGGGGGCATGGTTGGGGGTGATGGATGGGGGCATGGTTGGGGGTGATGGTTGGGGGCATGGTTGGGGGTGATGGATGGGGCATGGTTGGGGGTGATGGTTGGGGGTGATGGATGGGGGTGATGGATGGGGTGATGGTTGGGGGTGATGGTTGGGGGTGATGGTTGGGGGCATGGTTGGGGTGATGGTTGGGGGCATGGTTGGGGGTGATGGATGGGGGCATGGATGGGGGTGATGGTTGGGGGCATGGATGGGGCATGGATGGGGGCATGGATGGGGGTGATGGTTGGGGGCATGGTTGGGGGCATGGATGGGGGCATGGATGGGGGTGATGGTTGGGGGCATGGATGGGGGCATGGTTGGGGGCATGGATGGGGGCATGGATGGGGGCATGGATGGGGTGATGGTTGGGGGTGATGGATGGGGTGATGGTTGGGGGTGATGGATGGGGGGTGATGGATGGGGGTGATGGATGGGGGTGATGGTTGGGGGTGATGGTTGGGGGTGATGGATGGGGGTGATGGTTGGGGGTGATGGATGGGGGTGATGGTTGGGGGTGATGGTTGGGGGCATGGTTGGGGGTGATGGATGGGGGTGATGGATGGGGGTGATGGATGGGGGTGATGGTTGGGGGCATGGATGGGGTGATGGTTGGGGGTGATGGTTGGGGCATGGTTGGGGTGATGGTGGGGTGATGGTTGGGGGTGATGGTTGGGGCATGGTTGGGGGTGATGGTTGGGGGCATGGATGGGGTGATGGATGGGGGCATGGATGGGGGTGATGGATGGGGGCATGGATGGGGGCATGGATGGGGGTGATGGTTGGGGGCATGGATGGGGGTGATGGATGGGGGCATGGATGGGGGCATGGATGGGGGTGATGGTTGGGGGCATGGTTGGGGGTGATGGATGGGGGCATGGATGGGGGTGATGGTTGGGGGCATGGTTGGGGTGATGGTTGGGGGTGATGGATGGGGGTGATGGATGGGGGTGATGGTTGGGGGCATGGTTGGGGGTGATGGTTGGGGGCATGGTTGGGGGTGATGGTTGGGGGCATGGTTGGGGGTGATGGATGGGGGCATGGATGGGGGTGATGGTTGGGGGCATGGTTGGGGGTGATGGTTGGGGGTGATGGATGGGGGTGATGGATGGGGTGATGGTTGGGGGGTGATATGGGTGATGGTTGGGGGTGATGGATGGGGTGATGGTTGGGGGTGATGGTTGGGGTGATGGTTGGGGGTGATGGTTGGGGGTGATGGATGGGGTGATGGTTGGGGGTGATGGTTGGGGGTGATGGATGGGGGTGATGGGTATGGGGGGTGATGGTTGGGGTGATGGTGGGGGGTTGTGATGGTTGGGGGTGATGGATGGGGGTGATGGTTGGGGGTGATGGTGGGGGTGATGGTGGGGTGATGGTTGGGGGTGATGGTGGGGATGGATGGGGGTGATGGTTGGGGGTGATGGTTGGGGGTGATGGTTGGGGGTGATGGTTGGGGGTGATGGATGGGGGTGATGGTTGGGGTGATGGATGGGGTGGATGGATGGGGGTGATGGTTGGGGTGATGGTTGGGGGTGATGGTTGGGGGTGATGGATGGGGGCATGGATGGGGGTGATGGTGGGGGCATGGTTGGGGGTGATGGTTGGGGGCATGGTTGGGGGTGATGGTTGGGGGCATGGATGGGGTGATGGTTGGGGGTGATGGATGGGGGTGATGGATGGGTGATGGTTGGGGGCATGGTTGGGGGTGATGGTTGGGGGCATGGTTGGGGGTGATGGTTGGGGCATGGTTGGGTGATGGTTGGGGGTGATGGATGGGGGCATGGATGGGGGTGATGGTTGGGGGCATGGTTGGGGGTGATGGTTGGGGGCATGGTTGGGGGTGATGGTTGGGGGCATGGTTGGGGGTGATGGTTGGGGGTGATGGATGGGGGTGATGGATGGGGGTGATGGTTGGGGTGATGGATGGGGGTGATGGTGGGGGTGATGGATGGGGGTGATGGTTGGGGGTGATGGTTGGGGGTGATGGTTGGGGGTGATGGTTGGGGGTGATGGATGGGTGATGGTTGGGGGTGATGGTTGGGGGTGATGGATGGGGGTGATGGTTGGGGGTGATGGATGGGGTGATGGTTGGGGTGATGGTTGGGGGTGATGGTTGGGGGTGATGGTTGGGGTGATGGATGGGGGTGATGGTTGGGGGTGATGGTGGGGGTGATGGATGGGGGTGATGGTTGGGGGTGATGGATGGGGGTGATGGTTGGGGGTGATGGTTGGGGGTGATGGATGGGGGCATGGTTGGGGGTGATGGTTGGGGGTGATGGATGGGGCATGGTTGGGGGTGATGGTTGGGGGGTGTGGTTGGGGGATGGTGGGGGGTGATGTTGGGGGCATGGTTGGGGTGATGGTTGGGGTGATGGATGGGGGCATGGTTGGGGTGATGGTTGGGGGTGATGGATGGGGCATGGTTGGGGGTGATGGTTGGGGGTGATGGTTGGGGCATGGTTGGGGTGATGGTTGGGGGTGATGGTTGGGGGCATGGGTGGGGGTGATGGTTGGGGGTGATGGATGGGGCATGGTTGGGGGTGATGGTTGGGGGCATGGTTGGGGGTGATGGTTGGGGGTGATGGATGGGGGTGATGGTTGGGGTGATGGTTGGGTGCATGGTTGGGGTGATGGTTGGGGGCATGGTTGGGGTGATGGTTGGGGGTGATGGATGGGGGTGATGGTTGGGGTGATGGTTGGGGGTGATGGTTGGGGGCATGGTTGGGGGTGATGGTTGGGGGTGATGGATGGGGGGTGATGGTTGGGGGTGATGGTGGGGGTGATGGTTTGGGGGTGATGGATGGGGGTGATGGTTNGGGGTGATGGTTGGGGGTGATGGTTGGGGGCATGGTTGGGGGTGATGGTTGGGGGTGATGGATGGGGGTGATGGTTGGGGGCATGGTTGGGGTGATGGTGGGGGCATGGATGGGGGCATGGATGGGGGCATGGATGGGGTGATGGTTGGGGGCATGGATGGGGGTGATGGTTGGGGGCATGGATGGGGGCATGGATGGGGGCATGGATGGGGGTGATGGTTGGGGTGATGGTTGGGGGCATGGTTGGGGGCATGGATGGGGTGATGGATGGGGGTGATGGTTGGGGGCATGGTTGGGGTGATGGTTGGGGGCATGGTTGGGGGTGATGGTTGGGGGCATGGTTGGGGGCATGGATGGGGCATGGATGGGGGCATGGTTGGGGTGATGGATGGGGGCATGGATGGGGGTGATGGATGGGGTGATGGTTGGGGGTGATGGTTGGGGCATGGATGGGGGCATGGTTGGGGTGATGGTTGGGGGCATGGATGGGGGCATGGTTGGGGTGATGGTTGGGGGCATGGATGGGGCATGGATGGGGCATGGATGGGGGTGATGGTTGGGGCATGGATGGGGGCATGGATGGGGCATGGATGGGGGCATGGATGAGGTGATGGTTGGGGGCATGGATGGGGGCATGGATGGGGGTGATGGTTGGGGGCATGGATGGGGGCATGGATGGGGGTGATGGTTGGGGGTGATGGATGGGGGCATGGATGGGGGTGATGGTTGGGGTGATGGATGGGGGCATGGATGGGGTGATGGATGGGGGCATGGATGGGGGTGATGGATGGGGGCATGGATGGGGCATGGTTGGGGTGATGGTTGGGGGTGATGGATGGGGCATGGATGGGGGCATGGTTGGGGGTGATGGTTGGGGTGATGGATGGGGCATGGATGGGGGTGATGGTTGGGGTGATGGATGGGGGCATGGATGGGGGTGATGGTTGGGGGTGATGGATGGGGGCATGGATGGGGCATGGTTGGGGTGATGGATGGGGCATGGTTGGGGGTGATGGTTGGGGGTGATGGTTGGGGTGATGGATGGGGGCATGGATGGGGGCATGGTTGGGGGTGATGGATGGGGGCATGGTTGGGGGTGATGGTTGGGGTGATGGATGGGGTGATGGATGGGGGTGATGGTTGGGGTGATGGTTGGGGGCATGGATGGGGGCATGGTTGGGGGTGATGGTTGGGGCATGGATGGGGGCATGGATGGGGCATGGATGGGGGTGATGGTTGGGGGCATGGATGGGGCATGGTTGGGGGTGATGGTTGGGGCATGGATGGGGGTGATGGTTGGGGCATGGATGGGGGCATGGATGGGGTGATGGTTGGGGGTGATGGTTGGGGCATGGATGGGGCATGGTTGGGGTGATGGTTGGGGTGATGGATGGGGCATGGATGGGGGCATGGTTGGGGGTGATGGTTGGGGGTGATGGATGGGGCATGGATGGGGGTGATGGTTGGGGGTGATGGATGGGGGCATGGATGGGGGTGATGGTTGGGGGCATGGATGGGGGCATGGATGGGGGCATGGATGGGGGCATGGATGGGGGCATGGTTGGGGTGATGGTTGGGGGCATATGGGGGTGATGGTTGGGGTGATGGATGGGGCATGGATGGGGCATGGTTGGGGTGATGGTTGGGGGCATGGATGGGGTGATGGTTGGGGTGATGGATGGGGGCATGGATGGGGCATGGTTGGGGGATGGTTGGGGCATGGATGGGATGGATGGGGGCATGGATNGGGGGATGGATGGGGCATGGATGGGGCATGGATGGGGTGATGGATGGGGGCATGGATGGGGGGATGGATGGGGGCATGGATGGGGCATGGATGGGGGATGGTTGGGGGCATGGTTGGGGCATGGATGGGGGCATGATAGGGGCATGGTTGGGGGATGGATGGGATGGATGGGGCATGGATGGGGGATGGTTGGGGGCATGGATGGGGCATGGCATTAGGGGATGGTTGGGTGATGGTTTGGGGCATGGATGGGGCATGGCTGGGATGGATGGGGGCATGGATGGGGGCATGGATAGGGGCATGGATGGGGGCATGGCTTAGGTGATGGTTTAGGATCATGACTCGCGAAAAGGTGCATATCAAAGGTTATGGCCGTGGATTGCTCAATGGTTCGAACCGTGAATGCTGTGCGGGCGGTGACCCAGCCCAGCGATAGCGCGTTTGTCGCTTGTTGCAGAGGTCCGTGGTTAGAACCTGCTCCAGGCCGCCCTGCTTATTACTGCGGCTGTATTAACAGTAAAATATGCGCCGTTTACTTAGCAGTGGACGTTAATGGTTCCCTAAATGTCATGGTCAAATTGAGAAAAATACTTAATTGGGATTAGGCAATGCAACATCACTCTGTACTGCATACTATATCCACGTGTGAAACATAGCGCCTCTTCGCAATAGCCCTGCACTACAACAATGGTGCTAATACCGAGGGTATTATATAATATCGCTTGTTGTTGATGGCTGTGGATTGGCTAATTTAACGTTCCGAGGCCTAGCTAAGGCATGACTGGGAGAGGGGGGGGTATGATCATTGATGGAGGGTTAAGGCTCGGGGCATGTCGAGTGCAGTGGTGGAACGCGTGGCTACAGGCAAGAAGGGAGTTATACTGGTAGGAACCTCCTGGTTACACCAGCCCACAGGGGATTATTGTGTCCGTCGTGCAGGGANAGGCTGGGTGTGCAAGAAGGGGCTGGGTGGGGAGGGAGGGGCTGGGTGGGGTGGGAGGGGTTGGGTGGGGAGGGGCTGGGTCGGGCTGGGTGGGGAGGGTGGGACTGGGTGGGAGGGATGGGGCTGGTGGGGAGGGCTGGTACCCCGTGGTGCCCTTTNAAACTCAACGCTTAACCTACTCACGCCGGCTTGTGCCGCCCTCACAGTCGGCCACATTTGTGGAATACACCACGCCGCCGTTGACCCTGCAGGCCATTGACCGAGCAACCCAACGTTCCTACCAGCTCCCTCCGCAGGAATGTGTTGTGAATTGTGCATAGAGACCATCATCAACTCGCAGTGGAGTGAGACTGGGCAATGGTGACACAAGAAATAATTGCCACACGTAAAGACAGAGATGTAACCGTGTGGTTTACTGACGACAAACTCGGATAAGCAGTACACATAAATTAGGTAAAATTCAAGCACACCGTAGGGCTTTGAGGAGGATACAACCCCCAAGACAAAATCCCATTTATTATAAAGGCGTCTTAGGTCGTGTGCTTCAGGCTGTCCCGGACATGGGCTTGAAGCTTCGTGAATGAGAACGAAAAACTGGCCGTCATGTCATCTCCAGTTTTAATAATAATCATTGCAATGACATTAATAAAAGATATGACAGAGCGCCAGACCGATGCCGAAATGTGTTTTTCTTTCATCAAGGAAACTTCAAACTCAAACCGGGCAGCTTGCGTGTGACACAAATCCTAGTTTAGTATCTGCCAGATGACGGCTCTTCGTGCGTCTCCCTTGAACTAAAACACTGCTTTTATACCTTAAGTTAGAGGTAAACAGATTCTACATTTCAATGCAATATTTAAGCTCTTGAAAACAATTCAGTTTACATAAAAGTTTGTTGTTGTTAAATGTACAGCATGGAAACGTATTTACAAACAAAACTGCTGTCTCCTCAATACCGGGCCACGGCAGATGTGGTGGGTGAGATGTGGATGTGTATGACGTGCCGGCGTAGAACGGCGCTGTCGATGACAGTCACACTGACAAAATGGGTGGACATGGGACCACCACAGTCACTCAGTGAACAACCTGCCTTCCAACACTGTGCATGGTAACAAAACGTAGTCTAAAAGCTCTGCCAAATAAACTACACTGCTGTCAGTGTCCCTACAGGAGGCACCTGTGCCTTCGAAGCTGCGCCCATAACCGGGCACTCACACTCGCAAATGTAACAGACTCGGCGTTACTTCACCACATGCCTGTGCGTGGATACGGCTTAGCAGCAAATACAACTACTGCGGCATTGGCCTCAGTGGCGGCGATGGCAGCCAACTCAGGTACACAGGCTAATGAAGCAGCGCTTCTTGTGGTAGTTGAGGCCGCAGTGCTGCGCAAAGCCCTTGCCGCACACGGTGCACACGTGTGGCTTCTCGCCCGTGTGCATGTGCCGGTGCTGGTTGAGGTGCGCCATGCGGATGAAGGCCTTGCCGCACTCGGGGCACGCGTAGGGCCGCTTGCCCGAGTGGCCCTTCTTGTGGCGCGCGAGGCCGGACGAGAGCGAGAAGCGCTTTCCGCACTCGTCACAGATGTACGGCTTCTCGCCCGTGTGCACGCGCCGGTGCAGCGCCAGGTTGGTGCGGAACATGAAGGCTTTGCCGCAGTCTTCGCACACGAAGGCCCGCTCCCCACCGTGCGTCTTGCGGTGGCGGTTGAGGGCCGAGCGCTGCGTGAAGCGCTTGGGGCAGCTCTCGCACTGGTGCGGCCGCTCGCCCGTGTGCGTCGTCATGTGCTTGCGCAGGTTGGACGACTGCGTGAAGGCGCGCTGGCACTCGCCGCACTTGAACGGCTTCTCGCCCGAGTGCACGCGCTTGTGCAGGCGCAGCACCGACGAGTAGACGAAGCACATGCCGCACTGGCTGCAGGTGTACGGTCGCTCGCCTGTGTGCGTGCGCCTGTGCTGCAGCAGGTGGAAGGGCTGCGCAAACGCCTTGCCGCAGTCCTCGCACACGTAAGGCTTCTCCCCGTTCGACCTCCCCTCCGGGCGCTTCTTCTTCGGCACCGCCGCCGTCGGCTTCACCTTCGCTTTGCCCGTCGCCACTCTCTTGGTGCGCGGTTCGTCACCGCCTTGCTCGCCGGCGCCGTGCGTGCGGCTGTGTAGCACCAGCGACAGGCGGTTGCGGAACTCCTGTTGGCACGTGTTGCACCGGAACGGCGCATCCCCGGGTCGTCGGGCCCTTCCGGCTCGGCGGGACACCGCTTGCTCCAGCGCACGGCTCTCTTGCTCCGCTCCCGGCATGCCCTGAGCGGTGTCTCCATCGCCTCGGCGTTGCCCTCCACCACGCCGCCGCCGCCACTCCCGCATCCAGGCCGAAGGCGGCGTGTTCGGGAGGCAACTCACCCTCCACTCTTCCACACAGCGCTGGTCTTGTCCTCCTCCATCTGTGCACATTGCAGGAGCAGGTGGCTCGGTTCACCGTCCTCAATGACCACATGCCCTGTAGGATCGACAATGTGTGGGGAATTAGGCCAAGTCCTGGAGGAGTTGGGAATCACTGTCTCAAGTGCCCCACGGTACCCGTATTATTATGCACAGTGTCCTTTCTTTCACCAGAATATTAAATAAAACTCATCGAGACATGTAAAACATTTCCTACATTGCAAGGGCAACCTGGGTGCATTGATGCGAATTAAATGCTGAATTAGTGATGCAGGATGCAGCACTGTATTCGTTTATTAATAGATTTATACGCTCACAATATGCGCATTGAATTAAGCATTTAGAATAGATGATTTAATTCATGTAATATATATTCTTATGGGGCGAACAAGCCTGTACAAACATAGGGAAAAACACAAATGTATGTATTTAGAACTGATTTCACACCATACGTAGCCAACCGTGCGAATCAAATTAGATGTAAAAAAAGAATCCGTTCCCAAATCCATGTTTCTGTATGTGATATGTTATATTGGCCTTGGATTTATTGCAGTGATATTACCTTGTTGATGGTGCATGACCTTACCATTCATAACTTGACAATGTAGCTGTATTTGGATTTAAAGCTTTCGTGACTGCAGGGATTCATATTCATATTTTTATTGTTTATATTATTTTATTTCCCTTCTATGTGACTTTACCGAAAGAACCAAGAATATTATTTGGATTGTTTTGTTCATTTTTGTTTTCTGTAGCCAGGTTTTCATTGTGTAAGCAAGTCCCATCGAAAAAAGCGTTCATTGCCCTATGGGTTTTACCTGTGCCAAGATAAAACCTAGATAAATTCAACATAGAATCATTAAGATTACATTGTTGGAGGGTGCTGCTGGAGGTACATATTACACACCTACACTGCCTAATTATTATGATAATTTTGATATTACGTTTGTTTACCCAGCAAAGCCTCATAGAACATCAAGACTTTTACAGGAGGGTCCTGCCAAGTTTTTCACAGTGGGGGGTAGTGATGTGTAATCCAAATTGAGTCATATGCAGGTCGTTTTTCAGCAATGGTATGTTTTTGGCCCAATACCAGTTATGGTGTTTAGTTTCGGCAATGGAAGAAACTGGAGAATCAGGAGGAATCATCTTTTGGTTCTTTCGGTAAAGTCACGTAGAAGGGAAATAATAATNAAAATAAAACATAATAAAATATTTTATTAGTTTATTTTATTATTANTTCCCTTCTACGTGACTTTACCGAAAGAACCAAGAAGATGAATCCCTGCAGTCACGAAACCTTAAATAAAATAAAAAAATCAGGAGGAATTGAAGCACAACAGGGGGAGAACATACAAACTCCACAGACACGTGCCCTGTCATAATAACCACCCAATGTGCTTTACGGGGTCCAGTAAACCCATAGGTAACGGAGTGAGCGGCTCAGTGTGCGCACACGATGCAGCATGGTGGGGCCAGAGGCACGCGACGATCGCAGACAAACGCGACCCGACCTTCGCTGGCATCCAGGTCCCCGTTGCTGGTGACGACGTCCGTCTCGGAGCCCATGAAGAGTGCCCCTTCATCGTGCTCTGCCAGGGCCTCCATCGGGAAGCATAACTCTGGGAACGCACACAGCGTCATCAGTTTTTGTTTGAAACTAAACTTATTTTATTTTACCAGGTAAAGCCCGCTGACTATGTAGCTTTTTTTCAGAAGCAACCTGGCCACAAATGATAGCTCAATTAAGTGGCTCATCACGTGGAAATGTACCACAGCCAAATACTCTGAACGCACGTTTGTAAATGTGGAGGGAAGAAATCGGAGGACCCGGAGAAAAATCACTCGACCACAAGTACTGTACATGCAAAATCCAAATATACAGGTGTCAGGGTCGGGATCGAACCCACAACCGCCAATATTCCAGGCGAGGTAGTTAACATCTCGCCACAGTGGCCCCGCATTTGGGTTTATATTTGTCCCGTCTCCCCCAAAGTATGCAGATTATTATAATGGACGCCTCTGGCCAATAATGTATTTGTAGTATCATTACTCCGCTCGTTCACCCAGGAAAGCCTCAAAATAGTCTCAAAATCCTTTTTCGGTAGGGTCCTGGAAAATTTCCGTTTTTTTTACGAGGGCCTACTATGTGTTCCCAATTAAGTAATTTTCAGATAATTTCAAATCACCGTTCTGGTCAGATCTGCGTATCCAGCTTAAATCCCATCCCAGCTTAAATAGTCGCTCCAAGCCTGAGGTGTGTCATTCAGACTCTGTCTTCTCGACAGACCTGTTCTCCACCTGAGGACGGCTGCTTGCGTTGTGGCCGAAACGTCGTGAGAATTATTATATGTTTTATTTTATTATTTTATTATTTCCATTCTACGTGACTTTACCGAAGGAACCAAGAAGACAGATCTGCGTAGTTCAGTGGGGGGGGGGGGGCTGTCGGCTGCTGTTGTCAACAGAGGGCAGTGGAGATCAATAAATTATATTTCACGATCCGCTAAACTACTTCGCACCACCACCACCACCCTCAACTACGCTCCCCTACCTTCCAACATCCTGCCATGGCCAAACAACTCCCAGGGCCCTGCACTATGTGGCGAGGCCGTAATCCAACAGTGTATCGACCCAAGTACTTGCACCGTGTAAATCAGGTTCGGGAACCTTTTTGACTGGGAGAGCCATAAAAGCCAAATATTTCTAAATATATTTCATTGAGAGCCATATAGTATTTTTAACGTATAATAAATTAAATGTCTTACTTTTAATGCGACTTCTGGTCACGGGACCCGTGACCCGTGAAATTTTATCTTCAAAACGAATTTCTGTGTACTTTAAAATGACACAGTATTATTAAGCAATATCACAAGTATTTTAAAATCAGTTCCAAACTGATTTATTTTTTATTTTTTATTTTTTTCAACTCAAAATTGTCTGGGAGCCATATGCCGTCACCCGAAGAGCCATATATGGCTCGCGAGCCATAGGTTCCCGACCGCTGGTGTAAATCATCATCATCACTCGCGTATCACTGCCACTGAGAGACTCACTGGCGGCGTGGCAGCAGTCGCCGGCTTCCAGCTTCACGTCCGAGTCGCACTGCGGCGCCTTCAAGAGCATGTAGGGGTCCGGGATGCCCACGTGTGCCTCCAGCCCGGCCATGGATCTGGTCACCTGTAGAAGGTCCGGTCACCTGGGAGGTGGGGGGGGTTGGTCACCTGTAGAGGCTGCTTCACTCACGCCAGGGGTCGTGTCACCCGTGCCTCTGTCCACCTCGAAGTCGGTGCAAATGAAGGTCCAGTCACTTGCAGATTGGGTCTCCCATGGGGGGTCAGAGGTCGCCAGAGGTCGCCTGTCTGCCCACCTGGTTGGGGTTCAGGAGGCTGCTACACTCACGCCAGGGGTCGTGTCACCCGTGCCTCTGTCCACCTTGAGGTCGGCGCAAATGAAGGTCCAATCACTTGCAGATTGGGTCTCCCATGGGGGGTCAGAGGTCGCCAGAGGTCGCTGTCTGCCCACCTGGTTGGGGTCAGGAGGCTGCTTCACTCACGCCAGGGGTCGTGTCACCCGTGCCTCTGTCCACCTCGAGGTCGGTGCAAATGAAGGTCCAGTCACTTGCAGATTGGGTCTCCCATGGGGGGGTCAGAGGTCGCCAGAGGTCGCTTGTCTGCCCACCTGGTTGGGGTTCAGGAGGCTGCTTCACTCACGCCAGGGGTCGTGTCACCCGTGCCTCTGTCCACCTTGAGGTCGGCGCAAATGAAGGTCCAATCACTTGCAGATTGGGTCTCCCATGGGGGGTCAGAGGTCGCCAGAGGTCGCCTGTCTGCCCACCTGGTTGGGATCAGGTCACCCTGCAGATCTGGTGTAACACGCGGGCCACAAGGCACGGGGCAGGCAAGACGAGCTCCCCACGGCACTCCTCACACCTCCAGGTGACACCGTGCTGGCCGCGACGTCGCTCCCCCCATTTCATTCACCGTCACTGACGGAGCGTGGCCCGTGGCCCGTGGGCCCCCCTCTTGAAGCTGTCCGAGGGGTAGTCCAGCGGCGCCAAGGCTCCGTCGGTACTCACGGCAGCCTGGCAGATGCCTCCGGTCGTAGGGGGAATTGATGAAGAAGAGGAGTCGGTTAGGGGGGGGGGGGCCCCCGGGACTGGGCAATCGAGGTTCTTAACGCGGCTTCTGCACGCAAGCGCGATCAACACCACCACCAACACCACCAACGCCGCCGCCGCCAAATCACCCCTAGTAAGATGGCCGCCAAATCACCCCCTAGTAAGATGGCCGCCAGATCACCCCCTAAGTAAGATGGCCGCCCTATTACCAACTCAGCATCGGCGCTTAACCTTGACCAAGATGGCCGCACGCGCGTGCGGAGTCTTCCATTGGCGGCGCTTATGTTGACCAACGACGGATGTTTACANCCCCCCCCTAACCCGCCCCCCCCCCACTAAGGGCTGTCCATAAATGACGTCACGCGATTTTGAACGATTTTTGACCCCCCCCCCCACTTCGTCACAAGGCGTCAAAAAAGTCAGACCCCCCCCTCAAATATGACGTCACAAAGCTCTGCACCCCCCCCCCCAAAATAATGTGGCGCTGCACTCTGATGTAGGAGAAAACATTTATTAGAAATATTCTTAGGGTTTTTCGGTAAAGTCACGTAGGTAAAACATCAAAATTAATCAAAATTAATTATTAATTTTGATGTTTTACCTACGTGACTTTACCGAAAAACCCTAAGAATATGAATCCTTGCAGTCACGAAAGCTTCAAATCTAGAATTTATTAGAAAGTCGATTTAATTAAGTAGAACGTTTTAAAGCTTTCGTGACTGCAGGGATTCATCTTCGTGGTTCTTTCGGTAAAGTCACGTAGAAGGGAAATAAAAAAATAAAAAAATAACCCTTCTAGAACTGAAAGATAAGTAGAACGTGTTGTCCATATTTATTTAAAGTTGCGCATTTTGATGTGACGTCAAATTTCTCAAACCCCCCTTCCCCTTGTCAGACATCGTCACAAATGTCTGACCCCCCCTCCTAGGTGCGTGACGTCATTTATGGACGGCCTCTAACCCCGTGTAAGTTGGCCGAATATGGACGGGCAGAGGAGCTCCCACCCCCCCCCATGCAAGATGACCTTCGCAATCCACAAATCCCTCCACCAAAAAGTCTCTCCTCATTGATCACACCAACCCACCTCCCCTCCCAATTCACAACTCACATCCCCCAATCCCTTTACCATCCCCCCCCCATTTATACCCCCCCCCAACTTTCCATCCCAATCCCCCACTCTCAACCCCCATTTATACCCCCCCCAACTTTCCATCATAACCCCTTTACTCTCAACCCCCCCCCTCCCCCCTTTATACACCACCAACTTTTCACCCCCCTACTTTTCACCCCCCCCCCCACATTTATACCCCCAACTTTCCATCACCCCCCCCCCCATATTTATACCCCCCCCCAACTTTTCACTCCCCACTTTCCATTCCACCCCACCACACTTTTCATANCCCCCCCCCCCACTTATACCACCCTCCACTCCCCATCCCAATCCCCCACTCACCAATCCCCCCATCCCACTTAACCCCCCACCCACTTCCCCTTGCATCTACGATGGGCGAGGCTGTGAGTGTGAGAGGAGGGGGGGGTTACATCGTTAGAGATCGACCACGTGATCCGGCGCGCGCGCGCTCTCACACGCGGTGCTGCTGTGGGGGTGGGGGCCACGCGCGCGCGCGCTACCGCGAGACGGTGAGGAAACCCCTCCCCCCTCCTCCTCCCCCCTCAGCCCCTCCCCCCTGGCGCGAGCGGCTCTCGCGCGCCACCTCTTTGTGTTTTTCCCGCCCTCGGCCGCTGCGCGCGCGCGCGCTCGCTCGGGCCCGCGCATGCGCACTGAGTGTCACGCGGCCGCCATTTCGCGAGAGCGCCTTCTTCCCCTCTCGCCCATTGCCGCTGCCGCACTCGGTCCCCTCCCTCCCGCCGCCCTCTTCTTCATCTTCCTCCTCATCCGTCTTCCCCGCCACTTCGGCAAACGGCGTGCGGCGCAAACTCGACAAATCTGCGGTGGTGGCTGCGGTGGTGAGGGGAGTTGAGCGCCCACCGGCGGCGGCGGCGAGGAGGAGCCGAGGTGAGTGTTGCGACCGACAGCAGGGGGGGCTGGTCGCATGGCGGCGCCGCGGCGCGGTGGTGGTGGTGGTGAGGCGCGGCGTTGTCGCGGCTTGCACGAGCGTGAGGCCGCCTCTAGGTGTCCTGCTGATATCGGCGGGCAGGCGCGAGAGACCACCAGCACGGCTACGTATATTTAAATATATTTCTGCCCCTCCGCTACGGCGAGCTGTTATTGTCGCTTCTGCCGCACAGGGGCAGAGTTATGTGTGGCGGGCGGGCGGGTGCGTGCGTGGTTGACGCGGCCAGGGCTGAGGCTGTGGTGATGATGATGATGTGGGGGAGATGCCGAGCGGCTGTGGTCCGTCTCCATCTCGCCGATTGTCGTCTTCCCGCGTCTCGTTGCGTCTCTTCGTGCAAAAAAATCAAAATGGAGGCCGAGGCCTCCTGGTCCCACAAACAACAGCGGCAGGAGGAGGCGGTGGAGGAAACTCCTTGGCCTCGACTGCCCGGGTCCACCACCAGCACCCACCAGGGTTGCAACCTCTGCGGTGAACATCCACGGGTGGCCGTCTTTTAAAAAAAAATGTTTTAGTTTTGATGTTATAGACGAAATTTGGAAGAGTTTTTGTTTTGTCGTTGCAATGTTTCTCGGGCGCCATGTCGACGAGGTGGAGGGGAATTCGCTTGGAGGGTATTTGACAGCACTGGGGTTAAATGAGTGAATTGACACCATTGGAACCTTATTTGCCGTATAAAAATATGATAATTGTTTTTTTCCCTTTTGTCTGGCAACAAAACTGACACCTTTTTTACAAGGAGTCATGTTTGCATTGACCACAGTACCTGCAGTCGGAATGCAAAAAAAACACAACTCTGGCAAAGGAGGTTCCAATGGTGTAAATGCTTACCCCGAGCTCTCACACTCTGATGGTGCATTGTCTTTGAGTTGTGCGCCTTTTGGCGTCATGTGGTCCAACACCATGTGAGACTGGGCTCTTAAGAAAAGCTGTCTCGGGTGTGGATCAATCAACTTCAAGGACAGTGCATACATTATCAGAGTTATGTGTTTTATTTGCATTCCGACTGCAGGTATTGTGGTCAATGCAAACATGACTCTTGTAAAAAAGGTGTCAGTTTTGTTGCCAGATAAAAGGGTAATATTTTGCTACTGGCAAAGGAGGTTCCAATGGTGTAAATGCTTACCCGAGCTCTCATACTCTGATGGTGCATTGTCTTTGAGTTGTGCGCCTTTTGGCGTCATCTGGTCCAACACCATGTGAGACTAGGCTCTAAGTAAAGCTGTCTCGGATGTGGACCAATCAACTTCAAGGACAGTCATACATTATGTTTTTTTGTTTGCATTCCGACTGCAGGTATTGTGGTCAATGCAAACATGACTCCTTGTAAAAAATGTGTCAGTTTTGTTGCCAGATAAAAGGGTAAAAAAACAATTATCATGAGTGAATTGAGTTGGTGACATTTGAGACTTTAAATTTCACATGTCCCCCTTTTGTTTGGATAAAACCCCATTCGCAGCCGACGCGAGGTTGCGCCAATACACCGCGATACGATTGGAAACTACGCGGTTTAATCCGCGCCACAGCGACTTGGGCACAATTACCGAGTTTAATGAGCAGGGCCCAGGAGTGATGGTGGTGGCCTTTGGTGACCCACGGGTAAATCGGGACACAACATCGGGGCCGCGGGGGGGTGCTATAGAGATACAACACCAGGGCCTGCGGAGGGATTTGTGACCGTAGGGACAACAGTACGACTGGTGGAGGGCATTACCGTGGGTTTATGACAACACCATATCGTCAACACCTGGCATCCGTGAGCTGCCCCAGAGGGCCCATGGTAGTGCATTTCAAGTGCAGTCGCCTATAACGAGGCAGCCCTTGGGTCCTTAAAATATCCCATGTGGAGACTGGCAGAGCCCCAACACCTGGACCCTAGGGGTGCACCATATGCCCACTCGGAGACATACCCCCCCCCCCGCACATGTTACAATAAATACTGCTTTGCGCATGATGCTCAAGAATGCGCATTGCTGAGGATCGTCATGCCAACCCACACTGCACAGTGCGCATGAGAGCCCCCCCCCCAATACAGGGGCAGTAGCTGGGTTTGTTGAAGGTCTCGTGATGGCACCATGGCAGATCGTGCTTGGATTTGGGGGGGCTCAATATACAATTTTTTTAGCCCTCATACACAGATAGTATCAGTGTAGTACGGGTTTCGTGGAGAAACTCGGATTTATGTTTAACTCGGCGGTGTTGCAGTTCCGCAATGCACCGCACGATGAGCCCATTGAGCCGAGTTAGACTCTCGACCTCGGCTTCGCCTATTTCATCCTACGCTGGCCAGCGTGGCGAAATATGGTCAACATACCCAAACAAATGACTAACACGGTGTGTAGAGGCTTTCATCGCACAGTGGTTTGACAAGGATTTAATAGTCTTAATTCAACGTTTTGAACTACTTCTACAAAGTAACTCCACTGCTAATGTAAACGTTTTTTTAAAATCCTGTATTAAAAGGTTCTTGTAAAATAAAATAAAACACTTCTATTTAAAAGTAGAATAAACAAGTGTAGATTTGATTCCATGAAATCAAGTGAAAATAGTGTACAGTCTACCAACTCAAGACTTGTGTCTTTGGGTAGACTCATGATTGCACTTTAAGGGTACAACCAGGGCCCGAGTTAGCTCCATGATAGGACCACGTAGAGCCTATACCTTGTGGGGGTTACCCATAGTGAGGCAGCTCCATAATTAGTAAAACAGGTTAAAGAAAAATCTGAATACTTATAGTGTTACATGCATTCACCCACAGTTTATGGACTGCCCCATATGGAGACACACTCATGCCTGAGGGCTGCCCATATCCCACGGTGGGAAGATACACACGTCCCCTGTAAAATTACTGATTGTTACATGATGGTGATAAATATTCACTGTTCATCTCCATTACTGTAAACCCACACTACACTGAGAAGTGGTAGGGTGGGAGGAAGAGACACTCCCTCTCCCGCCCGTTTTTCGTATCACAGTGGGCACCATTTACTGTCCTGCGGTTTTTAAATATAAAGTGCAGCTGACAGAAAACAAAGGTAATAATTTTGTGCCAGAAATAAGATTATTGTACTTGTATCGGTTAATTTCCTTACCCATAAGGCATCCGCAAATGGGAAAGNAAAAAAATTACGTCAATATCATGGGACTCCTTTGTCAGTACCAAATATGAGAATAGATAATACATGCATATATTATCAGTGTTTTTTGTTTGCATTCTGACCACAAGTATTGTGGTTAATGCAGACATGATTCCTTGTAAAAGGATTTTTTTGCCAGAAAAAAGGGGAAAAAAACCTATCCTAACATTGTCAATAGACGTGATGTTTTACTGTCTGCGCATTGTGATTTTGTATGACTTTGCTAACACAGGGTCTCCTGTCCCTCTGCTTTAGAATCTGGGGGGGTGGGCCAATAGGAGCCGTGGCCGATGGCGAGCGAGGAGGTGGCAGAGGCCACACCCTCTGGCGAGGAGGAGCTGGACGGCTTCACTCGGCTGAAGGAAGGGGGGCCGCCTACCCAGGGCACGGACTGTGGATGATGACCCCACGTCAAACATACCCAAGAAGCCCGATGAGTCGGAGGTATGTAGGGGGAAGCCGCCAGCTCGCTGGGCCGATTTTAGTTTTATTTTGTGACTTACGTCACCCCACTGAATGCACTGCAGTATCATTTAGATTTACGAATGATATCTCAAGATTCTGTACAAAAAGGAAGGCCTCATTTGAATTATTCTTGCAGGATTTCAGAGGTATCAGGTAGTCGAAGGCCATCATGGCAGAGCGAGAGAGAGGAGACAATTTGGTAAAGGGGCAAATTGAGCCTTCAAATAGAAGGGGACTCGGCCATGAATGTAAGTCTCAAGTTTAGACCTCGCAGAACAGAAGAATGGTCTTCACAATACAACGACCATGGGAGCAAGTTCCAGAGAGAGGAAGCATCAAGAGAGACAGTTGAGAGACCATTTGTTGCACACGAGAAACAAATAAAACAATATGCAGGGAAAAGCAGCCGGGAGAGAGTCCATGAGGATAGAGACAGAAATAAGTATATTGTTTGCTTATTTATGTATTCATATTCTGCACATTAATGTTAAAGATTATTTTGTATTGCATGAGGATATGGATTTGAACAATGAGGCCTATCATTTACTTGATGTGTTATTGGATATGGAGCCAGTGGAAGGGTATGAGGAGGGGGAATATACTTTTGTTTCCAGGTATGGGTGAAAGTTAAGTGGTTGCATTCTTGATCATTTGGAGTTTGGAGATGAGGATTTTGGCAGCCCATACAGAAGAGTTGTTAGTTAAGTTGACAAGCTTTGTGAGTAAATTTAGGCATGTGTAATATTTCTGTGTATTCTTTTTACTGTTTGATACATCCTGCTGAGTAAATGTGAAATTCCCTCCTAACTGATACATGCATTTGATTTTAAGGATGGTGACCTGGACCAAGTGCCTCTGGTTTCAGAAGTGGCTCTTGCAGTGAAAGATGGCACTGAATCAGCAGGTGGCACTGTAGTTTCCGAGCCCGCTGACACAAACGCCAATGCCACGATTATGGACAGCGCCGAGGTGATCTCTATCGAGATGTCTCACATGGCCCCCGACATGATGGTTCACGTGATGATCGACGGTGCCTCCGAACAGATTGTCAACATGGCCGCCGACGTCACGGCTCCGGTGGAAGCCACCTCTGTCGACAGCGTTGCTGACGTAACAGTGGCTGACGTGACCGTCGAAGATGTGGAAATGAAGGATGAGACGCTGCCTTTCCATGCTGCTACAGATGGCGCCGAGGTGATTGAATTCATGGACACCGCTGCGGTGATGGACGTTGTGGAAGTCACGGAAGGGACGGAGGCAAAAGAGAGTGATGATGCCTTTGCCGATGCCGGATCGCTGAGGGTCCTGAGCGTGGAGACCATGGATACTGCCACATCTGGCATAGGTGAAGTGACGAATGTTTTAGAAACCAATTTTGCCACTGCAGTTGCAGATGATTCTATTGCCAGCAGCGCAGCCCAGCCTAAAGAGAACGACGATTCTGTACAGGAGATCCCTGCCGAGGGAGGTTTCACAGCCTACGTGGGCACTGCAGCAGATGCCGACGTCGCTACAAATGAACAGGGGTTCACAGAAAGAGACACCGGTGATGAAACCAACTCGGCTGAAGTCGACGCTGTTGTGGAGTCCGTTGACGTTAATGAGCTGAAAGCGGAAACGGTCGACACCACTGATGTCATCGCCGTCATCGTGGGCACAGAGATGACAAACGTGGCTGACGGCAGCAACACCAGTAACGCCGATACTGAAGTGGCAGCGACGACCAGCTCGGGCAATGGCTTGATTGAATCGTTGGAAGCAGGCGGAGTGGCTGGTGGTGCTACTGTTGTGAGTGTGTCCGGACCAGAGGACGTCGCGGTCGTGACAACCATAAGCGTGGCGAGTCCCCTGGACGTGAGCACTAGCGTGGCCAGCGTGACGGACGTGACTTCGGCGGCGCTGCGGGCCCTGCAGGCCGTGGCCTCGCAACACGTGGGTGGTGGGGCGAGCGCCTCCATCTCTGAGGACACACACATCATCACACTGCACCCAGTGAGTCTGGAAGAGACGGGAGAAGGAGGAGGAACCTCCATTGGAGAGATCACGCTCGTGCAGGTGCAGGCAGGTGAGCGTCAAAGTCTGCGGCTCGGGACCGCATTGCGCACTGGAGGCATTATGATTCGCCCACTTCCCTTCCAGAGATTCCATGCGTTGTTGTGATTCAGAGATGTTTGAATTCAGGAATACTAATTGTTTTACATTTTGGTAATTGCACGATTCAATTAATGCATAATGAACGTAAGAATTTATATTAGTCAATGTATCAATGCGGCTTTGCCTCTCCTGTCCCCACACATAACAATTCACTTAATGAAATCGTATCGTGAATTTCAGATGGCCTAGACAAACGCAAGTCGTTTCACGTGCAGTAGAGAAATGTGCTTGCAGACCTCGCCGTAATGAGTGTTAAAAGCATGCGCACCTGTCTTGATAATACTCAACATGTACTTTGTGCATGTGGAGGTGGGGACGCGCCACATGCTTCAGGCATCGTGACGCAGGTGGTGCCCATGGAAAACCAGGGCCTGCTCACGGAGATGGTCCCCGTGGACCAGCAGGGCCTGGTGACCGAGGTGGTACCCGTGGAGAGAGGCATGCTCACCGAGGTGGTGCGCATCGGCGAGGACGGCACCGTAACTGTCACCGACGGGGAGGAGCTCACCGCAGACGGGCTCATGGCAGAGGTGGTGCCGACGGGTGTGTGCCGCACAGGTCATGGCGTTTTCTTGCGTCGCTCAGATACCAAGTTGACATTTAATGTTGCTAACGTTCTGCATTTTAACGTTACTTAGTCACGTCGCATGAATGAGTTTGTGTGGCTCGTGTGTGCGGACAGGGGAGGAAGGGATAAACGAGGGAATCATCGCTCAGATCGTGCCGGTGCAGGAGGGGGTCGAGTCTGGTGGTGAGGGAGGCATCAGGTGAGTGCATGCCTCTGCTTACGCCACCATTTTCCATTGCGACATCAAGGGTGCATTTAACTTGTACATTCTAACTCTTATCGTGAAATTCATCGTCATAGCCATTTACCATGAGTTTTCTGGTGGTTCATGCAATGTCCTACAACTGAGCAGAGGTCGCAAACAGGTTTTGATTTCTTACCCGTACCCGGCCGCACCAGGGTCGCAAATGGGTACCCGTACCCGGCCGGGTACGGGTACCCGTTCCCTACCCGTACCCTACCCGAAATGAGTGACAAACGGTTACTCACCAGTGACTCACGGCCTACCCGTACCCGGCCGCACCAGGGTCGCAAACAACTACCCGCGTACCTGGCCGGGTACGGGTATCGGGTACCCGGTTGCGACCTCTGCAACTGAGTCAGCACTGCTGAGGTTGAGTTAGAATTTGGGAAACCAAGCGAGACTAAAGCGGGGGTTCTCAAGTGCAGTGAGTTAGTATTAGCCCGATTTACCAATGACTGGTCAAACAATCATCATGTACAACTTCAGCTTAACTCCAGTTTGAAGGTAAAAATCAGATTGACGTGAGATGTGCCAATAACGTGAATAGACTTGGTAAAGCATTTTCAAAACTGGTTGACTATCTCATCTCTCATGGCTGTGCTCTGACAATATGTGTGCACTGCTGCTACCAGAGTTCCTTATGAAATGTCTTATCTTTAACATGACACTGAAAAGCAATGTCTGATTGGGAGAAATTGTGCGTTTTAACACTTCTTTGATCGTGTCTGCATAGCCACACGCTGCCGCTGCCGGAGGGGGTGCAAGTGGTGAAAGTGGGGCCCAACGGGAGCTGGAGGTGGAGCGGGCCCGATGGGCTCGCAGGACGGGAGTGTTGACGGGGACGGGATTGGGTTGCTCATTACTGCCCCCGACCCTGAGGAACGCAGCAAGGAGAAGGACCCAGACTACCAGCTTCCCGTAAGAAGCCTGTGCGGAAAGGGCGCAAGAACAAGCTGCGATACAAGGCAGGGAACCCTGCACGCAAACAGACATCTCTTTCGTGGCCTGCGCAAGGACGTGTCACTAACAGCCTCTTTAATTTAAACTGATTTCATCCGTGTTTCATGTTGAATTTGAAATCCAACTGACAATACATAACTGATGTTGGTAATGAATTCGATGGCACCAGGAGCTGTTTGATGTACCTCGTTCATACTGCCTGTATAAATATGTAATGGCTAGTGGTTGATTTTGTGAAAGAATTAGCAGCACCTGCTCAGGTTGTCTGAACATGACTCAGCACAGCTCCTTGCCATTTTATGTCAGCTGAAGCCAGGTAATATCTGTCGGGTCTGAAAAATGTTCATAAATGCAAAAGTATGAAACTGGATATGGTCTTGGTCAACGGTTATTTCCCATTTCATTGAATCGGGACTTTTGTGGACAGCAGAGGGCAGTGCAGCAAAAGCCATTGTGCTGTACGTCCTTACCTTAGAAACACCTGCACTGACCAGCATGACGAAGAATTATCAAATAACCTCTACAACCTGCACGGGTAGCCCCTCGTCTAACAGTGGATTGACCCAAGGTTGCTGTACATGTTATTGAATTTAGTTTAAATTGCATCTGAACCTCGTGGGTTTGGGGGGCACGAAGGCACGTGTCAGCGTGTGAATGTGTACGTGTAACTGCTCCTGTATTAATGTAAGCATGTGTGCGTATGTGTTGGCGTGCACATTTCTGTTTTCAGCAAGAGGCAGCCGATGCCGATATCTCGGTGTACGACTTTGAGGAGCAGGAGGAGGGGCGTCTGGTGAGCAGCCAGGATGTCGGCGTGGAGAAGGCGATCGCACCCAAGCCACCCAAGCCCACGCGCATTAAGAAGAAAGGTTCGCAACGCTTACACCCGACTTCTGCATGGATTACGCCTCGCATCTAACTGGCCAGCAGACCGTATGGCACGGGTATAACTAGCCTCTGATGGAATGGGAATAAAATTTCTGCGAGGAGTATACAGGTCATTGGATATGCAAAAATTCATAGATCAAAGCTATTTTGATATTCCTGATATGCTTTGAATTTTGTCTAAGAATAGGTTTCGATTTAAAGCTTTCGTGACTGCAGGGATTCATCTTCTTGGTTCTTTCGGTAAAGTCACGTAGAAGGGAAATAATAAAATAATAATAAAATAATAAAACTAAAACATAATAAAATACAATTCTCACTGTGAGAATTGTATTTTATGATGTTTTATTATTTTATTATTTCCCTTCTACGTGACTTTACCGAAAGAACCAAGAAGATAAGAATAGGTTATTTGTCATTGAAGTAAATTATATTAGATTGACTTACTGAACATACTAAACAAATCTCTACATGAGATAAAACCAGATAAACGATTCAAAGAATTTAAAATTAAACCAAAAAAATTTAAATGTTGAATTGAATCGTCACTGAGCAGATGAAATCCGCTTGTAGGGGGATGTATCGATAGATGCGGACTCAGCAGCACATGTTGTCATCACTGTGTGTCCAGGAGCCAAAAAGACGTTCCAATGTGAGCTGTGTAGCTACACATGCCCACGCCGCTCCAACCTGGATCGGCACATGAAGAGCCACACGGACGAGCGGCCACACTGCTGCCACCTGTGCGAACGCGCCTTCCGCACCGTCACGCTGCTGCGCAACCATGTCAACACGCACACCGGTACGTGCGAGCACAGGCATGCACTCGCGCACGGTCACGGCCACGCTGGGCCATCCGCCCACACACCAGAGGTCGCAAACGGGTTTTGATTCCTTACCCGTACCCGGCCGCACCAGGGTCGCAAATGGGTACCCGTACTCGGCCGGGTACGGGTTCCCTACCCGTACCCTACCCGAAATGAGTGACAAATGGTGACTCACCGGTGACTCACGGCCTACACGTACCCGTACCCGGCCGCACCAGGGTCGTAAACGGGTACCCGTACCTGGCCGGGTACGGGTAGCCGGGTATCGGGTAGGGTATTGGGTACCCGGTTGCGACCTCTGCCACACACCGGTGTGACCATGTGAGCGCACGAGCGTTGATGAGATGTGCGGCTCTCCGGTGCAATGTCTGTGTGTGCGCTGGTCGACTGCAGGCACAAAGCCGCACAAGTGCATGGAGTGCGACATGGCGTTTGTGACGAGCGGGGAGCTGGTGCGCCACCGCCGCTACCGGCACACCCACGAGAAGCCCTTCAAGTGCTCCATGTGTGACTACGCCAGCGTGGAGGTAGAGCCTGCGTGTGTCCCCTTTACCCGGGACAATGCCCTAAGTATTAAGTATCTGGGCAAAAGTTATTTACTTAATTTCTAGACTAAGACACATGAGTGATGACCCTCCAGAATAGCTCCATTCTATTCTGATTATGCATCCCCATTTCAATTCGATCCATTGTCATGATTCATGAACCCGATTCGATTCAAGAACATACCTACGGAGCTGCATGCGGATTTTGAAGGACTGCTTCGTAATGTTATGTATCAAGGACCATCTCATATTCACATGCATTGTGGCTCTTGAAATCTTCTCGGTTCTTTCGGTAAAGTCACGTAGAAGGGAAGTAATAAAATAATAAAAATAAAACATAATAAAATTATTCTCACGACGTTTCGGCCACAACGCAAGCAGCCGTCTCAGGTGAAACCAGGTCCGTCGAGGAGACAGAGTCTTCAGACTCTGTCCCTCGACGGACCTGGTCAGACATTCAGACTCTGTCTCCTCGACGGACCTGGTTTTCACCTGAGGACGGCTGCTTGCGTTGTGGCCGAAACGTCGTGAGAATAATTTATTATGTTTTATTTTATTATTTTATTACTTCCCTTCTACGTGACTTTACCGAAAGAACCAAGAAGATGAATCCCTGCAGTCACGAAAGCTTTAAATCAAAACGGCTCTTGAAATATTGGGTTTTTTACCGAATTTGAAAGAAAATGCTTTTCTTGTTTTTTGGTTGTTGACCCAGGGCCACATGAATTAAATATAATCGATTCTGATATGCACGATCGTATGCATGTGTTTGAGTGCGCAATAATCTTTTTGATGTACAGTAAAACCTCGTTATTTTGGTATTTGATCATTCATAATTGAGGATAATTCTGCATGGCTGCGCTTTGGCGTATTTACAGTATTAGTCAAATTGTCATACCGAATGGTCCAATTTTGGCATACACGTGCAGCGATGCCGCACGCCACAACCAAAACAATGACTCAGTCTAGTGGTGGCGCGCGTCGTGAGCGTGAGTGCAGACCTATCGCTTTGGACTTTACCTTGTTTATGTGCAAGTCAACCCTCTCAGATGCAGGGTGTGTGTCTTTTGGTGCAGGAGGCACTGGGGAGTACCATTTGTACATAATTTGGAATATTGGATAATTTGGCAAGGCTAGAGCCCCATATGTGTCGAATCAACAAAGGTTTACTGTATCATGAAATTATGTATCTTGGCATTCCCCGTAATGGCTAGACTGGTGTACTACCTGCCCTCTCTTGTTGCCGCAGGTGAGCAAATTGAAGCGCCACATCCGGTCGCACACAGGAGAGCGCCCTTTCCAGTGCGGCCTGTGCAGCTACGCCAGCAGGGACACCTACAAGCTCAAGCGCCACATGAGGACCCATTCCGGTACGGACGCTCAAGCCCACCCCCTCCCACCTTCTTGGGGAGACGTGGCAGCTGCCACCTCTAATGTGACTGCCTTTCTACAATAATGTCAATGCTTTCCTTGGAAAATGTGGGTGCAGTTGCTTCTGATTGTTTCTATTACAGTTTTTTTATCCAATTAGAATTATGAGAAATTATTCAGTTTACATAAACTTTGTAATATATTCTTATTAACTATATTATTCACTGTGTCCTAAGTGAATTTAAAACGGTTAAGGATATGTACATAATCTGTTCTTGAGCGGGTACTTGTATTTCAGGGATATGTAATGTTATATCTGTGCTGTAGATTTTTAAACCCTTGAACGTGCACTTTTTCATTGAATAATATCCTGATGAGGATTTATAATCAAATTGGGATTACTTCATGTGCATTTGACCGGTTGGGGTTGATAAAAGTAATTAATTTAAGAAGCAGACGTGAATGTTGTAGAGGAAGGCCTTACTGAATTAACAGTGCAACGGTTGGCCATGCGTTCGTGCGTGCAGGCGAGAAGCCCTACGAATGCCACGTGTGCCACGCGCGCTTCACTCAGAGCGGCACCATGAAGATGCACGTACTGCAGAAGCACACGGACAACGTGCCCAAGTACCACTGCCCGCACTGTGACGCCGTCATTGCGCGCAAGAGTGACCTCGGTTAGAAACTACCGCACCGCAGTCACGCACCACACGCTGCCTATGGCTATCGCCAAATCATCCGAAGTGTCCCCCACTTGCCAGGTCTTAAGGCGGGTTGAGCTTGGTACATACGTGAATGGGAGACTGGCAGGTGTTGTCGGCTTTGGCAGCGAGATGTTGAGGAGATGGCGATGTTGTGGTCGCCCCCTCTTATGCTTAAACTTTCTCCAGGAAATCCAGTTTCCTCACACGTGGGAAATACTCACGAATGGATTTGAACAAATATACCAATTGCAAGAACCATTGAGGCTTTTCTGGGTAAATAAATGTTAAAGTTGTTTTTACCAGCTCAGTGTGGGTGCCTCTTCCCCCATTAAAAACGTAGGAGCATGCTCAGCGATGCAGTACGCTGAAACGAGGGGTCGTAATGCCTCCTGCTGTGACGAGCGTGTTTGGAGGTTATTTCTGCTGTTCCTTTTTGTTATTATATTTTATCATTACTCTTGTTTACCCAGGAAAGCCTCACTGAGTCTCAAGACTTTTTCAGGATGGCCATGCCAAGTGTTTTATCATTACTCTTGTTTACCCAGGAAAGCCTCACTGAGTCTCAAGACTTTTTCAGGATGGCCATGCCAAGTGTTTTATCATTACTCTTGTTTACCCAGGAAAGCCTCACTGAGTCTCAAGACTTTTTCAGGATGGCCATGCCAAGTGTTTTTGTTTCGCAGTATGGGGCGATGTTGATATGTGTAATGTAGATATGCGCTGTGTATGTATGTTGAACTTTGTACGTAGCCAACTGTGCTAATCGGTTAGCTAAGTAATTTGCAGATAATTTTTCAGTATTGGGATGCTTTCGTCAATACCAGTACCATTATAACTCAGAAGAAAACCATACGAAACAGGGGAGAACATATGAACTCCACACAGAAAAGCACCCGAGTTGGGAATCGAACCTTTCTTGGTGTGAGACCACGAGTGTTATCACTGCGGCCATGCCTGTCATTCTGTTGATTAAATTGCTGTGATGACAAGAACTTATTCCTGTCCCAACCCCGGGCTCCCATCCAAAAAACCCTCACCATCTCTTTAGGTGTTCACCTCCGCAAGCAGCACGCGGTGCTTGAGCGCGAGCTGAGGTGCCGCTACTGTCGCGCCATCTTCCACGAGCGCTACGCCCTCATGCAGCACCAGCGCACGCACCGCAACGAGAAGCGCTTCAAGTGTGACCAGTGCGAGTACGCCTGCAAGCAGGTGAACACCACCACACACCAACCCCCATCACCACACATCGCGCTGACTCTTTGTTTCCGTGCGCAGCTCACGCTTGCGGTGGTGTCACAGCAGGGGCATTATTACCCCGAGTCAAGTGGTCGGCAACCAAAATAATAAGAAAAGACATTTTTGTTGGGAATTTGGTACAACAAAAATTGTCATAATCCTTGGAAATATAAGACAGTCCTTAATAAATAACGTTACAAAACAGTCCTTAAAAGCCGAATTTGGCTCTTCCAGAGCCGCAGGTTGCCACCCCTTGCCCACCTCAAACCTAGCGACGGCATTCTAACCTTGTACCACGTGTGCGTGCTGGTGTGGTCTGTGTGTTGTGTCTGCTGGTGCTTTCGTCTGACAACTAGGAGCGACACATGATCATGCACAAACGCGTGCACACCGGGGAGAAGCCATTTGAGTGCACGCTCTGCGACAAGACCTTCCGCCAGAAGCAGCTCCTCGACTTCCACTTCAAACGCTACCACGACCCCAGCTTTGTGCCCACCACTTATGAGTGCAGCAAATGCCACCGCAACTTTACTCGCAGGGTGAGTGAGCAAATGGAACGTGTGCGCTGCCACGGCTGGGTCAGCCTCGCTGTTGCAGAGATTGGCCCTCGTTGAAGCTGCATTGTCTGTCGCGTGTGTATGTCTTGTATACCTGAGGTTGCTGTTGTTTACTTGGCGTGGTGAATTGTGCCGACTGACCTGACCCCATTTGACAATTTTGTGGGATGGCTTGCGTTTGCGCAGAGCACGATGATGAAGCACTTTGACATGTGCGATGGAGAGCTGGAAAGTGGCGAGCAGAACGGCAAGGCTCGGCGCGGGCGCCGCCNGGGGCGCAAGCGCAAGATGCAGTCTCGCAAGCACGGCTCGTCGAGTGGTGAGATGCCTCGCACTGACACATAACGGGGTCAGGCGGATTATTCATGCCCTGGGATTTGCGTGCCCCTCCGTATTTTATCTCGAAGTTTATATATTCACCTTGATGCCTCTTCCCAGCGGATGTTAGTGCTGCGCTTTACTCTTGACGTTCTTCTCGCCACTTGTAAATCAGAGTCGGATGAAATGCCCACGGACGAGGATGAGGAAGAGGAGGAGCTGAATGAGGAGAGTGTGGAAGTAGCGGATGAGGAAGTGGAAGAGCCAGAGCCGCCCCCATGAAGCGGCGCCGTGGCCGCCCTCCCAAGGCCAAGCCAGGCCGCCCCGCCAAGAAGGTGGCTGGCTCAGGTGAGTGAGTGAGCGAGCGGGGTTCTCGGAGCGATCGATCGCCTGTGGTGAGGGCTAGCGGGCACTGATCAACCACAAGTTGAATCTCCTCTCCGAGATGGTGACCTCCACAGGCATGCACTGCCTTGAGGAAAGTGCTTGTGAGCATATCTCTCGGGTTAGCCCCTTGCACTCATTGTAGTCGCACAATGTGTTTTGTGTCCACTAACCTGTGTCAATCGAGTGGTGCTTCAAAACACTTATATTCTGTGTAAAATTCTATGCATTTGGGCCAATTGAACAAATATAACATCGCATCTTGCAGGCATTTTTGGCACGTAGTAAAGAATAATTAAAAATTGCAGTGTTGTGCTGACTACAGTATAAAAAGAGCTTCATAGTTTCGAATTCCTCCAGAATGATTTGATTTTGTAAGCTCTATTTTTTGCACCGTTTGAAGTGTGCGCCCGTGCATATTTGTTTCAGCAGAGATCAAGACGGAGCCAAAGACGGAGCCCACAGACTTGGACTCCACTATAGACAGTGTGGCCTGCGGCATCATCGAGATCATCCCGGTGACGGTGGGCGGCCCCGATGGGCCTGATGACGACGAGGAGGAGGAAGAGGAGGAGGCGGCAGAGGCGAGGAGGGGGTGAGGGGGAAGAACAGGAAGAAGAAGAGGAGGAGGGGGGCGCGAAAGAGCATGTGGTGGTGTTGGCTGTCGAGACGGCGGCAGACGAGGGGCCCAAAAACGACATCACGCCCGAGATGATCCTGAGCATGATGGACCAATGAGTGGTCTCGCATCGCAGCGGGTAAACTAACTAAACTCCACTCTTGATTGATATGCCCAACCAATCCCGGGCTTCCCACTGAGGTTTGAGAAAAGTGTGTCCAACCAGCAGTTGGTGAAGTTAAACTTTTTTCCATGCAATTCACGTGACATGCGCCCGCTGGGCAGTTGTGATGGGGGGGGGGGATTCTTGGAAAGCTTGGGCCGGCAGGATGTGCGAATGGAAGTGGGTGTTTAATTGGTTCGGTGGGGGGGGGGGGAGGTTCACAGTCCGAGTGGTTTCTCGTGACATGGACGAGATCGCGTGCAAAATCAAATGCAGAGTTCGACAGTGGCCGTCGCCTGCGCGCATTGTATTTTTCACCTAGCGGATCTTTCTTTGTGTAACGTTATTTCTTTGGGAAAATGTAACGTTTTTTTTAGGCGTCGTGCGGAAACGTAACGTAGCGGTGGTACTTTTGCAGCCTTGGTGTTTTCACGAGGGGAAAGAGGTTTTCTGCCGTGAGAAGACTGTTTCACGGCGAGGGCTTGTGTAACGCACCCCGTCCGTTACCCACAACCTTTCCAACACCCTTTCCTTACTGTAGAGCATCGCCGATTTACATTTAGCTTTCACACCGTCCATTGCTGTTAGATGTTGGGCACAGCTCTGATGGGGTTTTTTTTATTCTGCACAAGTTGGAGATTAGTAAAGCGAGGTGCCTGTAACTTTGGCCATGACATGTGGTTTGTTCCAAACAGCAAAATGATGGTTTGTGTTGTTTAAGGTCGTGGTTTAGCTATGATTTTCTAATATTCAATGACAGTACTGAGTTTATAGTTAAACACTTAATTGTTAGTATTTTTCTTTATTTGCCCATAATGACCGCTATTAAAAAGATTCAACACATTGTACTAGAAAGTGGTGAGAAGCCATGGATCTGAGTTTAGAATAATGTAATGAAGATAGTGGTTTTAATAACAGAGCATAGCTTTGATGGGAAGCCTCACTTTTCGAATGTAAAAGTGTTAATTGATTCTGAACGAATAGCTGATTAATTTCAGAGTAGAATTATGCAAAAGGATATGATAATCGATACGAAGCGTAGTTTGTGTTGTTTGAATGTGAACGGTCACATTGTCGCATTTTTATTACTCTGAAATCTTTTTAAGGCAGGTGCTTTTTTACCTTTTTCGCTTACTTTTCCATTTTATAATATAACAAAAATGTTGAAAACATTTCCGGTGCATGGTGTCACCTTGTACATGATTCGACACAGACCTTGATGCTGGTAGGCAGTGCTGAAGCAATGTTACAGGCCGGTTTCGACAACCAAACGCTTTTGCTTTATTCTTTGCTCTGAAGTGCTGCCCCCTCCACCTGCCCGCCGCCCCCCAAGCTGTCCTGGACTGGTTCATCCATATGCTGAGGACTGACTTGATGTTGGTTGCGCACGTGCATTTTCAAGGAATTATTTGATTTTAAGCTCCACATTGTGCATTGAAAATAACCTGTGCGCTGGGTTGCTGACTGCAGGATGCAGTCGTTAGGTCCAATGTGAATTGCATGGAAAAACGTAAATTTTGTCTACCCTAAGGGAGCAATCCTGCAAAGCTGAAGTGATATTTTTTCTGGGTAGTGTGGAGTTTATACGGATGGGTGTTTGGCATGGATTGGTGGTGGGGTGGATCGGGTGGTGGTGTACGATGCCGTCACACGGCACGGTGGCCCCGGCGCAGGGCAAAGGGCCTGCATTGTGTGGAACTCGTTGGGTCTTCGAGTCGCGTAGGAACAATGTGAAGCCGTGAGCCAGCTGTGCTGTTCAGACTTGAGTTGGAAATCCGTCGGGCGAGGACAACACTCTTTTGTATGTAACTTGTTCAGAAATGACCACTGTATGCAGGTTTTCAATAAACAGGTCACAAGTATATCAACAGCTGTTTGTTCTCATTTCATCTGCGGGGGGAAAAAATTAACCGAAAAAAACAAAGTTTTTTGGCGGCTAGAGTCCTCTCGTCTCTGGCTTGAGATGCTGCCACCTATGGGTCAGATGATTGCCTGCCACCATTAAGCAATTGGTAATAATAAAAAAATTCCTAAAAAGTGTAAGTTATGGAAAAAAATTTCACGAAAATAAATTGTCACGCACAACGAGTCTGTGCAAAATGTCAGCTCGATGGATCACGGGAAGTGGGTTAAAAAACGACCGAAAGATTTGCACGGTCGTAAGCGCGCAAGCAAGTGAACTTAATATAAAGGATTAAAAGGAAAGGTTGGTGAGAGAACAGGAGGTGGCCAACCGCATCACCACTTTGCAATGTTCACCAGTGTGCCACTTGATTAGTTTTTACATTTTATTACCGCAGGTATTACATTGCAGAGACTAGAATACACTTAAGAGCAGTTGTGCGATGCCAAACTACGCTATCATTAAATTATTAGCTGAATCTCATCACGCCAAATGGACCAGCAGCCGGCCAGCACTACTGTGCAGCTTGGCGTCCCCTACCACCTTGAGTGATGAGTCGCAGAGGAACTTGAGTAAGAGACCTGGCCAACTCACACCTCGTATTCTGTGGGACCTTTTTAAAGGGGCCCCATTCCTTTAAAAATGTATCCTCTCATTCCAATGGTGCCCATTGGTAACTTATACAGCAGTACATTACGCTCGTGTGTTGGAGAACAGGCCACAAGAGGTAGGTACGTTGGACTTCTTTTGCACCGTATGTAGCCATCGTGCTAATCGGAGGTGCCCTACCCTTTTTATTAGCATTCCGTGTTTTGTGTGCGACTGACGTTTTTGTTTCATTCTTAAGAGCTGTAATATAGCCAAATTAGTAAAAAAATTCGAATTTAATTGGATGGGTTTTCATACAATCATTGGTCACCAGCATGAGCCCAAGATAATGTGACTCCATTAAATGTGTTATTGTCTTTCCCCCCTTTCCTTAAATGGCTTTGTCAGTCATTACTGCCTTTTGAGTTATAATTCACGTAAGCGTCTCTAAATGTGTCACATTGAAGGCTGCAAAAAGCAAGGCTGGCTTATTTGGAGTGGGGACGTGGCCTCGAGGTCGTGTGTTCGCCGCCTGTTGCAATGTTTGAATCCGGCAAGGTCGCTCTGGTTTGTTCTGCGGGTGTATTCACCGTACGAATGAATGCACGCCGTTCATGCGACAGTGGACGGTGAATATCCTATGATTCCAAGAACACAGGATGAGATGTTACTATCCTTTGTGCAAGCACTTCCAAGAGTTCATGAACATTGAGCCTGGTGAAATTTGGGGAGCCCATCGTCAATAGGGTACCTTTGGTTCCTAGGGTGTTTCGGCCTTTCACACTATACACCCTCCCAAAGGCGGCCAGCGACAGGGTGATCAATCCTACGCTTGCATCCCATGCCCAATTAGTCATAGGAGTTGCCTTTTTGTTGATAGCCAATCCCATGATGTCATTCGAAATTAGTAGGCCATCGTGTGCAGGTACATTTTTAAACACCGGAAAATGTTTGATCATAACGTTAGCCACAATTGGCCTTGCTCAAAAGACATCACGGAATATTTACCGTCCACCGTGAATATTTGACGGTTAGTACACCCGCAGTAATTACCAGGGCGGACACCGGGTGCAAACCGCGAACCTCTGCATCAAAAGGTGAACGCACGCCGGATGGGCCATGTTACCGCTCGCAAATTGATGTCGGGTGAGATGAGAGTTAATTTTGTACAGCGGTCGAGTAAACGAAATGTGTTTGTGTAGTGACAATTTAACCGAGTTACGCCGTGTGAATTTGGAATCTTCACGGTCGATGCACAACAATTAACGCTACTATGTACGGTGCGAAAGAAGTTCAACAGTGTAAACATACATCCGCATGACTGCGTGGTCGTGTCGCTGTTAATCATTTACAACAATGATACTACTGCACTGTACACAGAATCATAATAAACCATAATTGAATACACGATTACAATTTACAAGCTGACGCCTGCATCACACTGCGTGTCCGCTGTGACACGTGGATGACACATGCACATTGACAAGGAAAAGCGTGGAAAGCATTTCAATAAACATGAAACGTTGGTCCAACGATTCTGAGTACGTCCGAACACTGCGCTTTTGCCGGCATGGAAGGTGCACGCTTGGCATTATGCTGAGAGACGGGAAGTGAACACGTGGATCAGATAAGATATGCCAGTTGCGGATATTGATAATAATACTGGTAGGAACCTCCTGGTTACACCAGCCCACAGGGATTATTGTGTCCGTCCGTCGTGCANGGGGGGGTTGGGTGGGCTGGGTGGGGAGGGTGGGGATAGGTGAGGAGAGGAGGGTNGGGAGGGGCTGGGTGGGAAGGGTGGGGCTGGGTGGGGGGGTGGGAAGGGTGGGGCTGGGTAGGGAGGAGCTGGTCACCCGTGGTGCCCTTATAAAACTCAACGTTTAACCTACTCACGCCGGCTTGTGCCGCCCTTACAGACGGGCATATTTGCGGAATACACCACGCCGCCGTTGATCCTGGCCATTGACCGAGCAACCCAACGTTCCTACCAGCTCCCTCCGCAGGAATGTGTTTAAGAACAGTGACTTAAGGCCGGATATTGTCAAAGGCTATTGCGAGCTCCCTCCGATTAGCACGGTTGGCTACGTACGGCGCGAAACAAGTTCAACATGCGTCGCCAGCATTGGCCACTAGTAACATCCATTATTGTGCTGTACTTGTGCTCCAGTGTCTATATAACAACATCTTCCAATGCCAAACGAATTTTGTTCAGAGCTAGCTTGGCCCTGATCACTGAACTGGATCTTGTAGACAAGACACTCTAGAAATCACACTTAACATTGACAGTAAAAAATTTCTACATCTGATTGAGAACATGTAGATAACATGACCGCTTCATCAGCCGCTACAATGTCAGCTAAATGTAAAGATAATCTGATTTCCAAGTTCAACCTCCTTTCCAAGTAGAAACCAGATCCACACATTAAAAAGTTAGATGTTGACAAGGTTGTTATTAATCTGAGTAACAGCCCAATTTCCGATGGTCTAAAGTCGGTTTTGGCTAAAGCATTAAACTTCGCAGTAACCCCCAAACACATACCAGTGGATGACATTATTGCCCAGGTCGATGTAGCTCTTCAGGGTTCGGACACATCGCTGCAGACGCAACAAGATCTGAAATCGCTGCAACCCTCAAAAGCGCTAAGATACCGGTCAGCAACATCAGTAAGGATGAGCGTTTTGAGTTATCTCAATTNAAAAAGAGGGAAGATATCGTCATCCTCTCAGCCGACAAGGGCAATGCCAAGGTCATCATGGATAAAAAGTGTACAATAACAATATTCAGGACCTACTTAATGATGGCAGCTACACTAAAATTTAAAGAGATCCCACCAACTGCCTCGTTACAAAACGAACAGTATCATCACTGATTCAGCTTCACTAATTGAACAGACCAAAGGGTTTCCTTTAAACCTTCTGCTGATAGACCACCCAGATTATATGGCTTACCAAAAATCCATACTGAAGGTACACCCCATTGGCTCATCTCGCAGCCATTCACTGGTAAGACCACCTCTTCTGTTCTTAACTCAGCTCACCTGGTATCGTCAATTAAAGACATCTCACTGTCCCAGGTGATTTTCTCGTTAGTTTCGATGTATGGTGTGAATTGGTGTTAATTGGTCTGTAATAAGGGAGGGAGGGCACTGATCTGGCATTCACAGTTATGGTGGTGGTGATGGTGGTGATGATGATGGTGGTGATGATGACAGTGGTGATGATGATGGTGGTGGTGATGGTGGTCCATTACCTGGCAACCCATACGGTTTACCCGTATTCTTGTACAGGGAAATGTATGTTTCAGGTCCACATGGCGTACAGCCGTTTGGGGTGACCAATAGGTCTGAATTGGTCTGTAATAAGGTAGGGCACTGATAAAGGCTTGACAGGTATGTATAGTAGTGTATAGTGTAGTGTATAGTGTAGTGTATAGTGTAGTGTATAGTAGTGTATAGTAGTGTATAGTGTAGTGTATAGTGTAGTGTATAGTGTATAGTAGTGTATAGTGTAGTGTGGTTGTGTATTATATAGTGTAGTGTATAGTGTAGTAGAGTGTAGTGATGTGTAGTTTGTTATGATAGGTGATAGTGATAGTGATGATAGTGTAGTGATAGTAGTGATAGTAGTGAGTAGTGATAGTGGTAGTGTAAGTGTAGTGTATAGTGTAGTGTGTAGTGTATAGTGTAGTGTATAGTGTAGGTATAGTAGTGTATAGTAGTGTATAGTGAGTAATGTGTATAGTAGTGTATAGTGTAGTGTATAGTAGATAGTATGTATAAGTATAGTAGTGTATAGTAGTGTATAGTGTAGTGTATAGGATGAACGTTGATATTTATGAGTACGGGGTGACCAATAAGGTCTGACTTGGTCTGTAATAAGGTAGGAAACTTCTAGATTTGAAGCTTTCGTGACTGCAAGGATTCATATTCTTAGGTTTTTTCGGTAAAGTCACGTAGGTAAAAAAATTAAATTAAAATGAATAAAAGTAAAATAAAACGTCGTGACTTTTATTTATTTTAATTAAACTTTTATTAATTTTAATTAAACATTTTTACGTGACTTTACCGAAAAAACCTAAGAATAGGAATAATACTCTTCGTTCTTTTCGGTAAAGTCACGTAGGTGAAAACAATAAAATTAAAATAAAACAACTAAATTAAATCACGACGTTTCGGAAGCAACACAAGCATCCGTCCTCAGGTGTGACTGCTCCAGCAAAATTACTGGAGCGTACATTAACACCTGCTTGTGTTGTTTCCGAAACGTCCAACCCAGCTTAAATATACGCTCCAAGCTTGGTGGTGTTTCATTCTTCACCTGAGGACGGCTGCTTGCGTTGTGGCCGAAACGTCGTGAGAATTATTTTATTGGTTTCTTTTATTATTTTATTATTTCCTTCTACGTGACTTTACCGAAAAAACCAAAAATATTCATTTAGCTGTTTTTANTTTTTTATTTTATTTTGTTTTCACAATCGTGCCTTTACCGAAAAAACCAACGAGTATGGATCTTAGCAGTCACGAAAACTTAAACTCTAGAAGGTAGGAATTGATAACGGGTTGACGGGTATGGGCAGATGCACCAGCTGTGCCTCCATGGCCATACATCCCCACATTCACCAACCAGCAATGAATAGGGTGAAGAAGTCATGTCAAATGAATTTCCACGGCAGGCATAGCGTGGGAGATGGCCATTCATCCAGCAGTGGAAGTCGGACACGTGGCCTCAGCACTGTGTAGCAGAGGTCGCAAACGGGTTTTGATTCCTTACCCGTACCCGGCCGCACCAGGGTCGCAAATGGGTACCCGTACCTACCCGTACCCTACCCGAAATGAGTGACAAACGGTGACTCACCAGTGACTCAGGCCTACCCGTACCCGGCCGCACCAGGGTCGCAAACGACCGGGTATCGGGTACCCGGTTGCGACCTATGCTGTGAAGGCACCGATGCAAGTGTGCCATCCTGTCCGCCAGGCGGTGCTCGAGTCACGGCTGTCTGCATCACCCACGGCGTGTTTGGGGCCGTCCATAAATGACGTCACGCGATTTTGGACGATTTTTGACCTACCCCCCCCTCGTCACACGGCGTCACAAAAAGTCAGACCCCCCCTCAAATATGACGTCACAAAGCTCTGCCCCCCCCCAAAAATAAAACATGCTTCAAATCGCTTTAAACTATTGTCATTGTAGTGCGTATTTAATGCGGCGCTGCACTCTGATGTTGTAGGAGATTTATTAAACATTTAATGAAGTAGAACTTGTCTATATTTATTTAAAGTTGCGCATTTGTATGTGACGTCACATTTCTCACCCCCCCCCTCGTCACACATCGTCACAAATGTCTGACCCCCCCCCCCAGGTGCGTGACGTCATTTATGGACGGCCCATTACAGTCGAAGCGACTCACATCACATCTCTCCCACGTGTTGGTGTGCACTGTATCCATACACAACGGAGGGGGTGGGGGGCGGGTGGAGGGTGGGGGTGGGGGGCGGGTGGAGGTGGGGGGCGGGTGGAGGGTGGAGGGCGGGTGGAGGGTGGGGGTGGGGGGCGGGTGGAGGGTNGGGGGTGGGGGGCGGGTGGAGGGTGGGGGTGGGGGCGGGTGGAGGTGGGGGGCGGGTGAAGGGTNGGGGGGCGGTGGAGGGTNGGGGTGGAGGGCGGGTGGAGGTGGGGGTGGGGGGCGGGTGGAGGGTGGGGGGCGGGTGGAGGGTNGGGGTGGGGGCGGGTGGAGGGTGGGGGGTGGGGCGGGTGAGGGTGGGGGGCGGGTGAAGGGTGGGGGGCGGTGGANGGTGGGGGTGGAGGGGCGGGTGGAGGGTGGGGGGCGGGTGAAGGGTGGGGGGCGGGTGGAGGGTGGGGGGCGGGTGGAGGGTCGACGGGGGTGGAGGGGCGGTGGAGGTGGGGGGCGGGTGAAGGGTGGGGGTGGAGGCGGGTGGAGGGTGGGGGGCGGGTGAAGGGTGGGGGGGCGGGTNGANGGTGGGGGGGCGGGTGGAGGGTGGTGAGGGGCGGGTGGAGGGTNGGGGCGGGTGGAGGGTGGAGGGGCGGGGCGGGCGGGAAAAGTGGGCGTGACGGGCGGGGGAAGTAGGCGGGCTGGAAAGTGGGCGGGGCGAGGAAGTGGGCGTGTCTGGTGACGTCATCACCAAAGCACGTGTGCAGCCCCGGGGCGGCACCACAACTCAGGCGCTGGGGACTGAGGGGGTCCCGTTACTCCTGATCAGGACTCGACGGGACTCCTGGCGGAGGGGGGGTCCCTCACTCGTCGTCTCCTGGAACCAGAGACGGGACCAAGGGGGGCCATGGCTGAGGAGGAAAGCGCAACCTCAGGTGAGGGCTCGTGGTGAGGGTGGGTGAGGACTCTGTGGTGAGTGTGTGTGGTGAGGATGGGTGAGGAGCTCTGTGGTGAGGATGGAGAGGAGCTGTGTGGTGAGTGTGTGTGGTGAGGATGGGTGAGGAGCTCTGTGGTGAGTGTGTGTGGTGAGGGTGGGTGAGGAGCTGTGTGGTGAGTGTGTGTGGTGAGGGTGGGTGAGGAGCTCTGTGGTGAGTGTGTGTGGTGAGGATGGGTGAGGAGCTCTGTGGTGAGTGTGTGTGGTGAGGGTGGGTGAGGAGCTCTGTGGTGAGTGTGTGTGGTGAGGATGGGTGAGGAGCTCTGTGGTGAGTGTGTGTGGTGAGGGTGGGTGAGGAGTTCTGTGGTGAGTGTGTGTGGTGAGGGTGGGTGAGGAGCTCTTTGGTGAGTGTGTGTGGTGAGGATGGGTGAGGATCTCTGTGGTGAGTGTGTGTGGTGAGGATGGTGAGGGCTCTGTGGTGAGTGTGTGTGGTGAGGATGGTGAGGATCTCTGTGGTGAGTGTGTGTGGTGAGGATGGGTGAGCGGCTCTGTGGTGAGTGTGTGTGGTGAGGATGGGTGAGGAGCTCTGTGGTGAGTGTGTGTGGTGAGGGTGGGGAGGAGCTCTGTGGTGAGTGTGTGTGGTGAGGATGGGTGAGCAGCTCTGTGGTGAGTGTGTGTGGGAGGGTGGGTGAGGATCTGTGGTGAGTGTGTGTGGTGAGGTGGGTGAGGAGCTCTGTGGTGAGTGTGTGTGGTGAGGATGGGTGAGAAGCTCTGTGGTGAGTGTGTGTGGTGAGATGGGTGAGGAGCTGTGTGGTGAGTGTGTGTGGTGAGGGTGGGTGAGGAGCTCTGTGGTGAGTGTGTGTGGTGAGGGTGGGTGAGGAGCTCTGTGGTGAGTGTGTGTGGTGAGGATGGGTGAGGAGCTCTGTGGTGAGTGTGTGTGGTGAGGATGGGTGAGAAGCTCTGTGGTGAGTGTGTGTGGTGAGGATGGGTGAGGGTTCTGTGGTGAGTGTGTGTGGTGAGGATGGGTGAGGGCTCTGTGGTGAGTGTGTGTGGTGAGGATGGGTGATGAGCTCTGTGGTGAGTGTGTGTGGTGAGGATGGGTGAGGAGCTGTGTGGTGAGTGTGTGTGGTGAGGTGGGTGAGGATCTCTGTGGTGAGTGTGTGTGGTGAGGGTGGGTGAGGAGGTGTATGGTGAGTGTGTGTGGTGAGGATGGGTGAGGAGCTGTGTGGTGAGTGTGTGTGGTGAGGTGGGTGAGGAGGTGTATGGTGAGTGTGTGTGGTGAGGATGGGTGAGGAGCTCTGTGGTGAGTGTGTGTGGTGAGGATGGGTGAGGAGCTGTGTGGTGAGTGTGTGTGGTGAGGTGGGTGAGGGGGTGAGTGTGTGTGGTGAGGGTGGGTGAGGGGTGAGTGTGTGTGGTGAGGATGGGTGAGGAGCTGTGTGGTGAGTGTGTGTGGTGAGGGTGGGTGAGGAGCTCTGTGGTAAGTGTGTGTGGTGAGGTGGGTGAGGAGCTCTGTGGTGAGTGTGTGTGGTGAGGGTGGGTGAGGAGCTCTGTGGTGAGTGTGTGTGGTGAGGATGGGTGAGGAGGGTGAGTGTGTGTGGTGAGGATGGGTGAGGAGCTGTGTGGTGAGTGTGTGTGGTGAGGGTGGGTGAGGAGCTGTGTGGTGAGTGTGTGTGGTGAGGTGGGTGAGGGTGGTGAGTGTGTGTGGTGAGGATGGGTGAGGAGCTCTGTGGTGAGTGTGTGTGGTGAGGATGGGTGAGGAGCTCTGTGGTGAGTGTGTGTGGTGAGGATGGGTGAGGAGCTCTGTGGTGAGTGTGTGTGGTGAGGGTGGGTGAGGAGCTCTGTGGTGAGTGTGTGTGGTGAGGATGGGTGATGAGCTCTATGGTGAGTGTGTGTGGTGAGGATGGGTGAGTAGCTCTGTGGTGAGTGTGTGTGGTCAGGATGGGTGATGAGCTCTATGGTGAGTGTGTGTGGTGAGGATGGGTGAGGAGCTGTGTGGTGAGTGTGTGTGGTGAGGGTGGGTGAGGGTTCTATGGTGAGTGTGTGTGGTGAGGATGGTGAGGAGCTCTGTGGTGAGTGTGTGTGGTCAGGATGGGTGATGAGCTCTATGGTGAGTGTGTGTGGTGAGGGTGGGTGAGGGCTCTGTGGTGAGTGTGTGTGGTGAGGATGGGTGAGGAGCTCTGTGGTGAGTGTGTGTGGTGAGGGTGGGTGAGGAGCTGTGCGGTGAGTGTGTGTGGTGAGGATGGGTGAGGAGCTGTGTGGTGAGTGTGTGGTGAGAATGGGTGAGGGGCTGTGTGGTGAGTGTGTGTGGTGAGGATGGGTGAGGAGTTCTATGGTGAGTGTGTGTGGTGAGGATGGGTGAGGATCTCTGTGGTGAGTGTGTGTGGTGAGGATGGGTGAGGGGCTCTGTGGTGAGTGTGTGTGGTGAGGGTGGGTGAGGAGCTCTGTGGTGAGTGTGTGTGGTGAGGGTGGGTGAGGAGCTCTGTGGTGAGTGTGTGTGGTGAGGGTGGGTGAGGAGCTCTGTGGTGAGTGTGTGTGGTGAGGGTGGGTGAGGAGCTCTGTGGTGAGTGTGTGTGGTGAGGGTGGGTGAGGAGCTCTGTGGTGAGTGTGTGTGGTGAGGGTGGGTGAGGAGCTGTGTGGTGAGTGTGTGTGGTGAGGATGGGTGAGTAGCATCATGGTGAGTGTGTGTGGTGAGGATGGGTGAGCTGGTGAAGGGCTGTAAAAAAGAGCTTCATAGTTTATCGGATTCCGCCAGTATAAATAAATTTTCAGAAAAATATTCTGATTCTGAACTGGTTGGGGTGTTTCTGTGGTGAGGCATTTTGACTCTGGTGAGCTGGTGAGAGGTGGTGAATGCTGTGTCAGTGTAGGGCTGTGGGTGCTGGCACTCTGAGCTGCAGGTCTGGGTTCGATCCCTGCACCAGATGGCTCGTAGCAGGGGCCGCCCCGGTAAACTTGCGACGTCAGGCTACGTCGAAAGTTTACTCCTGTGACCGGTATCCTCAATTTACAAAAGGGTTGCCTTATTTTAATAAACACACATAAAAACAAAATTGTAAATCGGAACGGCGTTTCCCATGGACGTAATACTACAAATGAGAGATGTGTTTCGCACAGTCTTTTCAGCTCCTAACCTCAAAATATATACGTTCATATCACTTTTCACAATACACGTACAAAATAATAATAATCATAATACAGAACGTAAATATTAAAACGATTGGCTAATGATGATCTTGAAACAACAATAATTAACTCCCATGTGCGAGGGGGAAACGCTCGATCCCACACAGACAGAGTCACATTTTTGCTGTACCGCCTAACGAGCCAGACACGTCCCCGAGAAGGGAGTTTCACTAACTTTGTGCGGTGATCCACTAACTCTCGCCTCCATAGTGCTGGATTACGGGCATGCATAGCCACCACCGCCTTGCTAAATCTGGATGAGGGCCTTCCTATGCTTCTAAATTTGAAGCTTTCGTGACTGCAATGATTCATATTTTAGGTTTTTTCGGTAAATTCACGTAGGTAAAAACATTAAAAAGTAAAATAAAATAAAATCACGACGTTTCGGAGGCAACACAAGCTTCCGTCTTCAGGTGGTACCGTCACAGCCACGACAGCTGTATCAAGTAAATGAGAGATTGCAGGAGCTACCACTCCGTTTATATAATGGTTGGAGAGGTGGTGGGGCAAGGGCCGCATACTTTTGATTAATATCGTGGCTGTGACGGTACCTTCCTATGCTGTCACCATCATCATCAGGAGCAGCCCACTGGGCGAGGCGTCAGGATGACCGTCATCTTAATCATCATCAGCCACGATTGATTCACTACCGGATGAAAGCCTCCGACGTACCACTGATGGCTTATTTTTTGTTTGTCTTTCCAAGCAATGCACCGCGATGCAAGTTTGTTGTTCATGAGAGCGCGTGGTCTGATCTGGAGAGCGGGCGAACACCGTTTCACGGAGAGAAATAACAGCTCGGTTAGCACCGCCTCACTGCCACCTGCGAGCTGTAGACAATAAGTGAGTCGAAGACTGGTTGAAGAACAATTGGGAGAACACAAACATCGCCTAAACACATTCCTGCGGAGGGAGCTGGTAGGAACGTTAGGTTGCTCGGTCAATGGCCAGGGTCAACGGCGGCGTGGTGTATTCCGCAAATATGGCCGAGTGTGAGGGCGGGCACAAGCCGGCGTGAGTAGGTTAAACGTTGAGTTTTATAAGGGCACCACGGGGTGACCAGCCCCTCCCACCCAGCCCCACCCCTCCCACCCCCACCCAGCCCTACCCTCCCTACCCAGCCCCTCCCCACCCTCCCCTCTCCACCCAGCCCCACCCCTCCCATTTTTGGATGCACGACGGACGGACGGACACAATAATCCCCTGTGGGCTGGTGAAACCAGGAGGTTCCTACCAGTACTTACTCACCTGCCTCTATTGGACATCTGTGAAAAGGCCTTCTTACCTCGTCGGATTCCTCCAGTCTAAAATATTATGATTCATCTCGAATAAGCTGCTCATTATCGATCTCACAACCACCACCGACCAGCCATTTGGAAGCTCTCACTGCCACTCTCCCGCAAGAAATGGGCTACCTTACACCCTAACCGAACTGGCCACAGCTGGTGCAACCACCTTTCCACAAATGGAAAATAAAATAATTCCCCAAATGCAAATGTGGCGCACCTCAACAAAGAGTGGAACACATTGTGGGTGTATGGGTCTTTATGTAACCCTGTGGGTCTCTGTTTACATCTATGGGTCTGCGTGAGGCTGTGTGTTTCGGTGAACCGACGGGTCTGGGTAGGTATATGGATATCTGTGTGATTTTGTGGGCCTCAGTGTGAGCCGATGCGTCTGTGAATCATTGGGTCTCTGTGTGAATCAATGGGTTTCTGTGTGAGTCTATGGGTCTCTGTGGGGTCTGTGGGCTTCAGTGTGACTCTATGCGTCTGTGAATCTTTGGGTCTCTGTGTGAATCAATGGGTTTCTGTGTGAGTCTATGGGTCTCTGTGGGGTCTGTGGGCTTCAGTGTGAGCCTATGTGTTTGTGAATCTTTGTGTCTCTGTGTGAATCAATGGGTTTCTGTGTGAGTCTATGGGTCTCTGTGGGGTCTGTGGGCTTCAGTGTGAGCCTATGTGTCTGTGAATCTTTGGGTCTCCAGGATAAATCTGTGGGTCTCCTGTGTGAGCCTATGCGTGTGAACTCCCAGGACATGAGTAATTCACGCTTGCTGTCCTCTGACTTTACCGAAAGAACCACGAAGATGAATCCCTGCAGTCACGAAAGCTTTAAATCGATATATGGATAAAAAATGTAAACATCAGTTTACAGTGGCTACTCAATTAATATCCATGCGAAGAAAGAAGAAGATCGAGTGAAAACTATAGAGTGCAGGACGGTGCGTGTTTGCACGAGGCGAAAAGAGAGAGCGGGGATTGCATGCCATTCATCGACCACCTATGAACACAGCTGCGGTGTTGGTCCAATGGCAGTTGCATTGAGTACGGTTCAGTGTGGTACAGGCGTTGATTTCTGGGCAGAGTGGAATCCCAACTGTCTCTGTCTGTTCCTCCGACGATTCCGTTCCTCACCATTGGAACCTCATTTGCCAGTAAAAAATATGATAATTGTTTTTTACCCTCTATCTGGCAACAAAACTGACACCTTTTTACAAGGAGTCATGTTTGCATAGACCACAATACCTGCAGCCATAATGCAAACAAAAAACATAACTCTGATAATATATTCACTGTCCTTGAAGTTGATTGGTCCACACCCGAGACAGCTTTCTTAGAGCCTAGTCTCACATGGGTTGGACCAGATGACGCCAAAAGGCGCACAACTCAAAGACAATGCACCATCAGAGTATGAGAGCTCGGGGTAAGCATTTACACCATTGGAACCTCATTTGCCAGTAAAAAATATGATAATTGTTTTTTTCCCTTCTCTCTGGCAACAAAACTGACACCTTTTTACAAGGAGTCATGTTTGCATAGACCACAATACCTGCAGCGTAATGCAAACAAAAAACATAACTCTGATAATGTACGCACTGTCCTTGATTCCTTCTCGCTTCTGGCCCACTTATACCGGAACCGCTGCCCGACACGTCAAGCAATCAGCCTCACTTTTCGATTTAAAGCTTTCGTGACTGCAGGGATTCATCTTCTTGGTTCTGGTAAATCACGTAGAAAAATCAAAATAGACTCAACCGTCTCCACCTGAGGACGGCTGCCTTGGCCACAAATAGTGGCAACAACATGTTAACCAACAACTTGTCTAACAACAATCTAACTCATCTTTTGGTTCTTTCGGTAAAGTCACGTAGAATGGAAATAATAAAATTTAAAAAAATAAAACACCCCAGGCTTGGAGTGACTATTTAAGCTGGGAGGGGGGAAGGGCGCCTTGACAAAATAATTTGCATATCAAGAGGAATTTAACATATTTATGGTACTACGTTGTGAGAATTATTTATTATGTTTTATTTTTATTATTTTATTATTTCCATTCTACGTGACTTTACCGAAAGAACCAAGAAGATGAATCAGCCTCACTGTCTTATTTTTGTTCTTCTCGACAAACTCACCTTCACTCGCTTACCCAAACTTTCCTTCCCTCTTCTTCCCCATCATGAATACCATCCCTCTTCCCAACCTCCCTACCAATTCATCGCACTCACTCATCATCATTAAACGACCCATTGTCACTCTCATCATTGTTTATTTCACGCACTATTCTGCTGTACAAATACCAATTTTTTGTTCAGCGCCTTGCTCAAGGCGCCATATAAATTGAAATACGATAAGACGTGGGAAGGAGTCGAGCGAGTGGAGGAGGGGAGAGGTAGGCAGGGATGGATCCGTGAAGTATGCCAAAGACAATGGAGGGATCTGAAGACTGGGAAAATGTGGTGTCACTTGAGGGTGCGATTGAGGGCCTGGTGGCGTTGTTCTCGATCAGAGGATGCCACGGGACCCCAAGCAACCAGTTCCGTGAATATTTACCCAGAAAGGCCTCGCTTGGTCTCAGGATTCTTTTGTCAGGAGGGTGCTGCTGCATTTGGACGTTTCATCGATTTCATTTGTAATCTTTTGGCTTTTTTGTCGGAGGAAACCTGAGAGCCCGGAGGAAATCCAGCACCGCGCTGAATGCGAGTGAGCGGCACTCGGCACTGCTATCTCCTGGCCACACCTCGCGGCCCCACGCCTACAACACCTGGCAAGCCGTGGTGGTCATCCATCTAAGTGCTAACCAGACGCAAACCTGCTTATCTTGGAATATTTGAAGAGAACGGATGATTCACAATAACTTGGTTGTCGGATTTAGACTGCCTCGGCCGAACTCAAAATGCATAATGCAGCACGGCTTGTGTTTTATATACAATCTAGACTAGACCGCATTGCAGAATGCTCTACAGAGGGCTATCGGTCATCGGCAGGAACACAGGAAAGGGATTGACCCTGGTTTCAAAATTGATGGCACTGCAGGCTGAGGGGAAGATAGTTTCAGATTATGGGGGGGGCAGCAGAGGAGAATGAATGACCTCTCGTCGAGCCATTGTTGACCTGAGGCCTTCCATAGAAAGCCTTTGGTTGTTGCAGCGGCGGTTCAGACGGCAGCCCTCGAAGGCGCGGAAATCTCGAGTGCAGCTGACAGGAGGCGTCGACACCGCGCAGGAAGTGGTTGCCACAGCACCCTTGAGGGAAGTGGCACACGCCCAGGAGGCCACCCTCTCAGCCTGCCCGCCGACGAGCCCGGCAGTCCCGACGTTGTGCAGTTCCAGCGACGCGTGGCGGTGGCGGCGGTGGCGGTGGTGGTTTCCCCGCTCTGCTCGGCCCACGGTTGGGACTGGCTGGAGTGTCCCGGCCGGCACGGAGAAGGTGGAGGCGGCTGCACAGCGCTATCTGTGAGATGCAGTCGCAGCTGAGTTTGTGGAATCGAAACTGATGTGGTGGTGGTGGGGCAAACGCCTCCTCATCGCCACGTCTCACTTCCTCCACCACCACGGCGGCATGGGGAACCACGGCGAGAAACGGGGACAGCGAGAGACGCAGGACACAGCGAGACACAGCAAGGAGCTGCGATGCAGAAAAACACAGCCAGACGTGGGGACATGGCAAGACACGGGGGACAAATGAAGACACAGCGAGACACAGTGACGTGGAGAGACATGGGATATTGAGAGAAAAGGGGATACGGTGATCCACATGGACACGGTGACACACGGCCACACTGTGAGTCATGGGGACATACTTCCCCCATGAGACAGACATGAGTCACCCACCGTTTGAGAAAGTCATTGTCGTCACGTGCCTCTGATGCAGCAAATGTGGCCTGCGAAGCATCCAAAAAATTAACCCGTAAAAACAAAGTTTTTCACTATAAATCCTTTATATGCGTGCATCGGTTTTATCTTATTATTCATTTCTGTTTTTCTTGAGTAAGAGTTTCATTTTTATCACATTGGTATTTTAAATTAAATATGAAAAAAAAATGTCCTAAAAAGTGGGAAATTTTGGAATTTTTTTTTCACGAAAATAAATTGTCACGCACGACGAGTCTGTGTGCAAAATGTCAGCTCGATTGGATCACGGGAAGTGGGTTAAAAAACGACCGAAAGATTTGCACGGTCGTAAGCGCGCAAGCAAGCAAGCAAGTGAACTTAATATAAAGGATTTAAAAATACGAGGTTACAGCTTGTGGCTCCGCATTTCATTTTGCTGACGTGCAAAACGACAATGAGAAGTGACGGCGACAGAATGAGGACTTGTGATGAACGTTCTGGCAGTGGAAATGCCACGTTTTCCTGCGCTCTTTCTCACTCGGTTTTGTGCCATCGGGGATTTGTCATCTCCGACGTTGGAGCTGCTGAAACCAGCAAGCGGCGATGCGTGCAACTGTGGCGGCGGCCGTAGCGGAGATGTGGGATCTGATTTACGTTCCCAGGGCGATGAGCTGATTCGGATCCACTGCCCGTGACCGCATTACTCAAATGAGGACCGCAGCCCTGAGCCCTGCGGCAACTGGAGCAGCAACAGGAGCAAGAGCAGCCCCCACCCAGTAGCAGCAAAAGCATTAGTAGCAGCAGTAGTGACACCAGCAGCAGCAGCAGGAGTAAAAGCAATAGCAGGAGTAACAGCAGAATTAACAGCAACACGAGGAGGAACAGCAGCAGCAGCAGCCGGAGTAAGCACAGCAGAAGCAGGAACTTAATGCCAATCAGAGACGTGGTGTCATGGCGACGAATTTGTCTTGAAAGGTCTCAGTGGGAGATTTCAAAATGTCAAGTTAGAGCAGGACTTCTCAAAACGCCATTCGTCACGATCCACCATTTCCACATTTATCTGTCTGCTCCGTTCCATTACAAATTGAGTCGTTGCACTTTTTTCACACACCGGATAACAGAGGTCGCAAACGGGTTTTGATTCCTTAACCGTACCCGGCCGCACCAGGGTCGCAAACGGGTACCCGTACCCGTACCCTACCCGATACCCGGCTACCCGTACCCGGCTGGGTACGGGTAGGGTACGGGTACGAGTACCCGATTGCGACCTCTGGGATGAAGCCATGTTGCAGGCACGGGTGGGTTGATTCTAGGAACTTGAATTGTGAGAAGAGACAAGACGTTGGGAAATAAGTGACAAACGGTTACTCGCCAGTGATTCACGGCCTACCTGTACCCGGCCGCACCAGGGTCGCAAACGGGTACCTGTACCCGTACCCGGCCGGGTACGGGTAGCCGGGTATCGGGTAGGGTACGGGTATCGGGTACCCGGTTGCGACCTTTGCCGGATAATGAGTAAACGCGTGCTGCGGCACGGGGCCAGGCGTTAGTGTGGGCGACGAGGGCGGAAAGCCGGGAGGGTACCGAAAATGAGTTAGGAGAACTCAAAAATAGATTTCACAAAATGCGTGAAGTATTTTTGTTATTTATTTAAAGTATTTGAATAAACTGTTTTTTTTATTTTACCAGGTAAGGCCTACTGAGCTACATAGCTCTTTAATTTTGTTGTTGATTATTCTAGATTTGAAGCTTTCGTGACTGCAAAGATTCATACTCTGAGGTTTTTTCTTTGATGATGATGTTTTGTTAGTTAGAGTTGTTGTTGAGACAAGTTGTTGAGACATATTAGCCAACCGTGCTAATCTGAGGTGCAAGAGAAGGACAACAAACAAAACACAAACACCAGCTCTAAAGAAATGAGTTTTCAATCCAGATGATGTAAAAGTGCAAGGCTCCAGTGGCTTCCTAATATCGGAAGGAAGAGCGTTCCAGACGGCCGCAGAAGCGCATCTGAATGCTCGCGATGCAGTAACCGTCTTTGTTTGATGGTTAGCCAAAAGCTGCTGATGGGAGGATCACCGGAGTTGGCGTGATGGTTTACGCTCCCTAACCAGATCAGCAAAGTATCGTGGTTCATTTGCGGCAAGCACTTTGTGTGTAATGAGTGTAAACCTTAATTTGTTGACGCTGTTGGCAGTTGCCGAGACAAATTGTTGACGTTGTTGTTGCTGCTGTGCGTGTTGCCGTGGACAGGCAGCTGGCGAAGCCTACTGGGCCGTCACGGGGCCCCGCGTTTCCACACGACCGTGCGCCTCGACACCAAGGGATCGGCGCCGAGCGACTCCTGGTGAGGGCCGGGGGCAGTGCCATGGAGCCGAGGCATCGCAGTCGTCAAAGCTCCGGCCATTGGAGCCCCGATCAGACTGTGACGCACCGGGTGGCCGTGTTCTAGCAACCGTTACCGAGCGGCAATGGTTGTCAGCCCCATTTTTTTTCTCTCGTAGAAAAAAAATTATTTGGACAAAATGTGGGCAAATCTGGTGGCCAACTGGGATGGCGAATTCCAATCGGATCACAGGCAGGGGTCATGTGACTGCCCTCGAGGTTATGTGGTCTGTAGACCAAACGTGGGTCACGAAGCGCACCCTTCATCAAACTGTTTGTATTGGCTAAGCCGCAACTCCGAGTCGCCCTGCGGCCATTGCTGCACCGAGTTGCCGTGGTTACTCTTGAGTCAATATTAGAATCGGAGTTTTTATTGATGCAGGAGGAATCTGATGGGCCATGAAGCTCTTTTTCACAGATGTCCAGTACGGACATGGGGTCAGCAATTGGTGTCGATTGTCTTGAAACAGGTCCAAAACATCGAGCGTTCACTGCACCACAAAAGTTGTACAAGATAGAGTGTGTAACACATTTCTTCAAACTCTTTGGGTCTTTCGGTAAAGTCTCGTAGATAGAAAAACAAGTTAGCAAGGTTATTACGAGAGCTTGGGAACAAGAGAGACGCGGATTGGAGAGGGAATTCCAAAGTGGAGCAGTGCGAGGGAGGAAGCAGAAAGATAAGTGAGGTGACCTGCAGTTTGGTGAGCGGTGGCTGAGTGAGTGAGTGAATGGGTGAGTGAGTGAATGAGTGAGTGAGTCATTAGGCGAGTGGGTGGATGAGTTCCTCAGTGAGTAAGTGAGTGGCTGAGTGCGTTCTTGCAACCTGCAGTGTTAGCGGTGCGGATGGAGACAAACCAGTAGACCGAGTCCTCAACATGGGTGGGGAAATCAATGAGTGAAGTTTGTGAGAACAGTGACCGTGGTGTTAGCTATAGAAGAGCGATTAGGAGGCGACTGATCGCTGGCAAGCGAGCCACTGCAGTGATTTGATGAGTCCTGGATCATAGACCATATAACGGCCTATAGGGGATCAATGGTGATCGTAGCATGCGTACATGGTATCTGTTGCTGTGGGCCTGGTTAAAGGCTGTTAGGATAATGGTTGCTGTGAGCCTGGTTAAAGGCTGTAAGGATAAGGGTAGCTGTGGGCCTGGTTAAATGCTTTAAGGATAAGGGTTGCTGTGGGCCTGGTTAAAGGCTGTAAGGATAAGGGTTGCTGTGGGCCTGGTTAAAGGCTGTAAGGATAAGGGTTGCTGTGGGCCTGGTTAAAGGCTGTAAGGATAAGGGTAGCTGTGGGCCTGGTTAAAGGCTGTAAGGATAAGGGTAGCTGTGGGCCTGGTTAAAGGCTGTAAGGATAAGGGTTGCTGTGGGCATGGTTGAAGGCTGTAAGGATAAGGGTTGCTGTGAGCCTGGTTAAAGGCTGTAAGGATAAGGGTTGCTGTGGCCTGGTTAAAGGCTGTAAGGATAATGGTTGCTGTGAGCCTGGTTAAAGGCTGTAAGGATAAGGGTTGCTGTGAGCCTGGTTACAGGCTATAAGGATAATGGTTGCTGTTGGCCTGGTTACAGGCTATAAGGATAATGGTTGCTGTGAGCCTGGTTAAAGGCTGTAAGGATAAGGGTAGCTGTGGGCCTGGTTAAAGGCTGTAAGGATAAGGGTTGCTGTGGGCCTGGTTAAAGGCTGTAAGGATAATGGTTGCTGCGTTGCGTGAAACGGTGGCTGTTATTTACGGATTCACGCCACAAATCACCTGACCACACAGGGTGGAGTGTGGGTGCTCACGGCTAGAGACGGAGGGGAGGCTAAGGGAGATGAGAGATATCGAGAGGGATTAAAAGTCATAGGCAGACGAAATAGAATCGGAATCTTTATTTAGACTGGAAGAATCCGATGAATTGTAAAGCTCTTTTTCACAAATATCCAGTAGTTCAAGTTCAAGTTGATTTATTAGGTATAGCCCTGTGAGCCAGTCGGCTCTTGAATCGGGTGCAACCGCAACAAACAAACAAAAAACATGAACAAGAAAACTTCTTAAAGTGACTATATGACTAAGTNGGGGCGGGTCAGAAAGTTACAGCAACAAAAAATACAACAACACAATAGGAGTGAAAAGAAAGGTCAGCAATTCACACATTTTTATTTTATTTGACCAGGTTAAGCTCGCTGAGCTATTAGCTTATTATTCAGAAGCGACCTGGCCACAGAGGATAGCCCAACGAAGTGGCTTATCATGTGGAAATGTGTCACAGCCAAACAATCTAAATAGTCTAAACGCGTGTTTCGAAATGTGGAGGACAAAACCGGAGGGCCTGGAGAAGAAATAAATACGTGATCACAGGAGCGAGACATCAGAATCTAAATATTCATTTAGGCTGGAAGAATCCGATGAACTGTAAAGCTTTTAAATTTCGATTTAAAGCTTTCGTGACTGCAGGGATTCATCTTCTTGGTTCTTTCGGTAAAGTCACGTAGAAGGAAGTAATAAAATAATAAAAAGAAAACATTGTATTTTATTATGTTTTATTTTTGTTATTTTATTATTTCCCTTCTGCGTGACTTTACCGAAAGAACCAAGAAAAACTGTAAAGCTCTTTATCAGCGATATCCAGTCGGGGCAGGTCAGAAAGTTACAACAAACCAAGCGAAAACAATTGCGTGAGTGGAAAGCAAAGGAAAGCCAAGCTAGTCACTCAATAAAATTAAACAAAGTTCGCAAGTACAAATTGCGTAAGTACATCAATTCCTCCAGATTTCTCAAAACCAAATTGCAATCTTGGGGCAAGGCAGCAAAGCGAAAACAAAAACAGACCCAGACCACAACAAGACAGCACACAGTCCGTCAGCAACGTTGCACACCTAGCATGTCACGAGCGTTACCACTGCGGTGCCGCACGTTTGATGCGGGAGGAACCTAGGAGCTCGGCTCTGCGGAGCCGTTCGTGGTGGTGGGGGGTAGATGGCGCGGCTGGGCGGATGTGTGCCGGCATGCGGTGGGGGGGAAGCTGTGGTGAGCCCAGGGCCAGCGCCACACTGCCAGGTGTAGGCCACGATTACCCCCCTCACCCCCCTCACCCGTACCCGCGGCCTCTTCGCACGACGCCACCACCGCACCGCCACCTGAAACACCGGCGCTGCCAAATACGGCTCCTCCAGGCACCCCCCTGCGTTTGGTCACGTGGACGCGGTGTCGCCGCAGGTGCTGACGGCGTGGAGGGGCTTCCTGCTGTCGACTCGCACCCGAGCAAGGTACCACCGCTGCCTTGGCCGCCTCTGCCTCTGCCGCGTGCCCCCTTCGTCGAACGGCAAAGCGTTGACGTTGTCGTCGTCGGCCGTCCGTCGTCGAAGTGCGCTTCGCATCGGTCGCACCTCGGCGATGATCGCTCGGTTTTGTCCGAATGTTGAGCGAAAATGTTGTGGCGTTGCCTCCGTTGTTTTGGGCGGTCTGGAGGCCGCCGGCAACGNTTTTGGGCACGTAAGCGTGATGCAAATCAACGATGCCCAATTCCTACGACCCGTCCGTCGTCCCTCCCTCCCCTCACCACCGCCACTCCAGCGATTTGATAAACGTCACAATTTTGAATTGCGATTGGATTTCGGAATCACTTTTTGTTACCCTTCTATCTGGCAACAAAACTGACACCTTTTTACAAGGAGTCATGTTTGCATAGACCACAATACCTGCAGTCATAATGCAAACAAAAACATAACTCTGATAATGTATGCACTGTCCTTGAAGTTGATTGGTCCACACCGAGACAGCATTATGACTGCATCAGCCAATATTGTGGTCTATGCAAACATGACTCCTTGTAAAAAGGTGTCAGTTTTGTTGCCATATAGAAGGGTAAAAAACAATTATCATATTTTTACTGGCAAATGAGGTTCCAATGGTGTCACTTTTTGTTGTTTATCATCATGGCGAATTGTAGCACTTCAGAGTGGCTGCAGAGGTGACGTGAACCGTTGACCCCAACGAGCGCCATTCGGTGCGTGTATGGTTAGCTCACGTTTAGCTTTCGACGTGCATCGATGATTCATATCCGTCGTTCCACCCGAGCGATTGTTTTGACGTTCACTTGGGATGCAGTTATTCACCTCCCTTCCCTCCAACCGCCAGCGATTCAGTGCGTGTGAAAATCGATCCGAGAGTCACATTCTCTTCTTGGTTCTTTCGTAAAGTCACGTAGAAGGGAAATAATAAAAAATAAAATAAAACATAAAATAATTCTCACGACGTTTCGGCCACAACGCAAGCAGCCGTCCTCAGGTGAAGAACAGGTCTGTCGGAAAGACAGCGGAATATGCAAATTACTTTGTCAAGGCGCCCTTCCCCTCAACCCAGCTTAAATATACGCTGCCAAGCCTGGTGGTGCCCATTCAGACGCTGTCTTTCCGACAGACCTGTTCTTCACCTGAGGACGACTGCTTGCGTTGTGGCCGAAACGTCGTGAGAATTGTATTTTATTATGTTTTATTTTTATTATTTTATTATTTTCCTTCTACGTGACTTTACCGAAAGAACCAAGAAGATGAATCCCTGCAGTCACGAAAGCTTTAAATCGAAAAGTCACATTCTCGTTGCCTTTTGTTTTCACCGTCTCGTTTGTTCGGCCCGTTGCGTCATCACGATCGCTCATTTACCCAGGGAGCCTGCCGAGTCTCATGACTCCTTTCAAGAGGGTCCTGCCAATNTTTTTTTTTGCAGTGGGGGAGTTGGGGGGGGGGGGCGATGTTACTGCTGTGTGNATAATCCAATCTCGCTCTCTTATTTATTATAATGTCCCATCTCGGCCCTGCATTCACAATCTCTGTTGTCCATCACTACGCCCCCCCCTGCCTCCCTGTGCTCAGCCACTTTCCACTTCACTAAAACATTTTTCATTCGTCCCATTAGACTCATCTTTTTCAAAAGCGTATCCCTCCACTATCTTAAATTTGGAGCTTTCGTGACTGCAGGAATTACTCTTTGGTTCTTTCGGTAAAGTCACGTATAAGGATAAATAATAAATCGTCGTATGCTATTATTTAATTTATTATTTATCCTTATACTGACTTTACCGAAAGAACCAAAGAGTAATCCTCTACTACTTTCTGTCCTCGCCCTTAAAACCTTGACCATCCTCCCCCTTTCCCTTCCAAACCTCGCCCTCCTTTTCCCTGTCATCACCCTTCCTTGCCATCCCTTCCCTTCCCCAACACTCAAATCCCATCGCTTTACCCCATCAGCCAATACTAATGCACCATTTCTAATTCTTGTGAAGCGCTTTGACAGGAGCGCTATATAAATACTAGAAAGACAAGATAATCCCGGCGAAATTTATTTCAAATCTGGCAAACGTGGACCGTGACGCCGGCGTACGATGGCTCGCTCTTGCGAATGACGTCACGGGATCTTTGAGTCCACTGTGAGTGAAGCGGACGGTGCGTAGTGTCGTTGACGGTTAACACCGCACCACCGCATGAATGGCCGGGCGGTCGCTGGATTCAAACCGTTAACTTCTGCATAAAGTAGCGAATGCGCTGCTGCTGGGCCAGCGACAGAGGTCGCAACCGGGTACCGATACCCGTACCCTACCCGATACCCGGCTACCCGTACCCGATACCCGTACTCTACCCGATACCCGTACCCTACCCGATACCCGTACCCTACCCGATACCCGTACCCTACCCGATACCCGGCTACCTGTACCCGGCCGGGTACGGGTACGGGTACCCGTTTGCGACCCTGGTGCGGCCAGGTACGGGTACGGGTAGGCCGTGAGTCACTGGTGAGTAACCGTTTGTCACTCATTCGGGTAGGGTACGGGTAGGGAACGGGTACCTGTACCCGGCCGGGTACGGGTACCCATTTGCGACCCTGGTGTGGCCGGAAACGGGTAAGGAATCAAAACCCGTTTGCGATCTCTGGCCAGCGATAAAGTAACATTTGCATATCATCATCATCAGCAGCAGCCATGCTCCATCCCAGTTGGATGAAGGCCTCCTCAAGCCGCCCCCATCTCTCATGATCCTTAAGTGCAACGGTCCGCCCAGCACCTCCACACGAGCTGGTCTCGTCACTCCATCTCCCCAGTGGATGTCCTCTCGGATGAGTTCCATTACCTAGCTGCCACTCCGTTTTATTCTTCTCGGTCATCGCGCATCATCTCTTACGTATCCTGCCCAAGGCCCGCTCACTTTTCTAAACAATTTAGATGTCTTTGGTTCTTTCGGTAAAGCCACGTAGGTATTCCCTGTCATTAATTTATTTTATTTTCTACCTACGTGACTTTACAGAAAGAAGCAACGAGTATGGATCCCTGCAGTCACGAAAACTTCAAATCTAGATTGAATTTAGATGTCATTGCCTTTTATAGTTCTCTAATGCTTGTGTTCCTCGTTCTGTGTCCCGCCACGCTGGTGAGATGTTCACTCCCTCGCCTGGCATGCAGGAGGCCGTGGGTTCAATCCCGACCCTGACGATGCCTGCTGTTGTATATTTGGATTTTGCGTCTTTCTCTCCCCGTGATCGCGTGGATTTCTGCGGGTCCTCCGGTTTTCCCCTCCACATTTCGAATCAATGTGCGCTTAGAGTATTTGGCTGCTGTACATTTCCCACGTGGTAAGACACTTCTCGAGCTATCATTCGTGACAGCCAGGTCGCTTCTGAACAAGAGTTCCACATAGCTCAGTGAGCCTTACCTGGTAAAACAAAACGCACAGTACTGTAATTCGTTTCATTCTATTGGACGAACGACGCATCGTCCGTCTGGTGACAAATATTTGGCCACAGCGATGGCCGCCCGGACGGAACCGCCTCTCCCTGTCTCGTACGTCCGTGACGCCGGTTCCTCGCGCTCCTTTCCAGGTGGAGTCCACGTTCCACTTTTTGGAGATCCAGGCGGCCACACTCAAGGGCAACAAGGTGAGAGAGGCAGCTCCTGGGGCTGGGCAGCATAAGACGGTAGGGGGATGGGGGGGGGGGCAGTGAAAATATTATTTGGAGGGATAAAATATATTTTTCAAATCATTTATGTTATTTCAAAGTTGCTACTAGCAGAGCACGTGGCATGCTCATGCATGCGGGTTCACCGATTGCGCCGGTCTGCCACGCACCGCGTCAAGCGGTGACTTTGGGCTGTCTCGTGTTTGGAGATTGATTGTCTAAATGAATGAAGTTGCGTGGGTCCACCTGTTGAGTCTGCCACGGGCCATGCTAAGCGGTGACCTTGCGCCAGAGGTCGCAAACGGGTTTTGATTCCTTACCCGTACCTGGCCGCACCAGGGTCGCAAACGGGTACCCGTACCTACCCGTACCCGGCGGTACGTAGCGGTATCGGGTAGGGTACGGTACGGGTACCCAGTTGCGACCTCTGCCTTGGCTCTCGTCGCCGGCTCTCGAGGGGTTTTACTGCAGCTACCGCACGTGGCGAGATGTTAACCACCTCGCCTGGTATGCAGGAGGTCGTGGCTTCGATTCCGACCCTGGCGTCCCCTCTATATTTGGAGTTTGCATGCTCTCCAGTGGTCGTATGGATTTTTCTACGGTTTTCCCTCCACATTTATAGCCGACGCACGTTTAGATTATTTGGCTGCTCGTAAATTTCGACGTGATGACAATCCACTACGTTGAGCTATCATTTGGGTCGTAAGCGCTTGCGCGCTTGCACGCTTATGACCGTGCAAATCTTTAGTTCGTTTTTTAACCCACTTCCCATGATCCAATCGAGCTGACATTTTGCACACAGACTCGTTGTGCGTGACAATTAATTTTCGTGAAAATTTTTTCCCCAAATTTTACACTGTTTAGGGAATAACATTTAAATATTTAATTACCAATTGCTTAATGGTGGCAGGCAATCATCTGACCCATAGGTGGCAGCCATCTCAAGCCAGAGGACGAGAGGACTCTAGCCGCCACGCATATAAAGGATTTATAGTGAAAAACTTTGTTTTTACGGGTTAATTTTTAAGTAAATCAAGAGCAGATCCGCTTCCGTCTATTGTGGTTGGTGCCACCGGTGGTAGTTTTATAACAAAACTGCTGTCGTGAACTCCTAATCGGTGTGGTTTGTCTGTGTCGTGTTATTTGGCGTTGTTACATGGATGCTGTTGTTATTGAGTTGCGGCATTGTTGCTTACGTTGTTTTGATGTTGCGGTTGTTGTCGTTGTGTCTTCTTTTGTTGATGTTCTTGATGTCATCGTTTATGTTGGTTATGTTATTGTTTATATTTCATGTCATTGTTTATGTTGACGATGATGTTACTGGTCATTTCGTTGAGTTGTTGATGATCTTATTGTTGATCATGTTGTTGAGCAGTTGTTGTTGTTGTTGTTGAGCAGTTGCTGCTAGAGACGGAGCGGTCGGCGTCACCATGGCGATGAGCTCTGCGGAGGAGGCCGACGTCGTTCTGGTGCACATCATGGTCGCCGCACAGGCCGCAGTGCCGGGGTCAGCCCTCCGTGAGTCCACAACAACCTCAGCCAACACAACCACAACAAACACAACACAACCACAACTAACAAACACAACCACAACAAACACAACGACAGCATGGTGGCCACGATGCCCAGGTCAGCCCTCCGTGAGTCCACAACAACCTCAGCCAACACAACAACCACAACAAACACAACCACAACNAACACAACCCAAACACAAAAACCACGACACACACAACCACAACGCAGAGCCACAACAGACACAACCACAACACACAAAAACACAACAGCCACAACAAACACAACAAACAAAACAACAACCACAACAAACACAAACACAAACACAACAACCACAACAAACACAACGCAGCAGTGGCCGCGGTGCCCGGGTCAGCCCTCCGTGAGTCCACAACAACCTCAGCCAACACAACAACCACAACAAACACAACAAACACAACAACCACAACAAACACAATGACAGCATGGTGGCCGCGGTGCCTGGGGTCAGCCCTCCGTGAGTCAGCAACAACCACAACAAACACAACCACAACAAACACAACCCAAACACAAAAACCACGACACACACAACCACAACGCAGAGCCACAACAGACACAACCACAACACACAAAAACACAACAGCCACAACAAACACAACACAACAACACAACAACCACAACAACACAACACAACAAACACAACAACCACAACAAACACAACGACAGCATGGTGGCCGCGGTGCCCGGGTCAGCCCTCCGTGAGTCCACAACAACCTCAGCCAACACAACAACCACAACAAACACAACCACAACACACACAACACAACGACAGCATGGTGGCCGTGGTGCCCGGGGTCAGTCCTCCGTGCACACAAAACCACAACACACACAACCACAACGCAGAGCCACAACAGACACAACCACAACACAAACACAACAGCCACAACACAACCACAACACACACAACACAACCACAACGCACACAAACACAACTACAACAAACGCACGACCACATCGCAGCAGTGACCCCGCTGTCGTTGTTGTTTACTATTTGATTCTTCCGCTTGTTTACCGAGGAGAGCCTTGCCGAGTCTCAAGACTCGTTTTTTCAAGAGGGTCCTGCCAGGTCTTCGCAGTAGCGTTGCGATGCTGCTCACCGCGATCCCAATTGAGTAACAGTTCAGGAATTTGGGCAATGCCTGTTACATTGCTTGTTTTTTCTTTATTTTAGCTAAGCGAGGAAACCCTGTAGAACAGGGGTAGAGGATACACACTCCACACACTCACGCTTACTCACAAAGATAGAGATCCACCCTATAGCCTTGACAGACTGTTGGGGCAAGTGCTGTTAGCGAGTAGCACCTATGAAGGCCGGCACGGCACACGAGGGGTGGGTGGCCACCACCACACCCGGCCGCCTTTGCCTCGCTCGTCGCGGTGTTTTAGCAAACTGCATCAGGTACTAATTTGAGGCTGAGTCGACCTTGGTGAGGCCCAGGACCCATTCATATCATCATCACTGGTCTTGGCCGTGAGCAGGAATCGAACTCGGGTGAACCGGGTTCGTAGCGCAGTGCGCTAACCGCTACGCTACCGCTCCCACGGGTCGTTAAAATCTCGCCACCGTGCGGGAAAACATACGAAGACGGAACAGGTGAGAACATACAAACGCCGATAGGCACGTGAATCGAGAGTCGAACCCAGGAACCCTTTCGTCCCATGAAGGCGCGAGGGTTACCACTGCGCCGCCAATGCCCTTGCCTTGCGAGCCTCTAGGCTGAGACAGACTTCACTGCGCGTGACACCGGGGTCGCAAGAGCACATGGCGCGATTGACCTATGACCCCTTTCCCACTCGCATGGCAGACAAACGCGGCCTCTGTGGCGGCACGCGTGTAAACGGGACGGTGCGCGATAGCCACCTCGATTCTCAAGCCCGCTGACAGCACTTGCCCCAACAGTCTGTTAAGGCTATGGGGCGGGGTCTTTGTCTTTGTGCGTGTGTGCGTTCGCCAGTTTCTTGAAGAGGCTGACTCTGGACATGCACGAGCGGGCGAACTCCTTGCAGACAGCCTGGGCCCGGCAGAGCATTGTGGATATGGGGCCTTGTGGTGCGTGCGCTCCGCACCGCGCTTCTCACGGTCCGCCGCGGGGTGGGGTTCAGAGGGCGGTCGTGGTGCCGACAGCTGTCGTGGCCCCGGTTGGGGCTTCGAGGGTGCCGTGCGGCAGCTGTTGCCGGTTGACCGCCGTCAGCCGGCTGTCTGTGTGTGTGTGACGTCTACGCGCGGTGACGTCCGGGTGTGGTGCTGTGTGTGTGACGTTTGTGTTTTGTGCCACCTGTGTGTGTGATGTCTGTGCGTTGTGCCGCGTGTGTGTGTGTGCGACGTCTGTGTGTGGTGCCCCATGTGTGTGTGATGTCTGTGCGTTGTGCTGCGTGTGTGCGTGTGACATCTGTGTGTGGTGCCCCATGTGTGCGTGTGTGATGTCTGTGCGTTGTGCTGCGTGTGTGTGTGTGACATCTGTGTGTGATGCCCATTGTGTGTGTGTGATGTCTGTGCGTTGTGCTGCGTGTATGTGTGTGTGATGTTTGTGCGTTGTGCTGCGTGTGTGATGTTTGTGCGTTGTGCTGCGTGTGTGTGTGATGTTTGTGCGTTGTGCTGCGTGTGTGTGTGTGATGTTTGTGCATTGTGCTGCGTGTGTGTGTGTGTGATGTTTGTGCGTTGTGCTGCGTGTGTGTGTGTGTGATGTCTGTGCGTCGTGCTGCGTGTGTGTGTGTGTGATGTCTGTGCGTTGTGCTGCGTGTGTGTGATGTTTGTGCGTTGTGCTGCGTGTGTGTGATGTTTGTGCGTTGTGCTGCGTGTGTGTGTGTGATGTTGTGTGTTGTGTGTGTGTGTGTGTGCGTGTGTTTGTGTGTTGTGCGTTGTGTGTGTGTGTGTGTGTGGCGTGTGTGTGTGTGTGTGTGTGTGTGTGATTGTGTGTTGTGTGCGTGTGTGTGTGCGTGTGTGTGTTGTTTGTGCGTTGTGCTGCGTGTGTGTGTGTGTGATGTTGTGCGTTGTGCTGCGTGTGTGTGTGTGATGTTTGTGCTGCGTGTGTGTGTGTGTGATGTTTGTGCTGCGTGTGTGTGTGTGTGTGATGTTTGTGCTGCNTGTGTGTGTGTGTGATGTTTGTGCTGTGTGTGTGTGTGCGACATCTGCGCGAGTAGGAGGATTCTCACAGACGTATGCTTGCGTCTGCGATCAGCTGGGCCTGCCCTGCCGGGAAGAGGTGCAGTGGGTGAGCTACCTCACTCACTTCACTGCGCCATCATCATCGTCATCATAATCATTGTATATAACACGACATATATACATTGCATTCTATTGTTCATATTTTTTGGGACTTTTTTTGGCCCTCAATTTTATCCAGATTGTGCTAGGAATGTGTCATCTGGTGAGATGAAGAATCCATTTGTAACTCACAGTGCTATGCGAAATCCTTACAGGGCAGCCTTCACAAGTGGATATCACCACAGGCTCACTTCTGAGATCGCTTCAAGAGACCTTAATGAATGCAATGGCTGCTGCAGTGTGTAAACATTAGCGGGGAGAAGACAAAGGCGGCCATGCATGGCGTTGGCGTGCGGTGCACGCAAACATCACTGGGCACAACAGCCTGTTAAAGGCTTCACGGGGGAACTGTGCGTGTGTGTGTGTGCGTGTGTGTGTGCGTGCGTGTGTGCGTGCGTGTGTGTGCATGTGTGTGTGTGTGCGTGTGTGTGTGTGTGTCTGCAGGACGTGGACACCATCTACCTGTCCCACGACTCACGCGAGCTCAGCCTCAATGACTTCAGCCACCTGGACGGCAGGTGCACCTCAACTGCGCGCGCAGACACGCACAGACACGCACAGACACGCACAGACACGCTCAGACACGCGCAGACACGCGCAGACACGCGCAGACACGCGCAGACACGCGCAGACACGCACAGACATGCGCAGACACGCTCAAACACACTTTCACTTGCACATGCGCAGCCCGCGTGAGTGATGAGAGAGTGCCGCCTAACCACGGCGCTCAGTGGAGTGCGCAGACGGCTGCCCCGACCTGACGCGTCGCTCGTGTGTGCGTGTGTGCGTGCGTGTGCGTGTGCGTGTGTGCGTGCGTGTGTGCGTGCGTGCATGTGCGTGTGTGTGCGTGTATGCGTGCGTGTACGTGTGTGCGTGCGTGTTGCTGCTTGTATGTGTGCGTGTATGCGTGCGTGTGTGCGTGTATACTGCGTGTATTGTGAGTGTATGCGTGCGTGCGTGTGTACGTGCGTGTATGTGTGCGTGCGCGTGCACCCAGGGACCTGGTCCCATCGTTGCGACGCTGAGTCAGCTCTGTTCACCAAGCTGCACTGCAAGGACGTCCGGCTGGTGCGTGCGATTTGGGTGAAACGCGCGACGGTTTGTTCGCCGCGCTCTCGACTCGGAGAGTGTGTACGATTGAGAACTGTCCTCCCAGCGCGCCTTGAATTCACCGCGTTATCAGCCTGCTGCCGGGCAAGGCGTCTCGTGCCATGTCGGTTTGGCATGCACCTACTACCACGCTGTCAAATGTGGGGTCGGTGAGAGAAGGCCCAGAGGCCCGGTTCGATGTCACCATCGCCGTGATGTTCGGGCGAAAAACTTGGATTGCCGTTCTTTCGCAATGCGCTAACCACTGCACCACTGCTCCTTTCGACACTTCACGCCAGAGGTCGCAATGGGTACCCGATACCCGGCTACCCGCCGGTACGGGTACGGGTACCCGTTTGCGACCCTGGTGCGGCCGGGTACGGGTAGGCCGTGAGTCACTGGTGAGTAACTGTGTGTCACTCATTTCCCAACGTCTTGTCTCTTCTCACAATTCAAGTTCCTAGAATCAACCCACCCGCGCCTGCAACATGGCTTCATCCCAGAGGTCGCAATCAGGTACTCGTACCCGTACCCTACCCGTACCCGGCCGGGTACGGGTAGGGACGGGTACGGGTACGGGTATCCGTTTGCGACCCTGGTGCGGCCGGGTACGGGTACGGGTAAGGAATCAAAACCCGTTTGTGACCTCTGCTTCAAGTGGCCTCAAAGTGCACCTAGCCTGGCACAAGCGCCGTGGTTATGTCACCGCCACTTACTGGTGAATGCCGGTTATTGTTGTTGCTTTGTGTATTTGTGCGCATGGTGCATGTGTGTGTGTGTATGGTGTGAATGTGTGTGTGGTGTGTGCGCGTGTCGATGGTGTGTGTCTTTCTGTCCACGGCNTGTGTGTGTGTGTGTTGATGGTGCGTGTATGTGTGTGTGGTGTGTGTGTGTTGATNTGTGTGTGTGTGTGTGTGTGTTGATGGGGCGTGTATGTGTGTGTGGTGTGTGTGTTAATGGTGTGTGTGTGTGTGTGTGTTGATGATGCGTGTATGCGTGTGTGGTGTGTGTGTGTGTTGATGATGCGTGTATGTGTGTGTGTGTGTGTGTTGTTGATGGTGCGTGTATGTGTGTGTGTGTGTGTGTGTGTGTTGATGGTACGTGTATGTGTGTGTGGTGTGTGTGTTGATGGGGCGTGTATGTGTGTGTGGTGTGTGTGTTGATGGGGCGTGTATGTGTGTGTGGTGTGTGTGTTGATGGTGCGTGTATGCGTGTGTGTGTGTGTGTTGATGGTACGTGTATGTGTGTGTGTGTGTGTGTTGATGGTGGGTGTATGCGTGTGTGGTGTGTGTGTGTGATGGTGCGTGTATGTGTGTGTGTGTGTGTTGATGGTACGTGTATGTGTGTGTGTGTGTGTGTGTGTGTGATGGTGTGTGTATGTGTGTGTGGTGTGTGTGTGTTGATGGTGCGTGTATGTGTGTGTGTNTGTGTGTGTGTGATGGTGCGTGTATGTGTGTGTGGTGTGTGTGTTGATGGTGCGTGTATGTGTGTGTGTGTGTGTGTGTTGATGGTGCATGTATGTGTNTGTGTGTGTGTGTTATGGTGCGTGTATGTGTGTGTGTGCACCAGTCTGCAGAGGTCTGCGAGCAAGTGCTGCGCGTGATGTCGCGATCCTCGCGCCTGGAGGAGCTGGTGCTCGAGAACGTTGGGCTCAAGTCGTGAGTGCTCACGAAGCATTGCATGCTGGGACATGCACAGGGGCATTCTGGGACGGGCACAGGTGCATGCTGGGCCTCGGTGGCTGCACTGCCGCTTCATGCCAGCTGCCATACCGCCACCGCGCCACAACAAATAGGGTCCCGAACAACAACAACAATAACACCAATAACAACAACAACAACTTCAAGAACTGGATTGAGACCGGTTCAGTTCCTGAAGAAGGTCCCAACACTTGGTGCAAAATGTCAGAGGTCGTGCCGAATAACAGGCTGTGCAACCTGAACACATATGGGTGAGCTATACAACACAACAGCGAAACCCTACGTAGTAACAATTTGTGTGTACGTATATATGTTGAACTTTTTTCGCAACGTACGTAGCCAACCGTGCTAAATCGGAGGTGCGGGGAAAGACAACAAACTAAACACAAAAAGTAGTTAGAAAGAAATGAATTTTTCAATCGAGATTTAAAAGTGCATAGCTCCAGATTTGTAAAACTCCAAATCTACCACTCGGTTGTGAAATGGCCAGAAGAGGGTGCACAGCAAGGGAATTTGCGAACGCGTCTGTCCGGAGATTTGAGTGTTGCTCCCTCGAATGCGCGAATTTTTCCCGGGTTTCTTCCGTTGTGCACAGGAAGGTGCGATTTGTAAAACACGGCGGTGTTCACAGCAGCGGCATCTTTCATAAATCGAGACACAGGGAAATTTAGTCTGGCCAAAGCAACGTTTCCAAGATTTGCATCTCCCTCCCCCGTGTACTGCTGCGCTGTTTCCTCCTCCTCCTCATCGTCCTCCTCCTCCTTCCTCTTCCTCCTGCCAGTGATTTTCTGCAGAAACTTGCCACGGCTTTGACCCAAAATCCTGCCAGCTGCCTCCACTCCATAAATGTGTCCAACAACAGCCTGGAGGACCGAGGTGAACACCAAACACACGCACAGACACGGCACTGCACACCCGCTGCACCGCACAGACACGGCACTGCACACCCGCTGCATCGCACAGACACGGCACTGTACACCCGCTGCATCGCACAGACGCAGCACTGCACACCCGCTGCACCGCACAGACGCGGCACTGCACACCCGCTGCATCGCACAGACACGGCACTGCACACCCGCTGCATCGCAAATACACAGCACTGCACACCCGCTGCATCGCACAGACGCGGCACTGCACACCCGCTGCATCGCACAGACACAGCACCGTACACAGCACAGAACTGCACAGACGCGGCACTGCACACCCGCTGCATCGCACAGACACGGCACTGCACACCCGCTGCATCGCACAGACACGGCACCGCACACAGCACAGCACTGCACAGACGTGGCACTGCACGCCCGCTGCATCGCACAGACACGGCACTGCACAGACATGGCACAGCACAGCAGCGCACAGACGCGGCACCACACAGACGCTGCACCACACAGATGCTGCACGGCACTCAGCAATGCATTCATCGATTGGAATTGTGCATAGCAAGTTGCGCCTCTTACTGGCAGACCACAGAACTTGGCTTGTGCGGTCTACAGTTTCCCGTGCGTTTTTGAGATGTAATTTGCATGAATGACGCGATAAAAAATAAACGATTCTATCTACTAACCCATAGCTCCTCCGCTCACCATGCTTGCACGTGTGTGTGTGTGCGCCCTCATGCACGTGCAGGGCTGTATCAGCTGAGTCAGCAGCTGAGCCGACTTGGCAAGGGACTACGCAGTCTCAACCTGTCCCGCACAGCGCTCACGCTCAAAGGTACGATCACTCACTCACTCACTCGGTCAGCTAGCCACTCACCCGCTCACTCACGCACGTGCTCACTCACTCACTCGGTCAGCTATCCACTAACCCGCTCGCTCACTCACATGCTCACTCACTCAGTCAGCTAGCCACTCACCCGCTCACTCACGCATGTGCGCACTCAGTCATTCGGTCAGCTAGCCACTCACTTGCCCGCTCACATGCGTGCTCATTCACTCGGTTAGCTAGCCACTAACCCGCTCGCTCACTCAATGCTCACTCACTCAGTCAGCTAGCACTCACCCGCTCACTCACGCATGTGCGCACTCACTCACTCGGTCAGCTAGCCACTCACTTGCCCGCTCACATGCGTGCTCACTCACTCGGTTAGCTAGCCACTAACCCGCTCGCTCACTCAATGCTCACTCACTCAGTCAGCGAGCAACTCACCCGCTCACTCACTCACATGCTCACTCACTCAGTCAGCGAGCAACTCACTTGCCCGCTCANTCATGNACATGCTCACTCACTCAGTCAGCGAGCAACTCACCCGCTCACTCACGCACGTGCTCACTCACTCGGTCAGCTAGCCACTCACTTGCCCGCTCACATGCGTGCTCACTCACTCACTCGGGCAGCTAGCCACTAACCCGCTCGCTCGCTCACATGCTCACTCACTCAGTCAGTGAGCAACTCACCGCTCGCTCACACACATGCTCACTCACTCAGTCAGCTAGCCACTCACCTGCTCGCTCACATGCATGCTCACTCACTCAGTCAGCTAGCCACTAACCCGCTCACTCACTCACATGCTCACTCACTCAGTCAGCGAGCAACTCACCCGCTCGCTCACACACATGTTCACTCACTCAGTCAGCTAGCCGCTCACCGCTCGCTCACTCACATGCTCACTCACTCAGTCAGCGAGCAACTCACCCGCTCACTCACGCACGTGCGCACTCACTCAGTCAGCTAGCCACGAACCCGCTCGCTCACTCACATGCTCACTCACTCAGTCAGCGAGCAACTCACCCGCTCGCTCACACACATGCTAACTCATTCACTCAGTCAGCTAGCCACGAACCCGCTCGCTCACTCACATGCTCACTCACTCAGTCAGCTAGCCACTCATCCGCTTGTTCGCACGCTCTCGTTTTCACTCGCTTAATCACCTACCCAGTCACCCACTCGCTCACTCACTCAATCACTTACCAGCTAACCACTCACCTGCTTGCTCACATGCTCACTCGCTCGCTCACCCACCCACCATCCAACCACTCGCTCACTCACTCACTTGGCCAGCCACCAACCACTCGCTCGCTCACCCACCCACATCCAAACTCATTCACTTAGCCAGCTAGCCACCCACTCGCTCACTCACTGGCTGGCTCGCTCACTCAATAAATCGCTCGCCGCTCGTTCACTCCCTCACTCACTCACTAGGTCGCTCGCTCAATAATTCGCTCGCCCACTCACTCACTCGCTCGCTCACTCACTCACTTACCCACCCACTCGTTCGCTCACTCACTCGCTCACCTATCCAGCCAGCCAACCACTGGCTCACCCACTCACTTGGCCAACTAGCCACCACCCACTCACTCATTCACTCGCCCTCTAACATCTAGCAAAAAGATTTGCCAGGCCATATAGCCACGATGCACTGCCTGTTTTATAATAGGGTTTTCCCTTTTTTCTGGCAACAAAACTGAAACCTTTTACGAGGATTCATGTCTGCATTAACCACAATACTTGCAGTCAAATGCAAAAAACACTATGATTATATATGCATGGTCAGTTTCAAAACTGCATATATTATCATAGTATGTTTTTTTGTTTACATTTTGACCGCAAGTATTGTGGTTAATGCAGACATGAATCCTGTAAAAAGGTTTCAGTTTTGTTGCCAGAAAAAAGGGAAAACCCTATTATTATATTTTGGTACTGGCAAAGGAGGTTAATGATGCANTCCTGTTTGACGATAAAGCTGAGTGATGTGCACTCTGATCAAGTTGTCCCGCGCAACAGTCGCCACTCACCGCAACGTCCCCACCCCGCCACCCACTTGGCTTGCCATGGGTCGCAGTCACAGAAGGATTCATGAATTTTTAAACAGGTCGGCAATTGCTGCTTTTACAGAGGTCATTGGGTGCCTGCGTGCGTGCGTGCGCGCATGAGCATTCCCCTCTGAAAGGTTCTTTGTAAATGTCTTGTTGTTGCTTGTGTCTGTGTATGTGTGTCCACGTGCATGTCCATCTGTGTGTGCGTGTGTGCCTGTTCTTACGTTCCTGTGCCATGTGTGTCTGTCTGCGGGCGTGTCCACGTATGTACATCTGTAAGTACGCGCGTGTGACTTCTCGTATATATCTGTGCGAACGTTGACCATGTTGCCAACATGTGCGTGCGTTTCATTCCCACGTGTGTTGGCGTGCGTGTGTCCCTTGCGTGCACGTCTGTGCGTGTCGTCGCGCGCGTATACGCGTGTGTGCGCGTGCGCAGGGGTGAACGGATGTCGCAGGCGCTGATGACCAGCGAGTTGACCCTGAACTCGCTCACGTGCCTAGACCTCTCTGGTGTCATCCTGCGCGCAGACGAGACGTCGGTGAGCGGCGCAGACACCTTCCCCGCCACCCCCCTTGCCGTCACCCACACAGGAGTGGGCCGCCACTAGGTCACTCAGCCGTGAATGTTGATTGTGCCATCCTCCCCCCCCCTCACAGAACCTGTACGCGTTCCTGGCGCAGCCCAACGCCCTCGCGGTGCTTGACCTGTCCGGCACAGAGAGCGTCGTGGAGACGGTGAGGGTCGCGGCCGCGGAGGGGACGCGTGTGTGTGTGTGTGTGTGTGACGTGTGTCAGTGATGTGCGTATGTTACGCGTGTCTGTGACGCGTGTGTNTGGTGTGTGTGTGACGTGTGTCAGTGACTGTGTGTGTTACGCGTGTCTGTGACGCGTGTGTGTGGTGTGTGTGTGACGTGTGTCAGTGACGTGTGTGTNGTGTGTGTGTGACGTGTGTGTGTGACATGCGTGTGTTACGCGTGTCTGTGACGCTGTGTGTGGTGTGTGTGTGACGTGTGTCGTGACGTGTGTGTGTTATGCGTGTTTGTGACGCGTGTCTGTGGTGTGTGTGTGACGTGTGTGTGTGACATGCGTGTGTTACGCGTGTCTGTGACGCNTGTGTGTGTGTGTGTGTGAGTGACCTGTGTGCATGTGACGTGTGTGTGTGATGTATGTGTCTAGTGTGTGTGACGTGTGCCGTGCGTGACGTGCGTGTATGGTGCATGCGTGACATGTGTGCAGTGGTGTGTGTGTGTGGCGATGTCTCGACGTGTATGGCACTGTCGCCTGTCAGATGTTCGGGGCACTCTTGCGGGCTGCTGCCGGCACTTGCAGGAGCTGCGCCTGTCAAAGAACGTCTTTTCCTATCGGTGAGACTCGCCCAACAGCTTGAAACCAACAGAGACAGAGACATTATCAGAGTTGTTTCTTTTTGTTTGCATTTTGACTGCTTGTGTTGTGGTTATTGCAAACATGATCCCTTGTATAAAGGTGTCAGTTTTTGTACAGTTGAAAGGGTAAACACCTATTACTATATTTTGCCACTGGTAAAGGAGGTCTCATAGTGTAAATTCTTACCCGAGCTCTCAATACTCTGATAGTGCACTGTCTTTGAGTTGTATGCCTTTTGGCGTCATCTGGTCCAACACCAATGGAGACTCGGCTCTAAGAAAAGCTGTCTCGGGTGTGGACCAATCAACTTCAAGGACAGTGCATATCATTATCATTATCAGAGTTGTTTCTTTTTGTTTGCATTTTGACTGCTTGTGTTGTGGTTATTGATCCCTTGTATAAAGGTGTCAGTTTTTGTACCAGTTGAAAGGGTAAAAACCTATTACTAGAGACACGATGTGTTCATGGCGCTGCCATGTCAGACGGCGCTGCAGTGTTCGACGGCACTGTGTTGCTCGTGCTGCTGTGTTAGCACTGCTGTGTTAGATGTGTTCATGGCGCTGCCATGTCAGACGGCGCTGCAGTGTTCGACGGCGCTGTGTTGTTCGTGCTGCTGTGTTAGTACTGCTGTGTTAGCACTGCTGTGTTAGATGCGTTCATGGCGCTGCCACGTCAGACGGCGCTGCAGTGTTAGACGGCGCTGTGTTGTTAGTGCTGCTGTGTTAGCACTGCTGTGTTAGACTGCGATGTCATGTGCGTGCTGCAGTGTTAGCGCTGTGTGTTAGCACTGCTGTGTTAGCACTGCTGTGTTAGACTGCTGTGTTGTTCGTGCTGCTGTGTTGGATGGCGCCGCTTTGCTGTCGCAGGAAGGCCCGAGACGTGCTGCCCTCCTGCAGGCGTTTCTTCAGCAGCGCGCTCATCCTCTCTCACATCGACCTCTCCGACACCCGCCTACCGGCCCCCGCCGTCCGGTGAGGAAGCCAGATCCTTGGCCTGCTCACCCGCTCACTCACCAACTCACTCACTCACCCATTCATTCACCTACAAGCTCACCCGTGCAGGCATTCGCCCGCACAGGAACTCACCGCTCATTCGCCCGCCCATTCATCGACAAACTCACCCGCTACGCCGCGGTGGAGTGGCGGTGTCACGATGGCTGTGGGATAAGATTGACCATCATTGATGATGAATCGATGAGCACCTTGAGCGTGACCCCGGGTTGACGGTGTGACCTGGGGCGACCCCGAGATCACCCCCTTCTTTCTCCATGCTCACGGCGCCCACAGGGAGCTGCTGCTGGGGCTGGCAGCGAACAAGCACCTGCAGGACGTGTCACTGGAGCTCAGCGGCTGCGAGGTAAGAGGCACCCGTCGTGGACGAGTGAGTGAGCGAGCGAGCGAGCGAGCCAGTAGGGGAACGAGCGGGCGAGCCGACGAGTGGGCGAGCGAAGAAGTGGACTAGAGGGTGAGGAGGTGAGTGAATGAGTGGACTAGTGAGTGGGCAATTGAGCGAGTAGCTAAGTGAGTGAACTATTGAATGACTGGATGAGCAAGCAAGTGAGGGTAAACGAGCGGGTGAGTGGGTGAGTTAGTGGACCAGTGAGCGGCTGAGTGGCTGAGAGGCTGAGTGAGCGGGTGATTGGATGAGTGAGCAAATGACTGGCTGAGAGGATGCTTGGTTATTGAGTGAGTGGACAAGTAAGAGNAAAGAGTGAGTGAGTGAGTGAGCAGGTAAAAGGATGAACAAGCAGCTGAATGGTTGAGCGAGCGGTGAGCGCGTAGAGCCGGCGTGTTGATTCGCGAGCCATGGTGGCTGCTGCTGCTGCCGTTGACAGTTGCGTCTGGAAGGATCCAAGGCTCTCAAGTACTGCCTGGAGGACGTCCCCAACCTCTCGCGCCTCGACCTGGCCGACAACGGTAAAGCCACGTGCTCGACAAGGGTNGGGGGGGTGGGAATGGGAGGGGGGTGGGTGGGTGAGTGGATCCACGAGTGTGAGTTGAGTCGCATGTTTTTGTCGCCCCAGGTCTGGATAGCGATCTCCTGTCGCTCATGAATGTCCTCGGCAAGAATCGCTCCATACGCCACCTCGACCTGGGCCGTAACTTCTCCAGCCTTAAGCCCAAGTGTGTGCTCACTTCCTCACCACCTCCTCACCCACCCACCCACTCACTCACCCGCCCATCCACCCTCTCACTCACTCACTCACCAAGCCCACCTAGTGCACTCATCCAACCACCCGGCCACCCATTCGACTGCTCGTCCATTCGCCTGTTTGTCTTCTCTCTGCCTTGCTCACTTATCTTATCTTAAAGGAGTTCACATAGCTCCTTAACCAAGGCGCTTTACAACTAATTAGCAATGGTACTTATGAATGTAATGGGGGAGATGAGATGAATGAAATAGATGAGAGGATTCAATGGGCGTGAATTCGCGAAATCGATGACGGTAAATAACGATGAATGGATCATCATCTCTCATCCACACACTTGCTCTCTCTCATCCGCACACTCACCCCTCCCTTCCCACTCACCCCCGTGTCCCCCCCGNCCCCCGTGTCCCCTGCAGGATGCTGTCCAAGGTGCTGGACGGGGTGGTGCAGCTGATACAGGACGAGGACTCGGTACGTAAGTCCGTGTCGGGTTTTCTCGGCGTTAAACGAGCACCCGGCGCGTCGTGCAAACGCCGTCGCTGCCTCCTCGTGAAACTCCCCGGCCATTTAACAGCACTCGGCCCCGACGGCCAGCGTACGCTACACGGGGGACCTTTGTCTGTTGCGCGGAGCAGATGCTGCAGTCCCTGTCACTGGCCGACTCGCGGCTCAAGAGCGGCACGAGCGTCGTGGTGAACGCGCTCGGCAGCAACGCGACGCTCGCCAGCGTCGACCTGAGCGGCAACGCCATGGGGGACCTGGGGCGCGCATGCTGGCCAAGGCGCTCGCCATCAACAGCTCCCTCCGGTGCGCGCACGCGCACGCACGCACGCGCACGCACGCACACGCAACGCACGCACCCACACGCTTGGGTACGCACGCATGCATGTACGCACCCGCACTCTGGTACACACGCAGACATGCGCAGGCTCCTGTACACACAAAGCGGTACACGTTTATGCTTCGGTGCTCGCGTGCGCACGCACCCAACGCATGCACACACGAACACAACCGCGTGCTTGCCGTGAGCTCTCGGTGAGATCACGGTGTTGCGGTAACCTCTCGGTAAGAACGCGGTGTATGTGGCGAGCTCGCGGAGAGCTCACGGTGAGAACACGGTGAGATCATGGTGTGTGCGGTGAGTTCACGGTAAGAACGCGGTGTATGTGGCGAGCTCGCGGGGAGCTCATGGTAAGAACACGGTGAGATCACGGTGTGTGCGGTGAGTTCACGGTAAGAACGCGGTGTGTGTGGCGAGCTCGCGGGGAGCTCACGGTAAGAACACGGTGAGATCACGATGTGTGCGGTGAGTTCACGGTAAGAACGCGGTGTATGTGGCGAACTCGCGGAGAGCTCACGGTGAGAACACGGTGAGAACACGATGTGTGCGGTGAGTTCACGGTAAGAACGCGGTGTGTGTGGCGAGCTAGCGAAGAGCTCACGGTGAGATCACGGTATGACTCCCGCAGGACGGTGATCTGGGACAAAAACGGCACGACCGCCCAGGGCTTCCAGGATGTGGCCAGTGCCCTCGAGAAGTAAGTGTCACCTCGCGTACCCCCCAGCGTGACCTCGCATGACCCCAGTGTCACAAACTCCCTCGATCGTGTGGCCTCTTGAGCAATCCACCCTGATCCTAACCGATCTTGTCGGATCTGGAAAGCCGATCAGGCTGGAGCCTGATTAGTACCTGCGCTGAATATTGCCTAGGAATATCGGCTCTCATCGGTTTGGCCAGTGAAGTGACCAGGAGATGGCAGTACAGCATTGGATTCCTAATTCTATCGGTGTGGAGCTTAGAGTGTCATGTGAAATGCTCATGCATGGAACTGGCCAAACGTCCCAATGTAGCAGGACCCACCTGATAAAGATTCTTGAGGCTCAGCAGACTTTCCTTGGTAAACAAATCAACATTATAACCTAGAATTCACATTTCGATTAAAGCTTTCGTGACTGCAGGGATTCATCTTCTTGGTTCTTTCGGTAAAGTCACGTAGAAGGGAAATAATAAAATAATAAAAATAAAACATAATAAAATAATTCTCACGACGTTTCGGCCACAACGCAAGCAGCCGTCCTCAGGTGAAGAACAGGTCTGTCGGAAAGACAGCGTCTGAATGACGCGGCAGATTTAAGCTGTCTTGACGACAGACCTGTTCTTCACCTGAGGACGGCTGCTTGCGTTGTGGCCGAAACGTCGTGAGAATTGTATTTATTATGTTTTATTTTATTATTGTATTATTTCCCTTCTACGTGACTTTACCGAAAGAACCAAGAAGATGAACTAGAATTCACAGCCCGTTGTGCTGTATGAAGCTCTCTCCATGCCGTGTCGGTCACGAGGATTGTTTGATCACACTTCACGACGCTAGCAAGTGTGGGTCGGTGGCGGTGGAGACCCAGGACTGGTTGAGACCGCCGTGGCTCACGGCACACTGAGCTAACCGCAGTGCCACCGCTCCGCTTCTTAATCTCTCCGCCAGGAACTACAGCCTGCGATTCATGCCCCTTCCCATGCACGACGCGGCGGCCGCGATGAAGACGCAGCCGGAGAGGACAGAGGAGGCCCTGCAGAAGGTTCAGACTCGTCGCAGCATTTACCGTTCACACAGCATGAGTGTGTGTGGACACGTGTGTGCGCGCGTGTGTGTGTATGAGGGATCTTTGTATGTGTGTCAGAGGTCGCAAACGGGTTTTGATTCCTTACCCGTACCCGGCCGCACCAGGGTCGCAAACGGGTACCCGTACCCGGCCGTACCCTACCCGTACCCGGCCGGGTATCGGGTAGGGTACGGGTATCGGGTACCTGATTGCGACCTCTGGGATGAAGCCATGTTGCAGGCGCGGGTGGGTTGATTCTAGGAACTTGAATTGTGAGAAGAGACAAGACGTTGGGAAATGAGTGACAAACGGTTACTCACCAGTGATTCACGGTCTACCCGTACCCGGCCGCACCAGGGTCGCAAACGGGTACCCGTACCCGTACCCGGCCGGGTACGGGTAGCCGGGTATCGGTAGGGTACGGGTATTGGGTACCCGGTTGCGACCTCTGGTGTGTGAGGAGAGGTGGTGCAGCGGTTAGCGCACGCCGGCAAGCGAGTTCGATTCCCGCTCGTGGCTAACACAAGTGATGGTTGTCTGAACCGGTCCTGGCCTCCAGTAGGTCAACTCGGCCTCAAATGAGCACCTTTTACGGTCCATAATCAACGTTATTTATAAATGTGTTGTAACCCTCCACCACCCGACACGGCCAATCAGCAAAAAAGTGTCACGTTGACAAAAGACAAATTAGTTCACTGCTTTAGCCCACCGGTGTGTTGAAGCGTGAAACCGCAACATTTACAATTTTTGAGTACGACGTTTCGCTGTAATTGCATCCAGCATCATCGGGCAATTCGCCAGAATTGAACTATTTGTCTTTTGTCAATGTGACACTTTTTTGCCGATTGGCCGTGTCGGGTGGTGGAGGGTTAGAACACATTTATAAATAACGCGATCTAAACCCAAAAACGTTGATTATGATAATATTGGTCGCGAAAGCCTACGTGTTAAACCTTTACGGTGTACATCGCCACTGGGAGACAAAGGCGGCCTGGCGTGGTGCTGGCCACCCACCCCCTCTTGTGTCATGCCGGGTCTTCATAGGCGGTCGCTAACAGCACTTGCCACAACAGTCTGTTAAGGCTATATGGGGGTCTTTGTCTTTGTGTGTGACCGTGGCAGATCGAGAAGCTGCTGTTGCGGAACCATGGCTCGCGGCGTTCGTGCCCGGAGCAGGCGTACCGCCTGCAGCACGGCATCCTCGCCAGCACATCCCAGCAGGTCAGGGAGTCGGGAGGACAGGGGTTATGGTTGCCACCTGTCCGGGTGTGAATGTCCAGGCACGATCCGAACAGTCTTGAGGTCTGGTACCGCCGGTATTGTGTTGAACTTTGTTACAAGATACTGACAGTCTTGATATGCCTGGCGCTGACTGAGATGTGTGGGTTTTGGTCTTGAGTTGAAAAGGTGGCAGCCCCTTCACCCACTCATTTGTCAAGTCGCTCAGTAGCTCACCCACTCACCCACCGATTAACCCACTCATTCATTCACTCACTCACTCGCTCACCTTTTCACTCACCTACCCACTACAGTTGCCACCTGTCCGGGAATTGGCATCTGTGTTTTTGCGGCAGGCAGGAATTGATTCGTACCGAGATCTTGCTGGTACTGTGTTGAACTTTATTCCATTTTACTGCACAGCCTTTATAGGCCTGGTGCTGACTGAGAAATGTGTGTGGATTTGGTCTTCGGTGGAAAAGATGGTGACCCAAGAGCCGCAAGAGGTCAGGGGTCAACAAATAGCACAACGGGGATCAGTGGCAAGCGAATGTTGATGTATGTGCGTCTGTGTCTATTTGTGTGCGAGTGCGCGCGTGCGTATGTCCGTACGTGTCTGTGCGTGTCTGTGCATGTGTTGTACACGTGTGTGTGTGTGCAGATGTGGACGCGTTTGTATATGCGCGGGAATGCGTGTGTGTTGTTGTGGGTAGTTGGTAACACAGCGGTTCGTGCGCTGCGCTACGAACCCCGATTTGAATTTGATTTTCGCTCACGACTGACACCAGTGAAGAATATCTGAACCTGTGCTGGGCCTCCCCTGGCCACCCACCCCCTCGTGTGCCATGCCAGTTTTGGACGTATGTTGAATTTATTTCGGGCTGCACAACCGTGCTAATCGGACGTGCGAGCCCGAAAGGTGAGAGAGAGCCTTCACAGGTGCTACTCGCTAACAGTACTTGCCCGAACAGTCTTTTAAGGCTATACGGGGATCTTTGCGTGCGTGCGTGTGTGTGCGTGGGTCAGCTGGTGGACAGGATGTGCGTGAGGGCCCAGGACCAGCTGAGGGCGCTGCAGAGGGGAGCGGTGGGGCGGCCGAGGGAACTGCCCGCTCAGACATGATGCACGCTCAGGCCCTGCTGCAGGAGGCCAAGAACTCCAAGGCCGTACGTATGTAATGGGTTCTGGAGACACTTGTAGAGGTAACTTCTTTATTACAATCCAACAACACTCCATTCAGGTTAGGTACACAGCCTAGGTACACAGCCTAGGTACACAGCCGAGGTACACAGCCTAGGTACACAGCCTAGATACACTACTCTGGCTTCCTCGGAACTCGCCCTCACAAAGACGTAGAGCCGGGAGTTCCAGAGTCCCACCACTGGCCCTCACAGCGTCCAGGGTCCTGAGATGGCTGGTATTGGGTCTTGAGTCTTGAGCTACAACTGCCCTGATCGTTCAGGGAGCTGCCCTTTTATGCCTCGTCCCAACGAGGGGTGGGGTTGTGTGCGCCCCCAGATATCCCACAGAGCACACACAGCCCCCCCTGTTGGTGGCGTCAAGGGGCTTAACTGGCTGGGGTGCCTAGGGTTCCAGCATCTGGCGCCAAGGGGCTTAAGCGTCTGGGTTGCCTAGGGTCCCAGAGCCCCCAGCAGCCCCTCCCTCTTATGTCACTACACGTATAATGGACATTGAACTCTGGCAGTTGCCTTGGGACGGAGCAGATGGGCGGTGGGGGGGATAGCGCCATCCAGCCACCGTGGAGAGATGGTAACTATCTCGCCTGGTATACAGGAGGTCGTGGGTTCAATCTCGACCCTACAACTGTATAGTTGGAGTTTGCGTGTTCTCCCTGTGGTCGCGTGGGTTTTTCTCCGGTTCCTCAGTGCGCCTTACCTGGTGAAATAAAAATAGTTTAGTTTAGTTCTAGGCCACGATGGGCTTTCACAATTTTGCAAGGTGCGCTCCCAGTTTGCAGAATAATAATACAATTCCTGCTTAGATAACTATTCTTACGTTAGCACATTTTATGACAACAGCAGCAGCAGGAGCACTTTCATCCAATCTCAACATTCTTAATTGTATTGTTTGGATTAGGCCACTAAGTAACGACGTGACCCTAATCTGTGTTAAGAACCCTCCACCACCCGACACGGCCGAACATTCAATTGTCACGCAGTGCACAAGCGTTTAACAACACATCGTTAAATTTCGATTTAAAGCTTTATGACTGCAGGGATTCATCTTCTTGGTTCTTTCGGTAAAGTCACGTAGAAGGGAGATAATAAAATAATAAAAATTAAACATAATAAAATAATTCTCACGACGTTTCGGCCACAACGCAAGCAGCCGTCCTCAGGTGAAAACCAGGTCTGTCGGGGAGACATTCAGACGCTGTCTTTCCGACAGACCTGTTCTTCACCTGAGGACGGCTGCTTGCGTTGTGGCCGAAACGTCGTGAGAATTATTTTATCATGTTTTATTTTTATTATTTTATTATTTCCCTTCTACGTGACTTTACTGAAAGAACCAAGAAGATGAATACACGGTTATTATTTTCCAGCTCACAATCCCCGCAACCACAATTGGCAATCTCAAGATGCTTTACAAAACTGAAGAAACTACATTCAGATAAAATGGGGCATGACGAGTGGGTTAGGGGCAGGGAAAACAGGAGTGAGGGTAGAGATACCCAGCAATCGGGGGCACCAAATCAATAACAAACAAACAACAACGAGCCCGGGGGCAGCAGCAGCAGCAGCCAGGAGTCCCAGGGCATCCTGGGTAGACCAGGGCCTATTCAGCACGGAGGAGGCAGCAGAGGAGAGAGCTGCAGTCCTCAATACGTAGCTATGCACGTTGAACTTCTTTAGCACCGTACTTAGCCAATTGCGCCAGTCGGAGGTGCGGGGCAAGGACAACGAACTAACACACAAAAAGCACTTTCACGGGAACTAACAGAAGCAGGAAAGAGTCTTTGCGGCAGAGGTCGCAACCGGGTACCCGATACCCGTACCCTACCCGATACCCGGCTACCCGTACCCGGCCAGGTACGGGTACGGGTACCCGTTTGCGACCTGGTGCGGCCGGGTACGGGTAGGCCGTGAGTCACTGGTGAGTAACCGTTTGTCACTCATTTCGGGTAGGGTAAGGGTAGGGAACGGGCACCCGTACCCGGCCGGGTATGGTTACGGGTAAGGAATCAAAACCCGTTTGCGACCTCTGCTTTGCGGCGGCAAAACGGGGAGGAAGTTGCGTCCATGAGAGAAATTGCGCGGCCGATCGCGGACCTCGGACGTTCTTGCTCGAGCGCGCGGCCTTGCGCAGCGATAGCAGAGAGGACCGCCCGAGGCTCGCGGCTCGCAGCTCACCCAGCTTCCATCACCTCCCCCGCCCTGCGCGTGCAGCTGCTGCCCACGCTGTTCCACCACAGCCCAGGGGGGCCCGACCCCCTCAGCGTGCAGATGGAGGAGACGACGGCGGAGGTGGCGGCCGTGCTCGACTCGCAGCTGCAGGTNGGGGGGGGGGCAGTCCCGCTTGGCCCGGCAGCCCAAGTTCCATTCCCGATCGCGGCCCACACCAGTGACGATTATGTGAAGCGGTCCTGAGCCTCCCGAGGCCAACTTAACCTGAAATGAGTACCCGGTGCAGTGCGTAAACTCGCCACTGGGGAGACAAAGGCGGCCGGGCGTGGTGTCCACACCACCCTCTCGTGTGCCGTGCCGGCCTTCATAGGTGCTCCAGTCTAACAGCAGTTTAAAGCGTAGTTGGCTTTCACACCAATATCAATGATAAAGTTTTTTTGGTTTAGATCACAAAAATGTGAATGTGTCGTTAAACCCGCCACCACCCAACAAAGCCAATTAGTAGGGTTTGTCACGTACGCAAAACGTGCCAATTACTACTTCAGCACCACCGGTGTCTTGGAGAGTAAACCCACAACATTTATAATTGGAGTCCGACGTTTCACTGGTGATTACAACCATCCTCATCAGTCGACAGCCAGAATTGTGAAGAAGTCCTCCTGTTTCGGTCTTAAATAACGGGAGTGACGTTGACGTCATCACTGCGGGCCTATCAGGGTTTCCGCGTCGGCGCGTGATGTGTTAGCGGGTGCGCGCCGCCTGCAGTGCACGTAGATGCATGCCACGTGCCGTGCGTAGCGGACGTTGTATTCGTGGGGCGCGTGTGCGTGCGGCATGTGCGTGCGGTGTGCGTGTGCGGCGCACAGGCGATGCTGGAGGCGATGGTGCGCGTGGGGGAGGGCTGTGCCCACACACGACGGCGGCGCCGGGCGTCCGTGCCGCCCTCCTCGCCGCCGGCGCTGAGAGAATCTCCGTCCCGCGCTCGCTCGTGCGGAGCCTCGGCCTCGAGCAGGCGGCCGTGGAGCTCCACGACAAAGCGAGGTGCGGGGAAACCACGGGCGCCACGTGCTCACGAACCGCTCGCTCAGCCACTCACTCTGCCCGAACTCCTACTCACGACTCGACACCACTTGTACAAAGACGCCGCTCAACCCTGGCTGAATTCTCCCCGTGTCATCATCTATCCTGCTGTGTTCTGTCCGTGCGCTCGGCTATCTCTGACCCTGTCACTGATGGCGTCCCCCAACCCCCCCCCCCCCCCCGCGTGTCTCCAGCGAGGTGCGCCTGTCCCTGTCGGCGCTCCTGGCGGACCGCATCACGGACAAGCTCTTGGAGCAGCTGTGCGGCGTCCACGCCAAGCTGGTGCGACGCGCCACGGTCACCTCCTCCTCCGTCGCCGAGTTCACCGAGTTTTTTTTCCCGTAGCGGCGGGGGGAGACCCGTGACCGGTGGGCCCAACACGGCCCACACAAGATGTACCCTCCGCCTCCCCGCTCCCCTGCTTCTCGCCATGACCATCTTAGATGCACTAATCGGGTACTGGAGGGAATATTTTTGAGCTGGCAGGGTCGCTTGTCGATGCGCACTGTCCTAGCGCGTCAACGTTCAGCGTCAACTAGATATGTATGTGTGTTGAACTTCTTTCGCACCGTACGTAGCCAGTTCCGCTAGTCGAGGTGCGTGGGGCTGCCCAGAAATGTAATTTTTTAAATTCTGCTCGACCCGGTGAGCATCCGTTCCCCACCTCCGCTTGATAGCAACAACCGCTAAATTCTAGATTTGAAGCTTTCGTGACTGCAAGATTCATATTCATAGGTTTTTTCGGTAAAGTCACGTAGGTAAAAAAAATTAATAGTATAAATACTGATAGCTGTACAAGTGATACAGCTATCGTGCTGTGACGGTTCCACCTGAAGACGGAAGCTTGTGTTGCCTCCGAAACGTCGTGATTTTTATTTTAATTTTACTTTTATTAATTAAAATTTTTTACCTACGTGACTTTACCGAAAAAACCAAAAATATTCCTCCTAAATGTCACCTCTCCCGCCGCCACGAGCCAAACAGCCGTGGGGCATTAAGCGGTGCGCGCTGACATTGACGCTGCCGCCCCCAGGCTGGGCACCTGGCTAGCCACGGCCTCGCGCTGGGGGGCAGCCACCTCCCGCAGGACAGACCTCACCGCAGGAAGACGGCGCTCACTCCGAGGAGGCCGACATCGTCACGGTAAGCGCAGCCGGTGCCGGAGCCTGAACTTGACTTTTCCTCGCGTCCCCACCGATCCAAGTAAACCTTTGACTTTGACCTCTTCAACCCCTCCCCAGATGTCGCCCGTCTCGCGCAAGCGGAGCCTTCGCAACAGGAGGATGCGGCCGGTGTCGCGTGCCTTCGGTATGGCCGCCCCGCCCGCCGGCGTCTGTGCCGGCGCTCGTGACATTTCACTTGCGGTTTTCTCGTCCCGTCGTTTCATTTCCTTCCTGGTGAATGCACCTGCCTCTCCCCACAGCCGACGGCGCGCTGGATGGCGGAGCCGTGGCTGCGACGGCAGCGCCGCAGAAGGGCGGCACGAGCGAGCTGCCGCCATGGATGTCGGAGCCGCCGCCAGGAGATGCGGGGAGGCTGGAGCACGTGACCAAGACGAGACCCAAGAAACCGGGTCGGCCGGGGCGGCAGCACCGCCCGTCCGTCTCCGCAAGTCTCCGCGCTGTTGTGAGTGCTCGTCAGCAGTCGCACGAGGCGGTCACGAGCGCGGGATCCATACCAAAACGCCACGAGCCTACTGCGATGGCTCACACGGGAATGGCGATTCCCACGTTCAAGAAATTCTCACTTTAATGGGATTGGAATGAGGATTCCGCTGCAGTAAAAATCTCCCAATAGAATCCCATTCATTGCAATAGAGATGCAGGAATTGCCACTCAAATGAATCTGAAATCTTGAGAGCCTAGGAATAGGCCCGTAGAATCCTCGTTCATTTAAGTGGAGATTTTCCGAGTTGACCAGGCCTCACAGGTCCTGCTGTCTTGCCCGATGCCCTGACTTGATTTCTCAGTTGCTGTGACCATGCACGGACAATGACGTTTTCTTTGTGTACGGTTATGTTCATCGTAAATATATTATAATGAGTAACGGAGGTTAGTTTATATGACCCCACACCTCTACACTGACCTCTGCCCCCACACCCCTCCACCGACCCCCCCCCTCCACCCCAGCAGGATGAGGGAGCTGTTGATGAAGGAATCGCTGAGTTCTTCACCAAGAAAGTCCTTCCTCCTTCAGCCAGGCTCCAGTGAGAAGCACAAACCAGCAGTCATCATCACTGTCACCATCACCGTCATCATCATCACCATTGTCACAATCATCACTACCATCGTCACCATCATCGTTACCATCAGCATCACTAACGTCACCATCATCTTAATGTTCATAAGTAAACACTACCACCATCAACACCATCATCGGCAAACACCACCACCTCCATCATCATCATCACCTGCCGTCACCCCCACCACCCTTGTAAAATCAGCTGTAGTTGTGCAATAAAGGTCGTTGAGGCGACTTCTGGAATCCGGTCTTTATTCGATTTTCATTACAGCACATAGAGAGAGAGAGACACGCGCAGCCACGTGGCAACTTGGCTGCAGGGTTTTGGTAGTACATGTTGTTTATGCCATTTATTGTTAAAATTCCGTCAGTTCCTATGATTGCTTTTTCATTGCCTTCATGGCTTTATTTTGGTGATTTCGAAAAGTGTATTGGTTTAGCCATGTTTGTGTTGTTGTAGTACAGAGTTAGACTGATGGCCTTAATCTAAGTTGTCTTGTGGTTGTTGTTGTTGTTTGACTTGCATCCCACTGGGATTTTTGCACACAGCGTTGGTGTACGGTGTTTTTTCTGCAATATTTTTGCTGTCTTTTCTTGGATTTTCTCTTTGCACTTAGTCACATATTCACTTTAAGATGTTATTTTGTTCATGTTTTTGTTTTTTGTTTGTTGCGGTTGCACCCGATTCAAGAGCTGAATGGCTCACAGGGCTATACCTAATAAATGAACTTGAACTTGAACTTGAACTTGGAGCCCCGCTCTCGCGTGGCCTCCTCCTCCGTTCGTTCCAGTTCTGACCACGTGTTGCTCGTCTCCACCCCTATTTAATACCCGGGTCACGTGGTACCTTTCCACCAATCCTGGTTAGCCTCTATGGAATCTTCCAGACTCCCCGTAGGCTCCCGGGACCGCGCCCCTGACTCCTCTCCCCATTGGCTGTGGCTAAAGCCAGCAGAACCAATCATCTACAAACAGCTGTCACCTTTCCATTACGTCAGGGCCACGCCCCTGACTCGTCTCCCCATTGGCTGTGGCTAAAGCCAGCAGAACCAATCCTCTACTTGCAGCTGTCACCTTCCCATTACGTCAAGGCCACGCCCTAGACTTCCCCCATTGGCTATGGACCAGGACCGGCAGAGCCAATCATCGTGACGAGTTGTAATCCGTCAACGACCCGGATATAACCTCACGTTACAGTTGTCAATATAGGGCGGCAGAAGCGATCTCAATGTTATGCTCCCGCTCTTATTGCCGCTCGTTCTGCCGCTCCTTCTGCTGCTGCTGCTGCTGCTGCTGCTGCTCCTGCTGCTCCTGCTGCTGCTGCTGCTCAGGGCTGTGGGGACAGAGAGGGGACAACACCCACAGGAAGAAGGCCCCAAGGGCAGGAAAGGCAGCTTCTTCTCCTTCCTGAAGCCCTGGGCCCCACGCCCACCGCAGCTCACGTCTCAGCCCAGCTTGGAGCTGGGCCGGCCTCCACAGCGCCCGACAGGTGTGTGCCCGGCCACACCACACGGCTGGAGCGAGAGAGTGTTTTGAACTCGTAGAATTTGGGAGTCAGAATACTATTCTTAGATTTTTTACCTACGTGACTTTACCGAAAAACCCTAAGAATATGAATCCTTGCAGTCACGAAAGCTTCAAATCTAGAATAGTCAGAATACTACTTGGTATGTGGTCCCTGCCTGGGGTGCAAATTTTGTAATAGCAATATGACCCCCCACCTCCCACCTTTCCCCACTGCCTGGGGTAAAAATTATGGTTATGCCAAGGGTTCTGACACCTCCTTGGGTCAGCGTTAGACTTGGGGAGGTTCATATAGTGTGTAGAATTCTGATGCCCAGCATCCCAGGGTAAAAAGTATATGGAGGTCAAATATTGTCTCACACCGGCATCGCCTGCACACACAACAGCCGTCATTCACCACTAAGCGGCTAGGTGCACTTTGAGGCCCACTGAGATGACTGACATATACATCACCTGTGCTCCCTACTGCGCCAAATTTTAGCCACCCGGCGTTCCACTCTTTGTTGTGAGCGCCGCTCCTCCGCCGTTGTTAGCAGGCGACTGCCTCCAACTGCCCAGTAGTGTCCTGCCTCCTGCACAGAGGTCGATCTCGACACCACTGGTACCGGTCATCGGCAAGTCCAATCAGCTCCACGTCCTCCTGTACTGCATCTTCTCCAGCCCGTGCCATGCCCATGGTCGGAAATCGTAGAGTTTTCCTTAACTTGACGCGTGTCCCCGCGTGTGCCCGCTTTTCTGCCACGTAACCCCGTGTGTTATGGCGTGTCGCAGTGTGTGTCTGTGTTCCCTGTGTGTCCCTGTTCTGGCGCGTCTCCACGTCTCCCCACGTGTCCTCACGTGTTCACACCACGTGTCTCCGCGTGTTTCAGTGTGCCCCTGTTTCTCCCCACGTATCCCCACGTGTCTTCAGCTCTGAGTCGTCGCTGCCGCCGCCGGCAATGGAGAAGGACGCGTTGGAGTTGGCGCGCGAGGGCCCCACGGAGGCGGCCGCAGCGACGGAGGAGCCGGCGCCCCCCGTGGAGCGCTGGCGCTTGTTCGGCGTCCCGTCATGATGCCGCCCACCCGACCGGGCCGCCATCCCAGCACCCCGATCTCACCTCCGGCAGGACCAAGGTGACCGATCGCAGCGTGCGTTGCACACCATGTGACCTTCGCTTCCTGTCTCTCCCTCTCGTTCGTTCTCTCGAGTTCCTCCGCCGCCCGAGGACAGATCCGTGGCACGGGTTCCCTCCGTCCGATCCGATCCTGGCTACCCGGCAATGCGCGCTCGGGTTTCAGGGGCACGTCTACGGATGAACGATAGAGGAGGTGTCCCCGCGCCTTCCACAGCGGCGGCGTTTAGGCGACACCGTCGCCGGACGCAGTTGAACGTCGCGCCCAGGACGTCATTTGGATTTTCCCAAGCGGATAAACGCGTCCGCACCCCGGGGCGGGGCGCTGCACAGGACGTGCATCTTGCGCATCGCAGCGGGGACCGGGTCGTTTAGCAATCGCGCACCCTCTTCACTCACCCTGCCTTGTCTCCCTCGCACTCCGCGCTCCTCCGCCGCCTGTCTGCCCCTCCCCCTGCTGCACGGTGGCGGCGGATTCCGTCGTCCGCAGAAATCGGATTCGGTCAGCCAAGACGACGACAACTCGGCGGACAGCAAGAGCTACGCCCCGGGGCCTGGAGGTCAGCCAGGTCCATGACCCCTCCCCCCTCCCTCCCTCCCCCCCCCCCCCTCCCTCCCTCCTCCCTCCCACCTTCCATCCCTCCCTCCTCCCTCCACCTTCCATCCCTCCCCTCCCACCTTCCCTCCCTACGTGACTTTACCGAAAAAACCTAAGAGTAAGGATCTCCGTCCCCGATTCGCCGCGAGTGTTGCGTCGTCGCGGGCTCGGCGGCGGTGCGCGTGGCACCCGCGGTGACTCGCGGTCGGCTTCGCCCCGCAGGCTCCGCAGGGGAGAGGAGGATGACGGCGCGGCGCCGGGCCCTGCAGCCGCCCGCGAACCGCGACCTTCGCGAGGACGACGGTGACGTGGCGCCGGAGGGCCCGCGACGGCCGTCTGGCGGTGCCGCCCCAACGCGCCCAGCGGTAGGTGGCGGCGACGTCATCGTTGTGGGCTGTGCTCAATCCGCTGCTGGATGACGGCTTCCCCAAGTTGTCACCATCTCTCGTGGTCTTGCAGTGCAACAATTCGTGGCGGCGTGTTCCCTGCCTTGACTGCCACTGCANTTTTTTGTCTCGACCACCGCCTCGTGACCCGAGTTCGATTCCCGCTCGTGGCCAACACCAGTGACGATTATCCCCTACGTAGACTCGGCCTCAACTGAATACCTGGTACGGTGTGTAAACATCGCCACTGGGGAGACAAAGGCTGTCGGCGTGGTGCTGGTCACCCACCCCTCGTGGACCGTTCCGGCCTTCATAGGTGCTCGCCGACAACACTTGCTCTAAGGCTATACGGGAGGATCTTTGTTTTTGTGTCCACTCACGCAGGGGATGAGGGAGATGGCGAGGAGAATGCTCCGAGCGAGTCGCAAGCGGCCTCCTCCCTCGACTTCCGAAGAAGCACGAGGCCGACCCGGCGCCCAAGCGGCCGGCCCTCCCCCGGGCTGCCCTGCAGCCTCCAGGTGAGTCACGTGGGCCTGCGCGGGTCCACGTGTGTGCGCACTGTCGTTGCGTTGAGGTTGATGCTCGTGGTTGCATTTGGGTCCATGTTTGTGGTCGTGAGGAGGTTGATGTTTGTGGCAGTGTTTGTGGTTGTGTCACTGCCGTTTCTTCTGCGGCGGTGGTGCCAGCACCAGCGCATGATGGCGAGCGCGCGCATCCAACGTGTGCCCGGGCGCAGGCTCAGCAAATCGGTGCCGCCCGGCCTCCATGGTAGAGGAGGGCAGCCCCAGCGCGGTGGAAGACCACGTCTTCTCTGACCCTGCCGACCAATCACAAGCCTCGGCGGCAAGGCCCGTCACGGCGGAGGCGGAGCCTCGGAGGTCACGGAGGATGATAGTGAAGTGCCACTCGCTGGGGCAACAGCTGGACGAATAGCCGGTACGAGGGAATGCCCGCAAACTCTACGGGCGTCGCGTGCCAAATATCACGCGGCTCTTAACGTCTGCGACCAATGTCCTCGAACGCCAACAACCACGGATAGCCCAATTCCTACCGTGCTGTATGCGCCGAATGATCGGTGATAAGCACGTGTCCTGAACTTCTTTTGCACCGTACGTAGCCAACCGTGCGAATCGGAGGTGCGGGGGAAGGACAACAAACTAACAAAAAAATCGCGACATTAATTTCAATTAGCCTCGCAACATCACGCGGGGACGTGTTTACTACTCGTCAGGTTGCACGCAGCAGGGGTAACCGACGTAACGTCACTTTTTACGGAGAACACCGGTGAACGTGCAAAGATGTCCCACGGTGAGTGGCAAAGGACTGCAGTTTGTGAAACCCTAGCTCATCCCAATTGCCCGGTGAGTCTCGTTTAATCTCAAGTGCCATCTCACCCCCACCTCCCCCCACTGAGTCCTTGCTTTTTCGCGCATCCGACACCAATGAGGAAGTCGCCCTGATGTCCACCCATCACATCCACCCACAGTCAACCGCAACAGCTTCTGGAGCTGCACTCTTCCCCAGGTTTCCCACGGGAAACACCCCCGGGAGGCCTTTGTTGGATTCCCCTATCCCTCGTGAGTCACAGCGTCGCTTGGCTCGTCTCTGATGCCGCGTTTCCACGGCCACCATGGACCGCCCAGGTTCCCATGGCAGCCGTACCAGTTATTGGGGCTGGGGCACCGGGCCCACGTTATCCCTTTCATCGGCAGACACACGGCGCTTTCATCTGCACTGCCCAGAGAAGCAGGTCGCACTCTTGCAAACGAGACCCTACCCGGCTCTCTCGAGCTCGTCTCCAGGTTAAGCAATTCACCTCGTCCTGAAGGCCACAGGGTCAACACAGATAAGGGAATGAGTTGCCAGCAGCGTCCCTTGCGTTACTCCAGCAGCTGCGACTTGTTTACGTCATGACTTTGACTGAGCCCGTTTGTGAAGCCACTGTTGGACGAAGTGCCTCGCCATTCCATATCGGTAATAATAATAATAGTTAATTTGTAACGCGCGCAAATTTGCAGACGTAGTGGCCGCAACTCAGAGGCGCGGAGCCAAGCTCAGAGTCGCTCGAAATGTGATTGTCGAGGTGAGTTTTTAAGTGTCTCTTGAAGGAGGCGATTGAGGTGATGCTGCGAATGTGCAGAGGGATTCGTTTCAGACTGTTGGGGCTGCCACCGAGAAGCGGCGCGTAGACACGGTGACCATCCTGGATCTTGGTATCAAGAGGAGGCGTGAGTCGCGCTGCGCAGGCATCTGCCGTGTGCTGAGCTGCAAGTTGTCATGGGGGTTGTTTGACCATACTTCACCATGCTGGGCAGCGCCGGTTGTTAACTCATCTTAGCTTGATTTAACTCTAGATTACGTTAAACTAAAACAGTTTTTTTCTGTTAACACTCGTTTCCCACCGGCTGCAGCGGCGAAGGAGCAGGAGAGGCTGTGGCTGACGGCGTGCCGTGCTGCTGATGCTGGAACAGGCCTGGGCCGCCGAAGCCTCCGCCTGCTGCCCGGGTCGAAGGAACCGAGCTTGAATTAACCTCTGAGCTGTGCGCTGGTCTCCTTTAAGCGGTGCCTTATTTCCACGCGCTCATCTCGCGGTCCACGCTTCCTTCGAACGTGTTTGCGTCGATGTGTGCAACTGTAAATCCTCAACGCGCAAGCGTCGCTCGCTCCGCTGTGCATGCGAGCCGCGGGTAGCGGTGAGGGCTGCTGGTTTAACTCTTGCTAGCGGGGCCACGCTCTGCGTTGCTGCCACCGGCGATTGTTCAAGACATGGGGAGTCACGTTTTCGGGATGGGTGGTGCAGTGATTCGCGCTCCGTGCTATGAACTCTACAACCTGAGTTCGACTCCCAGAAACGGGTCGATGCTGGGTGAGTAAAACACAGATTCCATTATTTGGACAGTTCTGGGCCTCCCCTAGGTCCAGAATCTGCTACAATGTGTAAACATCAACACAGGGGAAAGGAAATCGGCCGAGTGTAATACTGGCCACATCCGCCCCTGTCGTGTGGCGGAACCGGCCTTAATAAGTTCTCGCTGACAGCACTTGCCCTGACGGTCGTAGCTATACGGGGAACTTTTATACGAGGTCAAGTATAAAAGAGCCACTCCCAGGCTCCCGGGGTCACAGTGTTCATTGAATTATTTCTTCCACCGAGAAATGGAAACTGAGATTTGCCAAGCCACGATCGCCCAAGTCCGTCGCCTGCATTTCACCAGGGCCCTGGTCTGTGCTCCTCCCTACTGAGTCATGAGCCATTGCTGTTGACGCCAAGAGCTGCCAGTGTCTCGTTATAAACTTGAACTCGCAACTGTTTTTTGTGATGTTATTAGCGTTCTTCTTGGTTTTTCGGTAAAGTCACGTAGAAGGGAAATAATAAAATAATATTTATTATGCTTTATTTTTTTATTTTATTATTTCCCTTCTACGTGACTTACCGAAAGAACCAAGAAGATGAATCCCTGCAGTCACGAAAGCTTTAAATCGAAATTATTGAGCGTTCTTAACGAGTGTAGTGTCATTCTGGATTGTTAATGTTATGGTCAGTAATTTGTTCATGTTTTGCAGGGGCGGTATTTTAATAATTGTCGTTTTGCACTGTTGCTATGATTAATGCCAAGGAATGTTCAAGCAATGCAAAGCAAAGGTTGTGTGTGCAAACGATGGGAGGCTCAGTGGCACCGCGGCTGCGAGCGGTCACGCATTGACCTCTACTGCAGAAACTCGGTAAAATTATCTCCTGCCGGACCACAATCCCAGGCTGAAGCGATGGGTTACTTAACACCCACTCTCTTAACATATCCCAAAGCGTACGCGGTACGCTCGGTAACATAACCCAGAAGCGTTTTGTTGTTGTTTGTTTTGCTGCTGTATGAAGGTGAATATGCTTGAATGGAAAGTGGTGTGCCAGTCATTTTCCACGTTAAAGAGAATGTGGCGGGAGGTGAGGGTCTGGGTCAGAGAGACGCGGTTTGGCCGAGACACGAAGCCGTTCAAGTCTCCCGCTCGCTCCTCTTGGCAATGGGTTAAAAGCGATTGTAACCGCTACGATACTTGCGTTGATTCGCGATGCGTGCCCCGACTTGATTAGTCACATCGCGAGGAGTGCGAATTGTTCGGGGCTGGTCCGGTGCCTTTCCTCCCGGGCCCCTCATCCATGCTGGCGCTGGCAGACGCGTGCAGTATTGTAGCTGTTGAGTGTGCAGGCGGTGTCACTGCACGGGGCCCACGGGCTAGAGGGGCCCAGGCACTGGGTTGCAAGGAGGGGAATGGCAAACAGCCCCCCATTTCATTCCTTGCACCAGGACCGTGCTGACCAAGATACGTCGCACGGAGGACGCGTTGGCAAGACGTCATGAGGACGTTCATCGTGGGTTTTACATCGAATTTATACCATTATACTTTTGATATAACAGTTGGTTTCATAGTTACGTAATTTGTTACGTAAACTCGTGCAATGTTATGCTGTGCGCATACTGTAAAGCTGAATTAAATCGAGGTTCGCACTGACTGTGAGCAGTGTGTTTTAATAATGAATCTGCCATTTACACGATTTCAGACGTACGTTCACTTGAAAGATTGGGTAATCAATTAAATGCAAGAAGTGGATTTTACTTATGTCAACAAAATAGGACTGCGATGATGATGATGCAATTAATCTCTCCACCTTGATAGGGAGAAATCCTCATGAAATGTGACTGATACACGCTGGGATGGTGATGGTGCCTTCATTTGCGAACTCGTCAAACCGGTTGCTTATTCCATGAATAAGCCATATTTTATAAAACCATAAATTATTACACAGTAAACATGGAACGTTGGACCAACGTTGCGTCCAACGTTGGTTCAACGGTTCCAACCGCACGATTGCTGGGTGAACTTCAAGATGACGACCCACGTTTGTTACGATGATGATTGTGAAATGTTGACTGTGTTGAGGGTGTCTACATGGTCCTGTTGTTGAGTGCTAATGCCATTACAGCTGCAGGCCTGCCCATTCTCTATGACAGACCAGAGGGATGGTACAGAGAGACAAACAGACAAAGATCCCCCTGTAGCCTTAACAGACTTTGGGGCAAGTGCTCTTAGTGAGCACCTATGAAGGCCGGCACGCACACGAGGGGTGGTGTCCAGCACCACGCCGACCGCCTTTGTTTCCCCAGTGGTGATGTTCACATACCGCACGAGGTACTCGTTTGAGGCTGAGCCGACCTAGGGGAGGCCCAGGACCGGTTCAGATAATCGTCACTGATGTTGGCCGTGAACGGGAATCGAACTCGGGCTGCTGGATTCATAGTGCAGCGTGCTAATCACAACACTACCACTCCCCACAGAGCCCCAACACTACACACACGTGGTCCAGACAGTTCACAATTTTACAGTGAGATACGCACGTGCTTTCCTGTAAACCAGTGATTTGCCGGTGAGTACTGATGAAGATGTCACTGGGCTACGAAGTGTCCAGGAGACTGCAGTACAGCAAGTGGGCTGTGTGGCCCTTTGCATCCAGCCAAGTGGCTCGGTGGTAGAGCAAGTGGCTCACAATTGAAAGTTCAAATGCTGGTTGGGGGTTGACTCATCATCCCTCTGGGGTATGGTAAAACATTAGTACCACTTTGTGGCAAGGTCAACAGAGGTTGTCCTTTAGATAGACTCGCTCCCACCAGAGGAATGTGGAATTACACCACTGACTCAATTATCACTTAATCAAAAACATAACTTTGACCTTATTGGTTCTTTCGGTAAAGCACGTAGAATTGAAATAATAAAATAATAAAAATAAAACATAATAAATAATTCTCACGACGTTTCGGCCACAACGCAAGCAGCCGTCCTCAGGTGAAGAACAGGTCTGTCGGAAAGACAGACGCTGTCTTTCCAACAGACGCTGTTTTTCTGACACCTGTTCTTCACCTGAGGACGGCTGCTTGCGTTGTGGCCGAAATGTCGTGAGAATTATTTTATTATGTTTTATTTATATTATCTTATTATTTCCCTTCTACGTGACTTTACTGAAAGAACCAAGAAGAGGTCTATTATTCTTGGATAAATGGCATTCCTAGAACGTTGCGCAAAAATGTCACTGCCAATTTCAGTTAAATTGGTACAGAAGTTATCTGGCCTCGGTGGTAACAGTTGATGGTATATCTGTGGCGCAGTGCTGCTTCTCAAACGATGTTATTCCATGGCACTCACACTATGGAGCTTGCTAGACCTTCGCGGCCACACCGAACCAGAAAAATCACGGTGGGTCCCCGTGTGGGTGGGTTGGTTGGTGACTATGTGGGCGGGTGGGTGGGAAACCCATTGGTAGCCGAGAGAGAATTCACGATACCTTTATCTATTCTAGATTTGAAGCTTTCGTGACTGCAAGATTCATATTCTTAGGTTTTTCGGTAAAGTCACGTAGGTAAAACATTAAAATTAAAATTATTTTATTTTACTTTTACTATTTTAATGTTTTACCTACGTGACTTTACCGAAAAAACCTAAAATATGAACCTTTACCTATTCTTACTGATCTCATCGAGAACGAGCAAATGCAGGCGGTGCTGCCGAAATCCGCGACAGGGAATTTTATTGTTGACGAGTGGAGATGAACGTCACGAAGGAAGTTAAAGCTTCTATCAGCGGCTGTTTGCCCAAACCGCAGCAGTGCCCAACCGAGGGATCTGCCATCCAATGGGAGTGCAGGGCGGGACGTGGGGGATGGATCGGCCACTGAACGGCACGGACGAGAGTTCGTCCATCGCAGCTTGCGGCAGTGACGTTTCTTGACTTTTGCTACGATTACAAAGATGCCGTAGGCACAGCGGGGAATTTGCCACCGCGGGCACACCGGTGGCGAATCGCTGCCCGGGTGTGGGTTGGTGTGGGTTGGTCCTCATCGCAAGCGAGATCGCTTAACAGCAGTTTGGGGAACCGATGTNCCCCCCCCCCCCCATCTGTGATTTGTGTGGTGTTTGAATGTCATGCGCTTCATACTCGGTACATTTTCTGTTAAATTTGCCTGGCTTTTGTTACAAAATGTTTATTTGTACGATTTTTCATAGCAAAAATAAATTGCGTAGATTTTTTTCTACTACCGGTTAAATGTTTCGTCCGATTTTTCTCATTTTAGAATTTGCACTTTTGTCTTGATTGTAACTCGCCGGATTTGTCGTTCTGCACCGATGCCAATGGAGCAGCAGCAGCATCACCAAATAATTTTTAGGTGTTAAGACATTCAAACACCAAATAGATACATTTGCAAGGGATCAAGTACTGCATTAACCACAGGGGCCGTCCATAAACGACGTCACGCGATTTTGGACGATTTTTGACCCCCCCCTTTGTCACACGACGTCACAAAAAGTCAGACCCCCCCCCTTAAATATGACGTCACAAAGCTCTGCCCCCCCTCAAATATGACGTCACAAAGCTCTGCCCCCCCTCAAATATGACGTCACAAAGCTCTGCCCCCCTCAAATATGACGTCACAAAGCTCTGCCCCCCCTCAAATATGACGTCACAAAGCTCTGCCCCCCCCCCTCAAATATGACGTCACAAAGCTCTGCCCCCCCTCAAATATGACGTCACAAAGCTCTGTCCCCCCCCACCCCCCAAAAAAAACATGCTTCAAATCGCTTTAAACTATTGTCATTGTAGTGCGTATTTAATGTGGCGCTGCACTCTGATGTTGTAGGAGAAAACATTTATTAAAAAGTCTAATTAAGTAGAACGTGCGTCTATATTTATTTAAGTTGCGCATTTTGATGTGACGTCACATTTCTCACCCCCCCCCCTCGTCACATTGTCACAAATCTCTGACCCCCCCCCCCCCTAGGTGCGTGACGTCATTTATGGACGGCCCCTAATCGATTCCTGAATTCGAATACCGCGCGAATCGATTCCGTGGCGGCTTAAATCGTTCCGTTGAATCGCGCGTCCAATAAACCCCGGAACAGCAGCGCCTATAATAAACGCCCTGGGGCAGACACTCTACGGGCGTTCCGCTCGATACCCGCCTAATTTATGCCCTCAGGGCGTCTAGTGGTAGCAAAAGTGAGAGAGCGGAGTTCAGCCTCCGGGCAGACTCACCGCCTTTGAACGTCGCCTCGGCAGCGGCACCGGGGGGGCTGCCATGATGCCCGAGGACCGTAGACCAGGGAGGGCGACAAGGACCCGCCCGCCTCGGACGTCTGCGGCGGCTGCGGGCTCCTGCAGGAGGTACCGTGGGCGAAGCGGGGGAGTTGGTGGTGNTGCGTGGTTATGGTGGTGGCGGGGGAGAGCGCGGCGAGGCCCTGTCGAGGCTGCTTTAGGCCCGCGAGAGTGAGGACGCCGAGCGGCCATGTTGGTAAGGGGGAGGCCGCGCGTGTCAGCGGTGAGTGACGTCACCGGGTGTCATGGAGACGGCGAAGTTCTTCCCTTACAAAGATGGCCGCCTCCTCTCGCCTAAGGATTTTAATTTTTTTACCTCAAACCCGCGGACGATGTAAATAATCGATTTTAAACACGTTAGTAGGAGTAGTAGTAGTAAGTAGACTTTCGCGACCTAATGTTATTAATAATAAAGGTGTTTTGGGTTAGATCGCGTAAATTAAATGTGTCGTTAAACCCGCCACCTGACACAACCAATTGGTAAGATACTCGTAGTTCTTTCGGTAAAGTCACCGTGTAGGTAAAAATGAAATTAAAATTAATAAAAAATAAAAATCACGACGTTTCGGAGGCAACACACCCAGCCAGATTCGCTGCATCAAGCTTGATGTGATTTTATTATTTTATTAATTTTAATTTCATTTTTTACCTACGTGACTTTACCGAAAGAACTATGAGTACGAATCATTGCAGTCACGAAAGCTTCAAATCTAGAATCAATTGGTAAGAGTTGTCACGTAAACAGAACGTGGCCAGAGTAAATCCACTACAACATTTACAATGTTGAGTACGACGTTTCGCCACTAACTACAAACCGGCATCATCAGGCGACAACCAGATTTGTGGAGAAATCCTCTTGCTGTTTCGGTCTTTAAACAGAGGGGTAGATGTGAGGGCGTCATTTGCAAGTACTTTGAATCTCTTAATCGTAATCGCGTTGTGCCCAAAGTTACCTACATATTTAACACATTCCTGCGGAGGGAGCTGGTAGGAACGTCGGGTTGCTCGGTCAATGGCTTGCAGGGTCAACGGCGGCGTGGTGTATTCCGCAAATATGCCCAACTGTGAGGGCGGGCACAAGCCGGCGTGAGTAGGTTAAACGTTGAGTTTTATAAGGGCACCACGGGGTGACCAGCACCTCCCCACCCAGCCCCACCCAGCCCTCCCCACCCAGNCCCACTCCTCCCACCCCTTACCCAGCCCTCCCATCCCCACCCAGCCCCACCCAGCCCANCCCTNCCANCCCCCCCACCTAGCCCACCCTCCCACCCCCCCCACCCTCCANCCCCCACCCAGCCCACCGCCCATNCCTCCCAGCCCACCTCTCCCACCCCCACCCAGCCCCANCCAGNCCCACCCTCTCCACCCAGCCCCTCCCACCCTCCCCTCCTACCCAGCCCCTCCCTCCCACCCAGCCCTCCCTGCACGACGGACACAATAATCCCTGTGGGCTGGTGTAACCAGTTGGTTTCTAAGAATGAGTGCAGTGCCATTTGTGCATCGCCCTGGGGGTGGGGGGGGGAGCCTTCGCCAAGCCTCGGTAACTTTTGAGGAGATCCATAAGAGGTTTTTTTGGGGGTTAGATCGCGTACATGTAAATGTGTCGTTAACCCGCCACCACCCGACGCATGTTAGCGACGCGTTCATGTTTACGCGATCTGAGCCNAAAAAAAAAAACCTCGTGAACAATATTGGTCACGAAAGCCTCCGACAACGTGTTCAACTTTTGAGGAGATAGTATAGTAGGTTTGTACCTTTAAACTGGTACAAAAACTGACACCTTTATACAAGGCATCATGTTTGCAATAACCACAACACAAGCAGTCAAAATGCAAACAAAAAGAAACAACGTGTTCAACTTTTGAGGAGATGTTTGCCAAAATTAGACTTTGTTTTGCTATCGTCAGCGGGTTGAGGGCCACAGGAACGCCACCACACGCGTTATGTGAGAGAATAACANCCCCCCCCCCCACCGGACCCCTCGAACCCATTTGCTGTACTCTCATTTCATCGTCGTCCTCCTCGCAGCCCAGTGGGCTTCAAGGTCTCGCAGAACTGATCGGAACCACGGCAAACATTCGTTCTCGCCCAGACTCCTCATGAATTTGCAGATTTACCATCTCCTCCTCCTTCTCGCAGCCCAGCGGGCTTGAAATTCTCACAGAACTGACCGAAACCACGGGCAAACATCCATTCTCGCCCAAACTCCTCATGAATTTGCAAATTTACTTTGGTCAATTTAGCTGGCAAATTGTTAACGGTGTTCAAAAGCACGGTTCACAAAACGTCTCGACACACTCGTCAGTGACACTTGCGAGGCCTTAACAGAAAATACAATCGGCGACGTTTCAGGCAATGGTCCTTCACAGCATCGACAGGCCAGAGAGGTAGATTTGGCCTCTGCTGTGAAGAAGGACCATTGCCCGATATATCGACTATTATATTTATTTTAAGGCCACAATGTTGTTGACGAGTGTGTTGAGTCGTGAATCTGCGAACGGTAAAATACATGGCCATGTAATCTTGATTTGAAGCCTTCGTGACTGCAGGAATCCATACTTTTTGGTTCTTTCGGTAAAGTCACGTAGGTAGAAATAAAATCAATCGCAATGTATCGATCGCAACACAAGCGACCGTCATCAGGCGGAACCGATACAGCAGGACAACTGCTGATTTAGGAGAAATGACGATGAAATGGGATAACTGATTTAGGAGAAATCCGCCTCCGGTTCCGCCTGATGACAGTCGCTTGTGTTGCGATCGAAACGTCGTGATTGATTTTATTTCTACCTACGTGACTTTACCGAAAGAACAAAGAGTGACATGGTCATGTGTTTTTGATTAGTATATAAAGTCACTTGTCAGTCCACTTCTGGATGAAGGGATGTGTGTGTGGGGAGGGTTTGCAGGACCTGTTCCGATATTACGCAAGACTTTGTCGTGACCACGAATCGAACTCGAGGGTTTTTATTTTTACACAATAGTGCGCTCGCCATTACTCCACGCTCTGCCCGTGTTGCAAACGCACACGTCTGAAGTTTATCGTATAAACGCATGCGTTTCACAAAGGGCGACTGAGAACATGAACACTCATGACAAGAGGTTGGGGACCATGCGCCTGATGTGCGAGTGTCTTTCGGCTGCAGCCACGAGACGTAGACTTCATCAGGATAATTTCCCCAATGTCGCGATGACTCAAGCAGGCATGGAACCCATGGAGAGAAGGATAGTGTTTTAATTAGATTTTGACAACATCTTATCTTTGCACTTTTTTACAGTTATAGCTAGGGTCAGTCAGACTGTTGGGTTTCTGAAACAGGTGTCCTGTCAGGCAAGGTGGTCAGTACTCTATAGCTGAGTATCGTTATGAATATGTCAGTCGTGGATCAACATCCCAGTGTAGAACGGCAGAGCATGGACAATTGTTTCTGACAGCCTTCCTTTCCACTTCCCTGTGGTTTCTCAGGTTTCCGTATGAAAACTGTGCGCGTTGCAATTTCTACAGCGTTATGAGATGTAATTAGCATGAACAAAGCTAAATTTATATTTTTTACATTATTGATGACAACGGTGCATAGTCATCTCGCGGTGGGTTTTCTCCATTCCCTGCTGCAAGCCAAAACGGAATTTAAATGTAGTGAGGTTTTTCTGCACATTAAAGGGCATTGTTGTTGTTGAGAGGGCACTGCTTTTATATCCTGTCCCAAGAAGCTGGGAGCACAACTGCCTCACCTGCCCGACCTTTTCTCAGTGTTCCTATGTCCATCGCACAGGAGCTTGCGCCCCTGTTATAACCGCTCTCCTTCGAGACCCGCGCTTGATTTCCCGGGGTACAGGGTTTGGTGCCGCTGGTGTTTTGACCGCCGCCCGTTTTGTGCCTCTCGCAGAAACTCAACGAGTACATGCGGACGTGCCTCACGCTCAAGCAGAAGATCCTGGACTCGCAGTGCGTCTGCGCACACACCGCGTCGCCACCGCATTACATCTCGGCGGACGCGGCGCGCTAACAAGACCCGCGCGCACGCGATGGTTTCAGAAGCTCTGGCTTCCTGAAGGATGGGGTTGCCAGAGTTGGGGCGGGGGGGTAGGGTGCTTTTGCTGTCTCGTTGACCCCTTCTTGTTGTGTTCACAGCGCCGTCATTGAGCGGTACCACAGCAAGTGCGATGATATCCTTTGTGTGCGGTTTGCGGCACAGGCACGGAAATTGTCTTCGCCCAGTGTCCGTGCTGCGGTGCGGGAAAGCGTTTACGTGTCTGGGCCGCGAGTGCTGCCGTGGAAACTGACGTGCAACCGTGTACTGATAATAATAATTTTGATTTAAAGCTTTCGTGACTGCAGGGAATCATCTTCTTGGTTCTTTCGGTAAAGTCACGTAGAAGGGAAGTAATGAAATAATAAAAATAAAACATAATAAAATAATTCTCACGACGTTTCGGCCACAACGCAAGCAGCCGTCCTCAGGTGAAGAATGAGACACTGCCAAGCTTGGAGCTTATATATAAGCTGGGTTGGAGGTGGAAGAAGAGCGCCTTACGTCACGTAAAAGGGAAGTAATAAAGTAATAAAAATAAAACATAATAAAATAATTTAATATAATAAAATAATAATATTATAATATGTTTTATTTTTATTATTTTATTACTTCCCTTCTACATGACTTTACCGAAAGAACCAAGAAAATTATAATAATGATGCCATTTACTCAGGGGGAGCCTCACTAAGTCTCGAGACTTTTCAGGAGAGTCCTGCTACATTGTGATGATAAGGTCAATTCCATGAATGTGTTTTTGGCTTCGTTTGGGAGGAGGCTGAAGAGCCCAGGAAATGTCCACACACACCAACAACAAGCAGTATCCGATCCTGTACTGTCATCTCCTGGCCACCTTCACAGTGGCGATTACTATTGCCTGCATTAAAGCTAGTTGGAGTTGGTGTCTCAGACTCGCGGTGGGAGTGAGTGAAGTGTGCGGATGGGGGAGTTGGGTCGGAGTGCACGGAGGGAAGGTCTGTGCCCTGTGCGTCGGGGAGGGTCCTGTCTGTTGCCGTGTGGCTCCTTAACTCGCCCTCACAACTGCAGCAGCTGGAGAGGTAAGCTGTTGGCACGGATATCACTCTCGCGCTTTGTAATTACAAAAAAATGTTTTTCAGAGTTTTGTTATCTGACCGCCCGCCGTACACGGTTAATGCAGCACTGCCGCTCGTGATTTACGTGCAAAAAGGTGTTCAGGGCGTAAAGGATCGTAAAGAGATGTTGTGGGTGCGACTGCTTGCAGGGAGAGCGGGAGCTGAGGCAGCAGCTGCTGGAGCTGCAGACCCGCATGGCCTCTCGCGACAAGCACCCACACTTGCTGCTCAAGCTCACCGAGGAGCTGGAGGAGAAGAAGGTAGCAGGCAGAACTCGCGCACCCACCTGGGCGGGGAGGGGGTTGGGGGAAGGGGTGGGGGGGAGGCAAAAGCGGCAGATGTCTTCCCCCAGCCGTTGCATGTCGTGGATTTTTTTTTAGATGAGCTCTGACGTGTTTTCGGGTCGCGCTGCGTGTTATTCGGCACGACGTCCCATAACTTCGCTCCATGTGCCGCGGGAGAACGCTCCGTCAGCACGTGAGGCGATATATCGGAAACTGTGGCCAATCAAAAACACATCGGCCAAGAGGGAGCCATTGCCTCCATCTCCCCCGCCCTTGGATCTGCCACTGGCCTCCAGGTCACGTGACCACAGACCCATCGCCAAGCACGTGGGCTCGTCCCGTTGCTCGTTGGGTGCATGCTGTGCTTCTTGCTGCGTGATGAGACTGCGTGTTAAACGTGTGCTGCTGCTGCTGTTGTTGCTGCCGTTTTGTGTCACCGCAGAGCTCCCTGAGGATTTTTCAAGTGAAAGCCCGAGAGGCCGAGCAGCTGGGCCTGGATCTAAAGGCGATGCAGATCCGGTGAGACTCAGGGACAGTGTCAGTTTTGTTGCCAGATAAAAGGGTAAAAAAACAATTATCCTATTTTTCTTCTGGCAAATGAGGTTCCAATGGTGTAAATGCTTACCCCGAGCTCTCATACTCTGATGGTGCATTGTCTTTGAGTTGTGCGCCTTTTGGCGTCATCTGGTCCAACACCATGTGAGACTGGGCTCTAAGGAAAGCTGTCTCGGGTGTGGACCAATCAACTTCAAGGACAGTGCATACATTATCAGAGTTGTGTTTTTGTTTGCATTACGACCGCAGGTATTGTGGTCAATGCAAACATGACTCCTTGTAAAAAAGGTGTCAGTTTTGTTGCCAGATAAAGGGTAAAAAAAAACAATTATCATTACGATAGTTATTGGTTTAAATGTACTTGCTTAAAGAGCTCCGAGAAGCCTTGGCATAAAGGGCACTATCTCAAAAGCAAATCATTATTATTACGAACATGAGGTTGCCACACTTGTAGAACTGCCCGCTGAGAGAGAAACAAACAACAACTGCTGGGTTCATCTTCTTGGTTCTTTCGGTAAAGTCACGTAGAAGGGAAATAATAAAATAATAAAAATACAACATAATAAAGACGCTGTCTTTCGACAGACCTTTTCNTCACCTGAGGACGGCTGCTTGCGTTGTGGCCGAAACGTCGTGAGAATTATTTTATTATGTTTTATAATTGTATTATTTCCCTTCTACGTGACTTTACCGAAAGAACCAAGAAGATGAATCCCTGCAGTCACGAAAGCTTTAAATCGAAATTTAACTGCTGGGTTATTGAAAGGAAGGTGTCCCATAATTTTTCGGAAACTTGAGAACCAAAACTAGCGCAAGGATCAGTTTAACACGTAGGATTTCGCGACCAACATTCATAATAAACGTTTTCAATGATGACGTCACCCTGCTGCTGCTGCTCTATTTAAGACCGGGAGCAAGAGGAGAGCCTCCCCATTCTGGCTAATTGCCCGATGATGCTGGATGTAATTACCAGCGAAATGTCGTACTACTCAAAAATTGAAAATGTTGTGGATTCACTCTTCAACACACCGGTGGGCTAAAGTAGTGAACTAATTTGTCTTTTGTCAACGTGACACATTTTTGCTGATTGGCCGTGTCGGGTGGTGGAGGGTTACATTTATAAATAACGCGATCTAAGCCAAAACGTTTATTATGAATAGTGCAAGGATGTCTGCCAGCAACGGCGGCGAGGTTGCGCCACATGTGTTACTGTCGAGTGTTGTTCCACTAATTGCATTAGAACTGATTTTTGTGCTCAGTTTGTTACTCGACCGCACCTCCGATAAGCACGGTTGGCTACGTACGGTGCGGAAGAAGTTCAACATGTGCGTATGTACGTACGTAGACACGAACACAGGCACGAATCGTTTGATTGTTCTGCTCGTGTCCACGCAGGGAGAAGAAATCTGAAGAGAAGATGAAGCGTCTGTCAGGTAACGTGTGGGCATCGCTCACGCACCGCACCCCCATGTTGTACCGTCATGGAAATGGCCCGCTCACCCACACACCCTCCCACGTGGGAACCTCTTGGTTTATATCGCGGTGGATACCTGGCAGAGGTCGCAACCGGGTACCCGATACCCGTACCCTACCCGATACTTGGCTACCCGTACTCGGCCGGGTACGGGTACGGGTAGCCGTTTGCGACCCTGGTGCGGCCGGGTAGGGGTAGGCTGTGAGTCACTGGTGAGTAGCCGTTTGTCACTCATTTCGGGTAGGGTACGGGTAGGGAACGGCTACCCGTACCCGGCCGGGTACAGGTACCCATTTGCGACCCTGGTGCGGCCGGGTACGGGTAAGGAATCAAAACCCGTTTGCGACCTCTGGTACCTGGGTTCGTGTCACGGTGGATACCTCACGACATCCTGTCTCCCCCCCTCCTCCCTGAACTCCTGCCAACTGCCCTATGACCCCTGCCACTTGCATGCAGAGTTAAACTCGAAGCAGCATGAGGAGCTGAAGCAGCTGAGGCGGGAAAAGCGATCGACCGAGACGCAGCTGAAGAAGGCTCAGGTGAGAATTTTTTTCCATTCCTACCGGCGCGTATCAAGATATTGAATGATAAAAAAAATGTTACCCTTTCTGGCATAAATCCAGGTGTGTTAAAATGTTCAAACGCCAAATAATACCTTAGTACAAGGCATCAGGTCCGCATTAACCACACATACTTGTGGGATAAAAATCTAAATATTCATTGATAATAAAAATCTAAATATGCATTGATAATGTATGCACTGTCCTTTTTTATATTCATAATTTAATTTCATTGGCTGTGTCAGGTAACGGAGGGTTCTTTAGTGCCACAACTTTAAGCTGGATGTTACTGACCTCACCTGAAAGTCAATTATGAGTCCTAATACTGCCGTGAGAACCTACTTGTTACATTCCACACAGTATTGCTACTGTAGTTGACCTCAAACCAAATCGCTGTGAATGTGCCAACTCTCGTATGATATTTCAGATGCTAAGTAGATCCGAGCCTGGTTAGTGCTTGGATGGGTGACCACCAGTGGGTGACCACCAGTGCATACCAGGTGCTGCAGGCTCAGGGCTCGTAGCTGACCATAGGAAGGCAGTACAGCAGTGGGTTCAGTCCACGCATTGATGCAATGCAGTGCGTTGTGTGTGGGTTGAATCTATCTGAGCCGAACTCTTGAGTGTTAAACTACTAAACTATTTGTATTTTAGCAGGTAGGGCCCACTGAGCTACATAGCTGTTTTTCAGAAGCGACCTGCCCACGAATGATAGCTCAATGAAGCGGATTATCACGTGGAAATTTATAGCATCCAAATACTTTAATCAAGTGTTGATTCTAAATGTGGAGGAAAACCGGAGGACCCAGAGAACAATCCACGCCACCATGGGGAGAACATGCATTCTCCAAATACACATGCGTCAGGGTTGAGATCGAACCTACGACCTTATGTACACCAGGCAAGGTAGTTAACATCTCGTATGCTGGGTTTGATTTTCCCCGGGTGCTGTGGTTTCCTGCCCCACTGGCCAAACACTTGTGAATGTAACTAGTCAGACATCGTCTTTTTGAGACTGGTGAGGTTCTCCTGAGTAAATAAGGGAACGTCATTTTTTTTTCTAACATCAACGCCAGCGTTCACTGCTGCCATCGTCGAGATGTACAGATCTCGTTCGAAGTGACAATTGCTCGCTCGTGTCTTGCTGCTGCCGTCACAGGAGCAGGTGGAGGTGCTCAGGAGTAGACAAGGTACTGCCTGCTGCACTTGGAGGTGTCACCACAGTTGGGCCACGTGTCAAACGTGCTGGCTGCTGTGTCACGGGCTTGCTCTGGGCTGTGCTGCGGCTTCTGGACTGTACTGCGTGTTGTGCTGTGGGCTGTGTGGCGGGCTGTGTGGCGGGCTGTGTGGCGTGCTGAGTGGCGTGCTGTGTGGCGTGCTGTGTGGCGTGCTGTGTGGCGTGCTGTGCGGCGTGCTGTGTAGCGTGCTGTGTGGCGTGCTGTGCGGCGTGCTGTGTGGCGTGCTGTGTGGCGTGCTGTGTTGCGTGCTGTGTGGCGTGCTGTGTGCGTGCTGTGTGGCGTGCTGTGTGGCGTGCTGTGTGGCGGGCTGTGTGGCGTGCTGTGTGGCGTGCTGTGCGGCGTGCTGTGCGGCGTGCTGTGTGGCGTGCTGAGTGGCGTGCTGTGTGGCGGGCTGTGTGGCGTGCTGTGTGGCGTGCTGTGTGGCGGGCTGTGTGGTGTGCTGTGTGGCGGGCTGTGTGGTGTGCTGTGTGGCGTGCTGTGTTGCGTGCTGTGTGGCGTGCTGTGTGGCGTGCTGTGTGGCGTGCTGTGTGGCGGGCTGTGTGGCGTGCTGTGTGGTGTGCTGAGTGGCGTGCTGAGTGGCGTGCTGTGTGGCGTGCTGTGTGGCGTGCTGTGTGGCGGGCTGTGTGGTGTGCTGTGTTGCGTGCTGTGTGGCGTGCTGTGTGGCGTGCTGTGTGGCGTGCTGTGTGGCGTGCTGTGTGGCGTGCTGTGTGCGGCTGTGTGGCGTGCTGTGTGGTGTGCTGAGTGGCGTGCTGAGTGGCGTGCTGTGTGGCGTGCTGTGTGGCGTGCTGTGTGGCGTGCTGAGTGGCGTGCTGTGTGGCGTGCTGTGTGGCGTGCTGGGTGGCGTGCTGTGTGGCGTGCTGTGTGGCGTGCTGTGTGGCGTGCTGTGTGGCGTGCTGTGTGGCGTGCTGTGTGGCGTGCTGTGTGGCGTGCTGTGTGGCGTGCTGTGTGGCGTGCTGTGTGGCGTGCTGTGTGGCGTGCTGTGTGGCGTGCTGTGTGGCGTGCTGTGTGGCGTGCTGTGTGGCGTGCTGTGTGGCGTGCTGTGTAGCGTGCTGTGTAGCGTGCTGGTGCGTGCTGTGTACCACGAGTGAGTGGATGTGCAGGTACGTAGGTACGTGTGCTCTGCATGTGCAGTGCGTCTGCAGAGAGTACGTGTGGTGTGTGGAGTGGGTGTGGTACGTACGTACGCTGTACGTGTTTGCGGCGCGTGTGCTGTAAATGTGTGAAGGTGTAGTCAGGTGAGGAGTGGTGTGAATGCAGTGGGTGCGCATTGTGGTGAGTGTCGTATGTGCAGAGTGTGTTTTGTGTGCGTGGTGTGCGTGTCATGTGAGTGCCTTGTGATGAGTGCGGGTAAACCCAGCACAGGAACTAAGTGTGCGGTGAGCATTGTGTTATTTGCTGCGTTCATATGCCGCGCACCACCGATCTATCTCCGTGTGAAGGCCACGTCGTGTGTGGTAAGTGTGTAGTGTGGTGAGCGCGTGTGGTATGTGCCATGCTCACACTCTGCACGCTGCTCACCACCGATCCTTTGCAGGATCCCCCCGGCCCGAGGAAGACGGAGGTCTGGAGCCGTCCCCGAGGCAGGGAAAGGTAACTGTGCACACGCACGCCCCCCCCCACCCGCGCCACGTGTGCGTGCGTGCCTGATCGATCGGTGCTCACCGACACGCCCCGTGTCCGTCCCGCAGTGCGAATCCGAGCGCTGCTCAGGGACCTGTGGAGCTGCCTCGAGGAATCGGGGACGGGGACACGGAGGGTTTGGCACCCCAGCCGCAGCCAGCAGCAGTGAGGATGTTACACGAACAGACACAGAGACACAGATCCCTGTGTAGCCATGCAGACTCACAGACTCACAGAGACACAGATCCCCTGTGTAGCCATGCAGACTCACAGACTCACAGAGACACAGATCCCCTGTGTGGCCATGCAGACTCACAGAGACACAGATCCCCTGTGTGGCCATGGAGACTCACAGAGACACAGATCCCCTGTGTGGCCACGCAGACTCACAGAGACACAGATCCCCTGTGTGGCCATGGAGACTCACAGAGACACAGATCCCCTGTGTGGCCATGCAGACTCACAGAGACACAGATCCCCTGTGTGGCCACGGAGACTCACAGTGACACAGATCCCCTGTGTGGCCATGGAGACTCACAGAGACACAGATCCCCTGTGTGGCCATGCAGACTCACAGAGACACAGATCCCCTGTGTGGCCATGGAGACTCACAGAGACACAGATCCCCTGTGTGGCCATGCAGACTCACAGAGACACAGATCCCCTGTGTGGCCATGGAGACTCACAGAGACACAGATCCCCTGTGTGGCCACGCAGACTCACAGACTCACAGATCCCCTGTGTGGCCATGGAGACTCACAGAGACACAGCTCCTGAAAGGTACGCACAGATAGATGTACAAACTCATTTCACTACTGCCATTGCTGAAAAGATGTTCAAAAGAAGAAACGGCGACTGATCATTGTACATCTCGAACGCCCGGCCTGAGACTGTAAGCAGCAGCAATAAGCGGTGTGTTTTTCACTTGGAAGGTTTGTGCCGTCGTGAGTGAATTGATGATGAGAGTGGATTGGCGGTGTTTGGTGGTGTGGTCCGTGCTTGTGTCTGCCCTGACGTGCGGTCGCAGTGCTCACCACTTCCAGGAAGAAACGCACACGCAGCAAGCCCAGTGCCGGTACGACCACGGACGATGGTGCGCACGCATGCACGTGTGCGTGTCTGTGTGCGTGTCTGTGTGCGAGTCTNTGTGCGTGTCTGTGTGCATGCGNTGTGGGGGAGCGGTAGTGCAACGTTTGGTGCGCTGCACTTCGAACCCGGCGGGCTGAGTTTGATTCTGACAAAGAGCCAATATCGGCGATGACTATCTGAATCTGTCCTGGGCCTCCCCTACGTCGACTCAGCCTAAATGAGACTGTGTGGTGTGTAACATGAGCATTCGAGAGACAAAGGGGGCTCGTGTGGTGCTGGTCACCCACGCTCTCGTGTACCGCAGCAGCCTTAATTGGTGCTCGCTAACAGCTGTTGCGCCAATAGTCTGTTCAAGGCTCTATGGGGGATATTTTTGTTTTCTTTGTGGCTGTGCATGCGGTGTACGTAGAGTGAGCATAGAGCGCGCATTACATGAATGCGCAGTGTGTGTGTTCGTGCGGGAGTGCAGTGGTGTGCAGTGCGTGTACTAGCGCAGTGCACACATGCAGTGCGTGTTCGCTGTGCATGCAGGGTGTGCGGTCTGCGTGTCTTCTGGTGACATCCGTTCTGTGTCGGTGTATGTTTAGTGAGTGCGTGATAGGGTGGTGCGTGGTGGTGGTGTGTGTGTAGTGCGTAGTGGTACGTGGTGGTGCGTGGTGGTGCGTGACGTTTGTGCGGTGTGGTACGTATTGGTGCATGGTGATGTGCGTGTGGTGGCGCGTGTAGCTTGGTGTTTGTTGAGGTAAGAGCTTAGCCGGACAACCGCGTGCGCTCACAGTGGTCGGCGGAGAGACGCTCGGGGACAGGAGCCTCTCCCGCGGCGCGGCCCCACCGACCAGGAGGAGGAGGACTGCGCAACCGATGCCGTCACGCCACCAAGCGCAAGCGCGGAGGCGGAAAGTGAAACTCGCCAGGGACGGCGACAGTAACGTCTCGGCGTTATCGGAACCGAGAGGGATGAAGAGGGCGGCGAGCGGCACGGGGACGACGCCGGGGATTCGAGCGGCCGGGCGCCGACGACGAGCGGGGCTGTCGGCGGGGGAGCCGGACGAAGGCCTAAGCTCGCCCGAGTCCCGGCGGCCCCGCGGCCAGGAGCTCCGAGTGGCAGAACCCAGAGGAGACGGCGGAGGAAGCCGAGGTGGACGGCGAGCAAGGGCGCAAAGAGGACACTCGGAGCCGCGCGAGCCAGGAAACGCGGCGGCACGCCAAGCGGATGCCTTCAGCCGTGCGGAGCAGCTGGAGGAGCTGGCGTTGGAGGTGGAGGAGATCCTGGGCCTCGCCTCGGAAATGGGCCACCTGCGGCAGCCGCTGTCTCCGCTGCCGCGTTCGCCGAGCCCAGACAGGTACCGTCATGACAAACGCACTGGCGCACGCACCGCTTGTGCGCCGCGTAGGGGTCGGGCTGATCCTCCCCGCTGTGCGGTGTGCGGCAGGCGTGGTTCGCTGACGTCTCGTCCAGCGACGCCGAGGGAGGCGAGGAGACGGAGGTCCGGAGGAACGGGCGGTCACGGCCCCGCCGCTGGGAGAGTCTCCGCACGGCGCCGTGCGGGCCGGAGACGCGGCCCAGCGGGAAGAGGAGGCGCTGAGTACGGGAGACGGGGACCTGGCGGGAGAGCGGGAGAGGCACAATGGCGGAGACGCGGGCCTAGTTGGAGAGAGGGAGGGAGGCACAGAGGGAGATGTGAACCAGTCGGGAGAACGTAAGAGTTCGATAGTTGTGGCCCGGGAAGATGTGGAGCAGATGCCTCCTGCGGTCTGCGTGGGTGAGGGCAATGGGAGTCTTTGCGGCACAGAGAAAAGAACCGCGGGGCTCAGGTTTCTCGCTTGGAGGCCTCGTTGGGTCTGGAGATGAATGGATGCGAGCCGCAACCTGCAACAACAACTCCGGTGTGGCCGGAACCGGCATTCTCACTCCCTCGCAGTTAGAGTGTGGCCAGGCAGGAGGTGGACGGAAGCAGGGAAGGTCACGTGCGGGGCATCGGAATCCGTGGAAGATGAGGCGAGTGGAAAGAGAGGTGATGGACACGAGAGCCCGCTGGAGAGAGAGGGACAGGAGGAAGATGAGAGAGTGGAGGAGGGAGTAAAGAGAGTGGGAGAGGAGGAGGATTATGAGAGCGGGGTGGAAGGAAAGAACAAGCAGGAGGGAGCAGAGGGAGAGAAGGTGAACGAGAGACTCGAGGAAGGAGTAGAGAGAAAGGGGCAGAAGGAAGATCAGAGAGTGGAGGGGAAGGTAAAGAGAGTGGTGGAGGAGGAGAGAGTGGTGAGGGAGAGAGCAAGGAGGAGGGAGTAGGGGGAGCAAAGCACGAGGAGGAAACAAAGCGGCGGAATGGACGGCCATGGTGGAAGCGGAGTGCGGGAGAGGGAGAGAAGAATGAGAGCATGGGAGAGGGAAGCGTGGGGAGTGCCGTTGTCGGGAGTGAGGTGCTGGGTCCCGTGAATGGGGAGAGCCGTGACGAGCGGAAGGGCTCGGAGAGTGTTGAGCTGGTGCACGGTGACGGCGAGGAGCGGAAGATCTCGGAGGTGAACGGGGGGCGCCGAGTTGGACCTTGCCGACGGTGGGGCGAGTGAGAGCGCAGACAAGAGCACGGAGGAGGAGTTCGTTGACGTTGTTGCGAGCAAGAAGGGGGAGAGCGCGGAGGAGAGCGCAGGGAGAGGGCTGTCGGGTTGCATTGGGGGTGCGGGCGGGACTAGCTCGGAGCAGAGTTCGGGGAGCATTGAGTTGGTTCCGCTTGAGAGTACGCCGAGTGAGAGCGTGGAGGAGAGCACAGCGGGAGTGGAGTCGACCGATTTCGAGAGCGAGGAGAGCGTGGGGATCATGGCCGTCGGCACGGGGTCCATCCAGCGCAAGGTGCGGAGGCTGCGCAGTGGGAGCCGCCGACAGCTGCTCCCCTCCTGCTCTTCGGCCAGAAACGGAAACGGCACGGGAAGTGAAACCTCCCCGGCGACGCGCGCCGCCGCCACCGCCGCTCCCGGGAGTCCAGGAGCCGCAGCGGTGCAGCCAAAGAGGAAGCGCGGGCGACCCCCGAAGAATAAACCGGCGGCCGAGAGCGCGTCGACGCCAAGCCCGCCGGGAAGCCCGAAGCAGCGGGGACGGCTCGGCAAGCCTCCGCTCGGAGCAAGGCGATGCCGATGAGGATGAGGCGGCGGTGGTCCCACCGGGACCCGTGTCGGACTCGCCGCTGGTGGAGAAGGTGTTCAGAGAGATGTGTCGGTCTCCGCTGGCCCTGCTGACCCCCTGCTCGCTACCCCGTCCGGCCGACCGGGCAGCGTCTGCACGACGGGCCGCCGCTGGGGTGGCCGCCACGGACCGCGGGGAGGCCTCGGCACCGTCCACAGATGGATCCTCGACGCCGCGGCCAACGCCGGCGTCCAGTCCCGGCGGCGGCGGCAATGACGACGGCGGTGGCGGCGGCAGGAGCCCCGCGACGTTTCCGTCGCCGCTGCAGTTCTCGGCGAGCACGCCCAAGGGGCGCTGCGCGTGCCGGGCTGGAGGATGTCGCGTCGCCAGCAGCAGCCGGCGGCGGCGGGGGCGACGAGCGTGGCGGCGGCGGCGGCGCAGGGCGAGAACGTGCTGCGCGCGCTCGACTCGATGTACCCGACGCTGTCGGGGCAGGCGCGCACCTTGCGCATCCTGCGCGGGGACGGGCCGCTCTACCGTGACGTGGCCTCCGCGGGTCTCCCAGCGGCGGCCGCGTCCGACCCCCCCGGCGGGGGCGGCGCCGGCGCTTAAATTGCGGTGCCGAGCCGGGCGTCGGAACGTCTCCTCCGCCTTCACGAAAACCGACTCGGCGTTGGAAGCGGCGGCGAAGGCGGCAGTGGTGTTGGCCGGCGAGGGCCCGGCCCGTGCGGAGGAGCCTTCGGCGGAACGGAGCCCGGCGGAGAGCGGAGAGACGGATGGAGCGGCCGAAACCGCGGGCCCACGGCGGCTCCGGCCTCGAGGAAGCGGCGGAGAGCGGAACCCGAGGCTTTGCCCGAGTCCAGCGAACCCGACTCGCGCCGCAGCCCTCCCCGCTGCCCGGCGCCGTCAAAAAGAAACGGTGCCGCAAGCGCAAAACCAACCCCACCCGCGGGACCACGAGCCTCCTCGCACGCCAACTCCGGCCGACGGCGCCCATGTCGGCGAGCGGGTGGCAGACGCGTTGCCGCCGGCGGAGTGGGCGGACCCGCTGCGGTGGGCCGTGCGGCTCCTGCAGCGCGAGTGCTTCGACTTGTTCCCGGCGGTGCACGCGGCCGTGCACGTTGGGAACCTCCCGGTGAGGCCCATGCTGAGGCCAGAGGAGAGCGACGTCGTGAGAGCCTTCCTGGGCGAGAAGCAGGTACCACGATCGGCGATGTCGTCATCACCACCGTCACCACCGTCGTCATCGTCATTGCCATCGTCAGCATTACCACCATTATCATTACAATGTTCGCTTTCAACATAAGCATCATCGTCACCACCACTGACGTGTATCGTTTCATCTGTATGACCGTCGTTACCACCATCGCCACTGTCATCACCGTTTCTCTAGCCATTATAACGAGAGAGCTTCCATCAACATCCTTGATGTCACACACGGCGCTCCATCCACAAGTGATTCCTCAACTCCGCAGGCGCAGTGTGAGGAGTTCCTGACCCGGGCGATGTCGCTGTTGATGGGGAAGGAGGAGGAGCAGTGGCTGGGAGGAGGAGGCGGTGGTGGCGCAGGTTGCACGCCCAGCTCTGCGCCACTCGCTGGTGCGCGTCTTGGTGGCGCTGTGGCGCACACGCGGGGACCTTGAGAGGCCTCGTCTGCTCTGCTACAACGCCCTCTGCGGCACGGTGAGACGCACACACACACCATGCAAATGAGACTCTTGGTCCTTGAGTTTTCACCCGGTTAAACAAATAAACTTTAAACGTGTATCCGCACACTTTTGCACGCACGCACACACACACAGGTGCTCACGGATGCTTGCCGCACACGCACAGTGTAACAGGCCCTCTTGAAGAGAGTCTTCAGATGTTCGTGGATAAATTAATGACGTTCCTTTTAATAGTGACGCTCCCGTATGCTCGCGCTGCCATGCTCCTGCACACTTGTGCCGCTGTGGTGGGCGCGAGCGTAGATGGGGAGGAGGGAGCGCTGCTGGCGCTGTTTGTGGCGAGCACCTGGCGTGCGGTGCTGCTGTGCCCGGGCCCGGTGAGCCACGCCGTGCAGGCGGTGGTGCGACAGCGGGCCACGGGGGACCTGCTCAAGTGCCTCTCCGCCTTCCTCTGCTGGGGCCAGGTCAGGCGCTGCCACCCACAGAGGGCACCCGCCGGCTCGACATAGCCGCTCCGTTAGTGAAGGGCGGTGTGGAGATGTGTTTGTGTGTGTGTGTGTGCGTGCTCGCTAACAGCACTTGCCCTCAGTCTGTTAAGGCTATACGGGGGATCTTTGTTTTTTTTTTGTGCGTGCGGGAGTGGTGGCGTGCCGCTGGGCACACCGCGCTACCAGTCCGACGACCTGAGTTCGATTCCCGCTCACGGCCAATACCGGTGACGATTATATGAACCATCCTGGGCCTTCCCCTAGGTCGACTCAGCACTGGGGAGACAAAGCGCCGGGTGCGATTCTGGTCACACCACCCGTTCGTGTGTCGCGCCGGCTTTGTTCGGTGCTCGCTCACAGCACTTGCCCCAATGGCCTGTGTAGGCTACATGGGAGATCTTTGTGTGCATATATGTGTGGGTATTTTATGTTGGGAGTGCTAGTGCAAAGGTTAGCATGCTGCACTACAAACCCAGCGACCCGAGTTCGATTCCTGCCCACGGCCAACACCAGTGACTATTATCTGAATCGATCCTGGGCCTCCCCTAGGTCGACTCAGCCTTAAATGAGTACCTGGTGCGATGTGCAATTATCGCCGCAAGGGAGACAAAGGCGGCCGGGTGTGGTGCTGGCCCACCTGCCCCCTCGTGTGCCGTGCCAGCGTTCATAGGTGCTCACCAACAGCACTTGCCCCAACAGTCCATTAAGGCTACACGGGGGATCTTTGTCTTTGTATGCATATATGTGGACATGCACACCGTACCAGTCCTCCTAGTTGCTCGCTCGTAAGTCTGAACGTTTGTTACAGCGCACTATTGTGCATTGATCGCACATGGTAAGCCATTTGGAATAACACTGTTTTAATACTCTTAGGTTTTTTCGGTAAAGTCACGTAGGTAAAAAATAATAATAAATAATAAAATAATAGAAGAAATAATAGAAATAAATAAAAATCACGACGTTGGGGCAACACAGCTTCCGTCTTCAGGTGGAACCGTCACACAAATTGTGTATCAAGTAAAGAGAAATCTCAAGAGACCCGACCTTGTATATATACTGGTTGAGGTCGGGTGTCTTAAGATTTCTCTTTACTTGACAGCAATTGTGCTGTGACGGTTCCACCTGATGACGGAACTTGTGTTGCCTCTGAAACGTCGTGATTTATTATTTTATTTCTATTATTTCTATTTTTTTATTTATTTTTACTATGACTTTACCGAAAAAACCTAAGAGTAGGAATCCTTGCAGTCACGAAAGCTTCAAATCTAGAATAAACACTGTTTTAAGTCTGTTGTAAGGGTGAGACTCAATAACAACACTTACCGAAGCAGTGTGTGAATGGCTATAAGGGCATCATTGGCTTTGCGTGTGTGTGCGTGCGTATGTGTGCATCCACAGAAGGCGCCACTGCCCGTAGACCTGGCCTCCAGCTTCCTCTTCACCCTGCAGCAGAGCCCCAAGGTCGGTTTCCAGTCGTGCCCGGATGCCGGCGAAGATCTGGGCGCCGACACTTGGCAGCTGGTGCTCGCCATTCAGCTGTTGTGCGGACACCAGGGCTGGAGCTGGACCCACGACTCTTTTATCAGGTGCCGGCACACCGCACCATCACTCACCGGAGCGTTCTCCCCGCCTGCAGAGGTCGCAAACAGGTTTTGATTCTTACCCGTACCGGCCGCACCAGGTGCAAACGGTACCCGTACCCGTACCCGACCCTACCCGTACCTTACGGGTATCGGTACTTGAGTGCGACCTCTGGGATGAAGCCATGTTGCAGGCGCGGTGGGTTGATTCTAGGAACTTGAATTGTGAGAAGAGACAAGACGTTGGGAAATGAGTGACAAACGGTTACTCACCAGTGACTCACGCCTACCCGTACCCGGCCGCACCAGGGTCGCAAACGGCTACCTGTACCCGGCCGGGTACGGGTATCGGTAGGGTACGGGTATCGGGTACCCGGTTGCGACCTCTGCCGCCTGTCTCTTAGCGTACCGCGAGGGTGATGTCTGACCGCGTTCCCCGCTGTCTCTGCAGCAAGCACCTGTGGCCGGTGATGGGGAAGTGGACGCGGCAGCGGAGAGAGGCGGAGCGGCCGGGCTCGGCCGGGCCGCCCGTGTTGGACGCCACCGCCGCCGCCGTGCTGCGTCTCATAGGTACCGTGAGGTGGAGCCAGTGGCTGCTGTCTGGGCCGCGCGGCGTGGGTCGGCGCGGTGGCAATGTCCCAATTCAACGTCCCGACCCGTGACTCGATAAATTGTCAGTCTGATTCAAGCGTCGATTCTCTTTTGTTTCGTTTTGAATCTCATTACAATTTTGTTGCCTCCGTTATCCTCAATTTTGGTACGAGTATATCATTTGTAGATCAAAATGTATCAGGCGCAAATAATCGAATCTCCCGCAGAGCGTAATGTGCGGTTGATCATTTACCGCGGCGCGTGCCCCAGGTCGGCTGGGAGTCGCGGGGCTTGCGGCCGGCACGCTGACCCACGTCCAGAACCTGCTCAAGGTCATGCTCACATTTCTGCAGGAGGCTCACAAACAAGGCAAGCGAGCATCCCACAGCCCCACAGCTTCTATCGCCCTTACACACCGACCACGCCGAGTGATACTTGTGCTCGCGATGCCACTGATGTCTGCGCTGCGTGCTGCGGGCTTGCTTGCGCGTGCGTGTGGAGCAGGCATCGCAGCCGGCGTGCAGCAGGCAGCGGCGCACGCAGCGGTCGATCTCTCCCGTGCAGCAGTGGTGTCGCGCTGGACGCACTGCAGGCTTGGAGCGCCGGCACCACGTGCCTCCGGCCCTGGCGCGAAGGCTGGTGCCGCTCATTCGCCACTGCGACTCCGGTCTGCCCTGACCGGGCTACCTATGGAGGCGCAGGATACCTTGCTCCGATGGACGTTTTCGGGGACGTGGTTCCTGTAGTGGCGTGGGCTCAGCACGTGCAGTGGTGTCGGTAAAGGCCAAGCGATGCACTTGGGAGATTTTAGGGCGATCGTTGCTGGCAACGGTTGCTGCATGATGCTCGACTGTAACACAATGTACACAAATCTGCGATCGCTGCTTCCCCTCGTGGGCAACTGGGATGGTGACTTTCCAATCAGGAGATCATGTGCTCCGTCGTCCAGTTGTTTTTTTATCAAACGCACTCGGTACTGATGTCGTACGGAGTTTCCATATTTGGTCATAGTAAATGAATATCTGGTGACAAATGCGGCACCGATTGCACTAAAATGATCCTGGTGAACGATGGCTTTAATTGTTTGGTCGAAGTTGTGCATAGTTTGTAGAGTCAGACCCTGCGGGGGCAGCAAAGCTCAGCTGTGGCTCCAACCCTGTATGTGCACTACCCAGCAAAAACCTGGCGTCGCTGGTGGAGGTGTCTACGTGCCTGCGTGCGTGTGTGATGTGTATACTGTGTATATGAATGCTGCGCCAGGTTGTTTCCTTGGGCTCTGCGTGTACATAGTGATGGTGATTTTGTAATAACGGTGGTGGTGGTGGTGGCGCAGCAGCGTTCATCGTCTGTACAGGAGTGTGGGCTTAAGGTGTCCGCTGTACGGACTGTCAGTATTGTATTCACTGTGACATTGTTAATAAAATATTTGGTTACTCTGCCATTTGCTATGCTGTCTGTCCAGGAGTAAGTAAAGATACACTTTTTTTATTTTACCTGTTAAGGCCCACTGCTTATGTAGCTCTTTTTTCAACAAATGAAGCTCACAAAGTTTCTTATGTGGACATTTATCAACCAATTTTTAAACCAAAATCAAACTTTGTTTTTACGGAGGACCCGGAGAAATATCCACGGCGTCGGGGTTGAACCGGCGACGTCCTGCATACCAGGCNGGGGAGATAACATCTGCCCCACCATGGCGCTCCAACGTTGCCGAGATATTTGAATCGTGTTTAGTGGGCACATTGATGAAAAAAAAGCTGTACACCAAGTAAACGCGGCTTGTCAATAATGAAAGCACCATTTGACGTGTGCACATTTCGCACATTTTTGACCAAGAACTTTGAGGCATGGAAAGGACGGGAGTCTGAATGGGGCGAGATCCTGAACAGGTGATACTAAAACGGTGAGAGCCTTCGGATGCTGCTTAGGCGGGTACAATGGGGAAGAGTTCCATTATAATTGGTGCCAGCTACGGAGAAAGCTCAGGACGGCCTTTTCGCGCGTTTTGTCGTGGTCATGGAGGTCTGTTATTTCGCGTGGCAATATGGTTCAGGAGTCCAGAAAGTTGTTGGTTTAGATCGCGTAAATACAATGTGTCATTGAACCCGCGCCACCTATAGTCAATTAATAAGGCTTGTCATGTGAACAACACGTGCCAATTTTAGTTAATTAGTTACTCCATAATAGAGTTTTTTTGGGTTAGATAGCGTAAATATTAATTGTGTTAAAACCCGCCACCACCCGACAGCCAACAAATCTGGCTGTCGCCTGATGAAGCTGGTTGTAATTACTGGCGAAACGTCGTGCTCGGATTGTAAATGTTGTGGCTTGGCTCTCCACCACACCAGTGTGCTGTACTAGTATACTACACTATACAGNGCCAGAGGTGTGGACTCGAGTCATGTGACTTGGACTCGAGTCAGACTCGAGTCATGAATTTGATGACTTCAGACTCGACTTGGACTTGCATAACAATGACTTTGTCCACCTCTGCTATACACTACACACTACNCACTACTATACACTACACTATACATATACACTACTATACACTACACTATACACTACTATACACTACTATACTACTATACACTACACTATACACTACTATACACTACTACACTACACTACCTATACACTACTATACACTACACTATACACTACTATACACTACTATACACTGCACTATACACTATACACTAAACTATACACTACACTATACACTACTATACACTACTATACACTACACTATATACACTACTATACACTACACTATACACTACACTATACACTACTATACACTACTATACACTAACTATACACTACACTACATACACTACTATACACTTCACTATACACTACACTATACACTACACTACTATACATTACAATACACTACACTATACACTACTATACACTACACTACTATACACTTCACTATACACTACACTATACACTTCACTACACTACTATACACTACTATACACTACACTATACACTACTATACACTACACTACTATACACTACACACTAATGCTGTACTTGTGACGAATTGACAAGTTCTGTTTACGTGACAAGCCTCACTAGTTGGCCGTGTCGGGTGGTGGCGGGTTTAACGACACATTTATATATTTACGCGATCTAACCAAAAAAACCTCTATTATAGATGTTGCTCACGATTGCATAAATACGTGGAAAAAAATCTTAACTTTAATAATAANCGATTTAATTAAGCGACAGCCGAGTTCGTGACGTCCATCTGGGTATGGAGAACTCGCGGTATTGGTGGTGATAGAGGCGTCTCTGAAAAGAGTTGCCCGAAACGTCGTCCGACAGTGCCGGATGAGTGCGGGCCTGTGTTACTGGTAGGAACCTCCTGGTTACACCAGCCCACAGGGGATTATTGTGTCCGTCGTGCAGGGAGGGGCTGGGTGGGGAGGGTGGGGGCTGGGTGGGAGGTTGGTGGGGAGGGGCTGGGTGGGANGGGCTGGGTGGGGCTGGGTGGGAGGTTGGTGGGAGGGGCTGGGTGGGGTGGGTGGGAGGGTGGGGCTGGGTNGGGAGGGGCTGGGTGGGGAGGGTGGGGANGGGCTGGGTGGGGGTGGGCTGGGTGGGGAGGGCTGGTCACCCCGTGGTGCCCTTATAAAACTCAACGTTTAACCTACTCACGCCGGCTTGTGCCCGCCCTCACAGTCGGCAAATTTGCGGAATACACCACGCCGCCGTTGACCCTGGCCATTGACCGAGCAACCCACGTTCCTACCAGCTCCCTCCGCAGGAATGTGTTAAAGGGGCCCTAAATAAAAAAAACGTAAATATTAAAACGCAAACTTTTTAACTCGCATAGTAATTCTATTTTTTCATTTGCTATACAGCCAAATAATACGACAAATTGCTAACCTTAAACACCCAGTCGTCCATAAAAGCCGAAGACGGTATAGTACTATAGTAATAGAGCAAGTGCAGAGTTATTGAACCGGAATTGACAGCTTGAAAGCATTTAGCGCGGGGCCCTTGAAAGTGCGGGGCCCGTAGCTACATGTGTAGCTACAACATGTGTTGTAGTAGCTACATTTGTAGCAACTTTTGCTACGAGGATATAATCCAGCACTGGTCGTCCAATACGTATACAGGATATAGTTGAGGTCCCACGCGGTGGTTCTTGACGAACCTGTTGACTTTACACACCTATCGTGGCGAATGGCGGCTGTCGTTTCGCGTGACGTCCCCACAGCGCGCCGCCACCCACCACCCCCCAGGTAAGATGGCCGCCGCGAAGGCGTGTCGCGCACGCGAGTGACGTCACCCCCGTTAGCCCCCCCCCCCACGCGACCTCGAGAGACGACGGCGGCGGCGATGAACTCCCTGGAGCAAGCCGAGGGTGAGCCGACCCGAGCGCCTTTGTCTTCCCGAGTTCCTTTGTCTTCCTGAGTTCCTTTGTCTTGAGCCCCTTTGTCTTCCTGAGCCCCTTTGTCTTCCCGGTCGTGGGTCTGTCTGTCTGTCTGTGTGTGGAGCGGTGATGTAGCGGGGCTAGCGTTACCTCACACCGGGTTCGATTCCGTTCACTAACCAACAACACCCGGTGAACGATTTTCTGAACCGGTACTTGGGCCTCCCCTAGGTCGACTCGGCCTCAAGCGAGTAGCCGGTGGGCCGGTGTGTTGTAAACATCGTGGTGCTGGCAACCCACCCCCTCGTGTGCTGTGCCGGCCTTCATAGGTGCTCGCTAACAGCACTTGCCCCTACAGTCTGTGACAGGCTACACGGTTACTTTGTTTTGCTTTGGTGCGATGTGTAAACATCGCCACTAGGGAGACAAAGGCGGACGGGGGTGGTGTTGGACACCCCCTACCCTGCTCGTGTGCCGTGTGGGGGTGGTGGGGGAGGTCTGTGTGGGAGTAGCAGTGGGGCGATGTTGACTACAACACCGCACAAGGTAATACATTTGAGTCTGAGTCGACCTAGGGAGTCCCGGATCTTCGCCACCGGTGTTGGCCCTGAGGTGGTGTCGTGGTTAGGGCGCTGGGCTACCACAACCGCGGCTCACGGCCAACACCAGAGTTAGAATGATGGCTTTAATCTAAGTTGTCTTGTGGTTTTGTTGTTGTTGTTTGACTTGGTGTACGGTGCTTTTTCTGCAATATTTTGCTGTTTTTCCTGGATTTTTCTGTTTGCCATAGTCACATAGTCACTTTAAGATGTTTTTATTTTTTGTTTGTTGCGGTTGAACCAGATTCAAGAGCCGAATGGCTCACAGGGCTATACCAAAAGACTGAAAAACTTCCATAGGTGCTCGCAAACAGCACTTGCCCCAACAGGCTGTTACAGACTACACGGGTGGTGGGGGGGTCTTTGCCTTTGTTTAGTTAGGGTACGATCAATAGAGAAGACGCCGACGAGAACGCGGATATATGCAGAATAAAACACCTCGTCAAGAGGCCCAAACATCGTAACCCTTATGGCTCCCGTCTCAAAGGAGACACTGACCGGGTGTGTGACCATCAACCCATCAGAACATCAACCCCATCAGAACATCAACCCCATCACAACATCAACCCCATCAGAACATCAACCCCATCAGACCATCAACCCATCAGACCATCAACCCCATCAGAACATCAACCCCATCAGAACATCAACCCCATCAGACCATCAACCCCATCAGAACATCAACCCCATCAGAACATCAACCCCATCAGAACATCAACCCCATCAGACATCAACCCCATCAGAACATCAACCCCATCAGACATCAACCCCATCAGAACATCAACCCCATCAGAACATCAACCCCATCAGAACATCAACCACGGGTGGACACCTTCCTCCATTCGTGAAACATTCAAGACATCCTCCAGCCTATGGAGACACCGCGCAGGAAGATCAAACACAACCACACCAAGTCTCCTGACGCCCTCTTGTGGCGAGCAGACCTCAACTTTGACGTTTTCCCCCACCGTAACATTTTGCCACCGTACCCAAAACAGGAAATGATGTTTCATGCCTCTCAATGGGTTTATTGTATCACCTGTTTACGTCAAAGAAACTGGCTTTTCGGTTAGCCAGCGTATCTTGCATCTGGATGGACGTAAGAATCTGCAGCCCCCGTGATGTTGCGTGTGCGAGTGGCCGATCGTCTCGTGTGAGAAATCGTCTCGTCTCTCGTTGTCCCGTCCAGATTTGAAAGCCTTTGAGAGGCGGCTGACGGAGATCATCTCGTGCTTACAGCCGGCGACGGGAAGGTGGCGGAGTGAGTCGCGCACAGCTGCGACACGCGCAAACTTGGGCCTGCGATGGCACGGGCCCCCTCGACACTGCGGCACGGGCCCCCGCGGCACTGCGGCTACTGGAAGTGGCCCAACGCCGCTGTGGTTCCCAATATTAAGATCCAAAGTTCACCATCGTGAAGATCCACCGTAGAGTCTAGATTTGAAGCTTTCGTGACTGCAAGGATTCATATTTTAGGTTTTTTCGGTAAAGTCACGTAGGTAAAAATTACAATTAATAAAGTAAAATAAAAATCACGACGTTTCGGAGGCAACACAAGCTTCCGTCTTCAGGTGTATCAAGTGAGAGAGATTCCAAGAAAACAGTCCTTGTATATATACTGGTTTTCTTGGAATCTCTCTCACTTGATACAGCAATCGTGCTGTGACGGTTTCACCTGAAGATGGACGCTTGTGTTGCCTCCGAAACGTCGTGATTTTTTATTTATTTTACTTTTATTAATTTTTTACCTACGTGAATTTACCAAAAAACCTAAGAATATGAATATCCTCCGTAGACTGCCTCGCTTAATTCTCCGATACTTCGTCTCGCTCTACCACCCTCCATGCACTCCCCTACCTCTCCATACTCATCTCACTCGACTCCCCTCCACGTACTCTCCTACCACTTGTTGTTTCTTTGCGCCCTTCCACGTGCTCCCTTGTCTCTCCTCTCTCATCTCACTCGACTGCCCTCCACGCACTCTTCTTCCTGTCCCCTCTCAGCTCGCTCTGCTCCCTCCGCTCCACGCACTCCGCTCCAGCAAGCAAAGCTTTTTGCCGAAACCCTCGGTCAACTTCTGCCGAATGAGGGGACACTCCTCTGCTGCCCTCATAGTCTGGAACTCCCCGTCCCCTGAGCCGTCCGTGCTGTTGGGTCCCTGTCCCTACTCAAGTGAAGGGTCATCACCTCTGTCTTCACCCTGCCTAGACTTGTCTCGTCGCTATGCAGTCTTTGATGTCACAGGTTTTAAAATCTTCTTGTTTTTCGGTAAAGTCACGTAGAAGGGAAGTAATAAAATAATAAAAATAAAATAATTCTCACGACGTTTCGGCCACAACGCAAGCAGCCGTCCTCGGGAAGAAGCACCCGGCTTCTTCACCTGAGGACGGCTGCTTGCGTTGTGGCCGAAACGTCGTGAGAATGATTTTATTATGTTTTCTTTTTATTATTTATTACTTCCCTCTACGTGACTTTACCGAAAGAACCAAGAAGATGAATCCCTGCAGTCACGAAAGCTTTAAATCGAGGTTTTAAAATATATATTGTATCAATTTCGATTTAAAGCTTTCGTGACTGCAGGGATTCATCTTCTTGGTTCTTTCGGTAAAGTCACGTAGTAGGGAAGTAATAAATAATAAAAATAATTATGTTTTATTTTTATTATTTTATTACTTCCCTACTACGTGACTTTACCGAAAGAACCAAGAAGATGAATATATTGTATACTCATTCTAGCATATTATTATTACAAATAACCTGTGCCTCGAGTTTGCTGGCTGGCTGCTGACTGGGCTCGCCTCCACCCCAGCAGTAACTGTTGTTCGTGGCTGCCGTTGCCACCGAAACTAGCTGGGTTACTGGCTAGACGGGATTATCCGTGTAACAAATAAACATTGACTTGAGTTGAAACAGCAGTAGAAGTTCAGATTAGATAGCGGCACTGAAGAGGTGTGAGTAATGATTGTAGAACACTGATATGGGTCATTTAAATTTGCTCAAATCCTTTAGCCGATATTATTTAAATCCCAGAGGATATTAAAAAACAACTAACAATACATATCTTCGTCATTTTATCATGCAACAGGATTGTGAGAGGAGTTTTAAAATGACAGCTGCATCTTATTTTCTGTTGTAGTGCACCAGATTCTCTTGGTGTATACTGACAATATACCGTAGATATCTCCTATTTCTGCGAATCGCAGAATGTGCATGTCCCACGATTCCGTGCAGCGGACGAGAGATGCCGTTACCTTGAGGTGCCGTGTGAACCCACGCTGCGTTGTGTCTCTGTGTTGCCCCACAGTGGTGCTCATCGTGGTGTCTGTGTGCACCGCCACTGGCGCGTGGAACTGGATCACAGACCCTGAGACGCAGCAGGTGCTGCGCATCCCGGGCAGGCGTCCACGCGGCACCGTTGAATCGAATTCGACTGATTTTGCAGCCTGGCCGATGCCGCGCTGCGTACTGTGGTGGCCGTTTAACTTGACGACAAAGTTGTGATTTTGCAGCTTGGTCTCCTGCATGGTCACAAGCCAGAGTCTGCACTCCAGGTGGCGTTCCTCGTGTCGCTGTGGAACCACTCGTTCTTCACAGTCAGCTGCATCGTCCTCATCGGCCTCTTCCTCGCCGGCATCCACAAGCGCGTGGTGGCACCCTCCATGTATCCTCCCGACCCCGACCTCCCCCACTCCAGCTCGCGGAGATGCTTCGTGCAGCGTGCTCTCGTCTCTTTGTCGGATTGAGCTCAGCCGAGTCGTGTTAAATTACGACGTTGTTGCGTCACGATGGATCAGCTTGTGTCGAATCGTAAGGCCTGTGCAGCTATGCAAATGAGGGTATGTGTACGATACGCGTTTTATTTTTGCCGGCGAGCTGTCGACGCTCGCACACTGCTGCGTTTTCTTATGCCCCGACACTTCCTTGACCGTGGCTGGGGCAATGGGTTGAGCGATGGCATTGTTCAGCATGACGAATGTGTGATGCAGGCGAGCACGTGGTTGTCCATTGCCTTTCTTTAACGTGTGGCCGCAGAATAGCGGAGCGATGTAGGACCGTGCTGGCGGAGTACAACATGTCCTGTGACGACGTACGTTACAGCGCGCTCCGCACGCACCTTCCGGAACCTGCCGAATCTTTTCGCCGTTTTTCACAATGCGCCCTGCCGCTGTGATGGGAGAATTCGCACCAGGCACGTTGACCGTGCGATCGATTTTTGCCACCTGTTGTGTTGGCCACAGACGGGGAAACTGATCCTGAAGCCACGACCGCAGGCGCAGTGAGGACGGCGAGACGCTGGGAGGGGGGGGGGGGGCGAGCGACCTGCGGGCACGCCGTCGGCCCCCCGTACTCGGCAGCTCGGAGAACGTCGCCGTGGCAGCGGCTTCCACCGCTCCGTGTCGCCGGAGCGGCCCGTTTCTCGACCATCCGCCAAACCCGCCTGCCAAGCCCCGAGGAAAGCCGGGCAGAGGACTTGCGCTTAGCCGCACCGCTTGGTCGTCGGTGACGTCGATGACGTCTGTGCCAAATTCACGACGGGCGATGACCCCGTTAGTGCGACGCAGGCAGGAGCTACGTTTTTGCATCCAAAAATTATCGTTAAAAAAAGGAAAAGTGAATTTAAGAGCCGGCCCTCGCAGTCGCACACCTGGGACTTGATGAGAGCCGTCCTGTGGGGTGGGGAGCGGGGGGACTGTGTCGCTACTCGTAGCGCATCGCGTGGGCAACGCTGTCCGTCGCGGCGCAGCGTGTGGTGCGAGTGTGGGGGACGGTGGCGATGCCCTTTGCCGGCACTCGCGCCGCGAGGGTGAGCGCGGGGCCGGGGTTACGCGCGGCGTCCGCGTGCGACATGCACGCCGTGTACATTCCCGTCGCCACCCTCGCCTCCGCTGCCATCGCTACAAACACAGCCATGCTTTTAACAGATTATTCCTTAATCGGTTGCAGTAATTGTTTTAGTTTGTGTACATTACGTTTATTAAAAGCCTTTAAAACTTGTGTTTGTGGTTTTTAATGCGTGGTTCTGGCTGAACTGTGTACTGTCACGCTGCACCACAGGCGTCGGCACGTCCGATTAGCACGGTTGGCTATAGAAGTTCATCGTACACACAGGCGTGCGTGGCTATCTCCAACGTCAAACACTTCTTCTCTACACCACTCTTGCAGGTTTTACGTCCTGGTCACCCTTTCTGCACCCCTGTCATTTTCACATCAACTCCACTGTCCACATCACAGCGTGTCCCATCCACCTCTCGACCTGCCTCTCGTCTCCACCCTGGTTCATAAATATTTATCACCGTTCTTCCGATGTGTGTTGAAACTCTGCCGCTCTCTGAACAGGAGAGTCGCAAAGCACTCGTGAACCCTATCCCTAACCTCAACTCTCCTTTGCATTTTCATGAATGCACCAGTATTTTTCATGAATGCAATGGATTGTGATCCAATTACACATGGTGTAAGGGTTTCTTTGGCCTGAGTGGTCCGACTTTAGGTCGCACTGTGGCACATGCAAACTCTGCCGCCGTATTTTAGCTCCATTTCTGCATTTTACCGGATAAGGCCCACTGAGCTATGTCGCTCTTTTTCAGAAGCGGGCCTGGCCAAAATTGATAGTGCAACGAAGTGGCATGCGTGGAAGTTTATAGCAGCCAATATTCTTAAAGGCGTGATGTTGATCCTCAATGTGGAGGGGGGAAACCGGATGGCCGGAGAAAATCTACGCTGACCACGGGAGAGAGAGAGAGACACGCACACTCCAAATACACAGCAGCAGCAGGCGTCAGGGTCGGGAGCGAGCCCACGACCTCCTGCATACCAGGCGAGGTAGTTAACATCTCCTAGCCACCGTGATGATGAGAGACACGCAAACTCCAAATACACAGCAGCAGGCGTCAAGGTCGGGAGCGAGCCCACGACCTCCTGTGTACCAGGCAAGGTAGTTAACATCTCGCCACCGTGATGATGAGAGAGAGACACGCAAACTCCAAATACACAGCAGCAGGCGTCAGGGTCGGGAGCGAGCCCACGACCTCCTGCACACCAGGCGAGGTAGTTAACATCTAGCCACCATGATGATGATNAGAGAGAGAGACACGCAAACTCCAAATACACATCGCGGCTCCAATTTGATCTGTGTCGAGTGGTGGCACGTGACATCTCCACGAGGTGGGTCTGTGAGTGACCTCTGAAAAGATGGTGTTCTCATGAAGAAAAACAACAATGTTATTGATTGGCCTTCTCGTGAAAATGACATCACTGTCTTATCTACCAACGGTAGGCATTTACAAACAAAGCACTCAAATGCTGTTCCCATGACCCTCAAGTCCACACTACACAACCCCTTTGACACTGCCAAAAGCCGAGAGCTGCTGCTGTATTTGCACGGTGCCACCACGGGCGACTTTAAATCCTTTATATTAAGTTCACTTGCTTGCTTGCTTAGGACCGTGCAAATCTTTCGGTCGTTTTTTAACCCACTTCCCGTGATCCAATCGAGCTGACATTTTCCACACAGACTCGTTGTGCGTGACAATTAATGTTCGTGAAAATTTTTTTCCAAAATGTTACACTTTTTAGGACAAAAATATTATATTTAATTACCAATTGCTAAATGGTGCAATGCAATCATCTGACCCATAGGTGGCAGCCATCTCAAGCCAGAGGACGAGAGGACTCTAGCCGCCACGCATATAAAGGATTTATAGTGAAAAACTTTGTTTTTACGGGTTATACTTGTTCACCGCCCTGAATGGGTCTCAGACGATGTGGCTACAATGCGAAGCTGCTCATCGCAACGCAAAGAAGGGAATCTCTCACTCGGAGGACGCCTTCACAGCCGCACCGAGAAATCAAGACCGCGGCTTTGCAGTAGCGGTTCCGAATATGAACAACTTAAAATGTTATCTTCATTAGGCAATTCACGGTGAAAGCATGATATTTTAATTGTTTGAAACAACAAACAATTTATAAAATATTTTTTATTAAAACATAATTTTCTTAAAGCTTTCGTGATGCAGGATACATATTCAGGTCTGAAAGCCACGTGAAGAAATAATACAATAACGATTCTTTTTTCTTTCGTAAAGTCACGAGAAGGGAAGTAATAAAATAAAATAAAAATAATAAAACAATTTATTAAAACCAAGAAGATGATCCTGCAGTCACGAAGCTTTAAATCAANATCAATGTTTCATCTCAACACAGTGAAGCAATTGCTTGTTTCGATCTCAACACAGGTTAAGACAATTGCTTGTGTTGAGATCGAACGTGATATTTTTAAAATGTTTCTATCTACGTCTTTACCGAAAGACCATAGAATATAGAACATAATTTTTATTAAACGTAATTTCATTATGTCTTCCGCTGAGAAGACTGCTTGTTTGCGATCGAAAACGTGGGTTTTTTGCTTTTATTATTGATGAAATGTATTATTTTCATTATGACTTTACCGAAATAACATAAATATAATTTCATATGCTTGTTTTCGGTAAAGTCACGTAAAAAATAATAAAATAATAAAAAAAACAATAAATTCTCACGTTCATTGCAACAAGCAATGATCATCAGGTGTGAAAACCACAGCAAGAAACGTTAAGAAAAAAACGCCACTTTTTTCAAATCGAAACGTCGTGAGAATTAGTTAAATTTTGATTATTTTATTATTTCCCTTCTACGTGACTTTACCGAAAGAACCAAGAGTATGAATCCCTGCAGTCACGAAAGCTTTAAATCAAATTTATCATCTCCATCTGCTTGGTGCAACGCCCCCTAGTGGACAAACCGTGCATGTCTGTGTCCCTTCTCTAATCCACGTGCACTTCAGCCCTGCACTTAGAACACTCACACGACAATGTCTCTCTACTCTCTCTCAATCACCGGGGATTCCACAGCCCCGTGTGAGCCAATGGGGTTCCTGCATCGGACACCGTGTCAACTCATAAACGTGCACCAACCACTTATTGTTGTACAGGGAAATTGAGTTTTCAGGTCCATACGGCGTAACAGCTGTTAACAAGACGGGCAACAAGCATAACCCGTAAAAACAAAGTTTTTCACTCTAAATCCTTTATATGCGTGGCGGCTAGAGTCCTCTCGTCCTCTGGCTTGAGATGGCTGCCACCTATGGGTCAGATGATTGTCTGCCAGTATTAAGCAATTGGTAATTAAATATTTAATTTGTTTTCCCTAAACAGTTAAAAACGACCGAAAGATTTGCACGGTCGTAAGCAAGCAAGCAAGCACGCAAGCAAGCAAGCGAACTTAATATAAAGGATTTAATAACAAGTGTCTATTTGTTTGTGTTTCTCTCCCTTGTGATGGCACTTTGTAGGATGAACGTTGAGATGTATAATAGGCACGGCGTGACCAGCAAGGTCTGAATTGGTCTGTAATAAGGTAGGACACTGATAAGGGGTTGATGGGTATGTGCATATCAGGAGCTCTCATTAAGGGCCCCCCCCCCCCATGTGACTCCTGGTGGGAGGGGGTGGGGGCTCGGCCACGTGGCGCGCCCCTGCCCCCGTCACGTGGTGCAGACGAGCGCCTAAGGCGGCCATGTTGGTAAGGGAAACGACGGTGGTACAGTATTGTACTGTATAGGGTGGTTTCACTGTTAATTAATTCACCCCGAACATGTTTTTTTTGTTAGTTTTTCGCACTCGCATATTCATTTCTGAAAAATAATAATGGTTTTTTATCCTTTCTGGAAAGAAAAAAAAAGTTGTTTAAAGATGTTCAAACACCAAAAAGATACCTTTTGCAAGGAATCGTGTCTGTATTAACCACACGAACAGTACCTAATGGTGAACATGCAAACAAACACGCTCTGATAATAATGTTACGCGTTGGCTTTGAAACTAAATTGGCCTACACCAGAGGACAGTAGCAGCCTTCTTTATGGCCTAGTCTCACCAAGTGCCAGACCAGAGAAACACCGCCAAAAGGGGGACAACATTGTTGTCTACATCAACGTTAAAGACGACGTTTCGCTCAAACTTCTGTGAGCTTCGTCAAGAAAGTTCGAACTTTTAACTCGAAACTCGCCGCCGATGTCCCTACGTAAGATGGCTGCCGCCCTTTAACCCCACCGATTCGATTTTCCGGCAACTTTCTCAGCGCGATGTAAGAGGAATCGATTCCGTCAACTCGTTCTGAATCACCCCGAGCACAGCGGCTTGCGACATAACCGCGCCGCGTGCGATAATCAGTGAAACTAAAAGCCCCGTTGCAATGCTCGCTCGCTTTTTATTTGTAATAATAGCGACGCGCGTGTCGTATTTGCAGTGGCGCGCAGGAATCGATTCTCTGCTGCCCGCGGAATCGTTATCGATTCTCCACCCACATGGCCGCCCCCACGTGCACCGTGCCACGGGTTTCGGGTCTCTCACTTTAGCCGAGGTTGTTGTGGCTGTTGTTGTTGTGGTTGTTGTGGTTGTAGCCGTGGCTGACTGTGCTTGTTGTGGCCGTGGATGCGACTGCTTGTTAATCTGCCGCTCGGCTGTGCGCGTAACGTGTTGTGGTGTGTAGCTGCCCCCTGTGTGTGTCTGTAGCTGAGAGCGCCTGCAAGTCGGTGCAGCTGCGTGTGTTGTGGCTCGCCTCTTGCTGCGCTTNCACGGCACCTCCCCACCCCCCTACTGCTCGCTATGGGCAAGAGCCGGCAGCCGCGTCGCTTCAGGCGGCCTCACCACCCTCTCTGCGGCCCCGCGGGGCTGAGCGCGGAGCCCGAGGCGGAGGAGGAGTGCGAGGAGGAAGCCTGCCCAGTCGAGACTCTGCTGGAGACGGTGAGGCCGCGGCGCGGGGTGGAGGTGTGCGTGGGGTGAGGAGGTGTGAGTGGGGCACGGTGGAGTGTGTGGGGCACGGTGGAGTGTGTGGGGTGTGGTGGAGTGCGTGGGCATGGTGGAGTGTGTGGGGTGTGGTGAGGTGGGGCATGGTGGAGTGCGTGAGGTATGGTGAGGGGTGTGTGGGGCACGGTGGAGGGGTGCGTGGGGTACGGTGGAGGTGTGCGTGGGTGTGGTGGAGTGCGTGGGGCATGGTGGAGTGCGTGAGGTATGGTGGAGGTGTGAGTGGGGCACGGTGGAGGTGTGCGTGGGTACGGTGGAGGTGTGCGTGGGGTGTGGTGGAGTGCGTGGGGCATGGTGGAGTGCGTGGGGTATGGTGGAGGGGTGTGTGGGGCACGGTGGAGGTGTGAGGGGGGCATGGTGGAGTGCGTGGGGCATGGTGGAGTGTGTGGGGCACGGTGGAGGTGTGAGGGGGCATGGTGGAGTGCGTGGGGCATGGTGGAGTGCGTGGGGCATGGTGGAGTGCGTGGGTATGGTGGAGGGGTGTGTGGGGCACGGTGGAGGTGTGAGGGGGCATGGTGGAGTGCGTGGGGCATGGTGGAGTGTGTGGGGCACGGTGGAGGTGTGGGGCATGGTGGAGTGCGTGGGGCATGGTGGAGTGTGTGGGGTACGGTGGAGGTGCGAGTGGGGCACGGTGGAGTGTGTGTGGGGCACGGTGGAGGTGCGAGTGGGGCACGGTGGAGGTGTGCGTGGGGCACGGTGGAGGTGCGAGTGGGGTACGGTGGAGGTGCGAGTGGGGCACGGTGGAGGTGTGCGTGGGGCACGGTGGAGGTGCGAGTGGGGCACGGTGGAGGTGTGCGTGGGCACGGTGGAGGTGTGAGTGGGGTACGGTGGAGGTGCGAGTGGGCACGGTGGAGGTGTGAGTGGGGTACGGTGGAGGTGTGAGTGGGGGGAGGTGTGCGTGGGGCACGGTGGAGGTGTGAGTGGGGCACGGTGGAGGTGTGCGTGGGGCACGGTGGAGGTGTGAGTGGGGTACGGTGGAGGTGCGAGTGGGGCACGGTGGAGGTGTGAGTGGGGTACGGTGGAGGTGTGAGTGGGGCACGGTGGAGGTGTGCGTGGGGCACGGTGGAGGTGCGAGTGGGGCACGGTGGAGGTGTGAGTGGGGTACGGTGGAGGTGTGCGTGGGGCACGGTGGAGGTGCGAGTGGGCACGGTGGAGGTGCGAGTGGGTACGGTGGAGGTGCGAGTGGGGCACGGTGGAGGTGCGAGTGGGGCACGGTGGAGGTGCGAGTGGGGCACGGTGGAGGTGCGAGTGGGGCACGGTGGAGGTGCGAGTGGGGCACGGTGGAGGTGCGAGTGGGGCACGGTGGAGGTGCGCGTGGGGTACGGTGGAGGTGCGAGTGGGGCACGGTGGAGGTGCGAGTGGGGCACGGTGGAGGTGCGAGTGGGGCACGGTGGAGGTGCGAGTGGGGCACGGTGGAGGTGCGAGTGGGGCACGGTGGAGGTGCGAGTGGGGCACGGTGGAGGTGCGAGTGGGCACGGTGGAGGTGCGCGTGGGGTACGGTGGAGGTGCGAGTGGGGCACGGTGGAGGTGTGCGTGGGGCACGGTGGAGGTGTGAGTGGGGCACGGTGGAGGTGCGAGTGGGGCACGGTGGAGGTGCGAGTGGGGTACGGTGGAGGTGCGAGTGGGGCACGGTGGAGGTGCGAGTGGGGCACGGTGGAGGTGCGCGTGGGGCACGGTGGAGGTGTGAGTGGGGCACGGTGGAGGTGCGAGTGGGGCACGGTGGAGGTGCGCGTGGGGCACGGTGGAGGTGCGCGTGGGCACGGTGGAGGTGCGAGTGGGGCACGGTGGAGGTGCGAGTGGGGCACGGTGGAGGTGTGCGTGGGGTACGGTGGAGGTGTGAGTGGGGCACGGTGGAGGTGCGAGTGGGGTACGGTGGAGGTGTGAGTGGGGCACGGTGGAGGTGCGAGTGGGGCACGGTGGAGGTGCGAGTGGGGTACGGTGGAGGTGCGAGTGGGGCACGGTGGAGGTGTGTGTGGGGCTCGGTGGAGGTGTGAGTGGGCACGGTGGAGGTGCGAGTGGGGCACGGTGGAGGTGTGAGTGGGGCACGGTGGAGGTGTGAGTGGGGCACGGTGGAGGTGTGAGTGGGGTACGGTGGAGGTGCGCGTGGGGCACGGTGGAGGTGCGAGTGGGGCACGGTGGAGGTGCGCGTGGGGTACGGTGGAGGTGCGAGTGGGGCACGGTGGAGGTGCGAGTGGGGCACGGTGGAGGTGTGTGTGGGGCACGGTGGAGGTGCGAGTGGGGTACGGTGGAGGTGCGAGTGGGGCACGGTGGAGGTGCGTGTGGGGCACGGTGGAGGTGCGTGTGGGGCACGGTGGAGGTGTGAGTGGGGCACGGTGGAGGTGTGATTGGGGCACGGTGGAGGTGTGAGTGGGGCACGGTGGAGGTGTGAGGGGCACGGTGGAGGTGTGAGTGGGGCACGGTGGAGGTGTGCGTGGGGCACGGTGGAGGTGATTGGGGCACGGTGGAGGTGTGAGTGGGGCACGGTGGAGGTGCGAGTGGGGCACGGTGGAGGTGCGAGTGGGGCACGGTGGAGGTGCGAGTGGGGCACGGTGGAGGTGCGAGTGGGGCACGGTGGAGGTGCGAATGGGGCACGGTGGAGGTGCGAGTGGGGCACGGTGGAGGTGTGTGTGGGCACGGTGGAGGTGCGAGTGGGGCACGGTGAGGTGCGTGTGGGGCACGGTGGAGGTGTGTGTGGTGCACGGTGGAGGTGCGAGTGGGCACGGTGGAGGTGTGAGGGCACGGTGGAGGTGTGAGGGGCACGGTGGAGGTGTGAGTGGTGCACGGTGGAGGTGTGAGTGGGGCACGGTGGAGGTGTGTGTGGTGCACGGTGGAGGTGTGAGTGGGGCACGGTGGAGGTGTGAGTGGGCACGGTGGAGGTGTGAGTGGGGCACGGTGGAGGTGTGAGTGGTGCACGGTGGAGGTGTGAGGGGCACGGTGGAGGTGTGTGTGGTGCACGGTGGAGGTGTGAGTGGGGCACGGTGGAGGTGTGTGTGGGGCACGGTGGAGGTGTGAGGGGCACGGTGGAGGTGTGAGGGGCACGGTGGAGGTGTGAGTGGGGCACGGTGGAGGTGTGAGTGGGGCACGGTGGAGGTGNAGTGGGGACGAGTGGGGCACGGTGGAGGTGTGTGTGGGGCACGGTGGAGGTGCGAGTGGGGCACGGTGGAGGTGTGTGTGGGCACGGTGGAGGTGTGTGTGGTGCACGGTGGAGGTGCGAGTGGGGCACGGTGGAGGTGTGAGTGGGGCACGGTGGAGGTGTGAGTGGGGCACGGTGGAGGTGTGAGTGGGGCACGGTGGAGGTGTGAGGGGCACGGTGGAGGTGTGAGTGGGGCACGGTGGAGGTGTGTGTGGTGCACGGTGGAGGTGCGAGTGGGGCACGGTGGAGGTGTGAGTGGGGCACGGTGGAGGTGCGAGTGGGGCACGGTGGAGGTGCGAGTGGGGCACGGTGGAGGTGTGAGTGGGGCACGGTGGAGGTGTGAGTGGGGCACGGTGGAGGTGTGAGTGGGGCACGGTGGAGGTGTGAGTGGGGCACGGTGGAGGTGTGTGTGGGGCACGGTGGAGGTGCCCGTGGGGCGCGGTGGAGGTGTGAGTGGGGCACGGTGGAGGTGTGANTGGGGCACGGTGGAGGTGTGTATAATCAGACCCTCATCTCTAAACCCCATCTCCAAACCAGATCCTACATCCACGATAGCCTTTAACGCAGACTGTCCCAGACCTTGTGCCATGTTGCGTACCCCTATACACTACTCGCTTGATCCTCGCCCTCACCCGTGCCCCCCCCCCATGCACCGTGTGCATGTGTATGCGTGCGAGTGTGTGCGTGTGTAGTGTGTGTGTGCATGTGTATGCGTGTGAGTGTATGCGTGTGTGTGTGTGTGCGTGTGAGTGTGTGTGTGTGTGCGCACAGCTGCAGTTAGTGCGCTGCGCTTCAAACCCGGCGACCCGAGTTCGATTCCCGCTCACGGCCAACACCAGTGACGATTATATCTGAACGGTCACGGGCCTCCGCTATGTCGACTCGGCCTCAAATGAGGACCTGGTGCCATACGCAAACATCGCCACTGGGGAGACAAAGGCGGCCGAGCGTGGTGCCGGCCAACCCACCCCTCGCGGAGTTTACGGTTAAACACGCTACGCGCGTCATCTTTGTCTTTGCACAGCTGCAGTCGGGCTCTGCGGACGCGCGTGAGTGCGCATGCGCCAGCCTCTCCGCCTGGCCCTGGGCGCCCGCACGGTGCCCGCCCTGCTCGGCCGTGGCGCCGTGCGCCTCCTGGGGCCGCTGCTGCTAGACCCAGCGGCCTCCGTGCGCGAGACGGCGGCCGGAGCTCTCAGGTGATGGCGGCGGTGGTGGTGGTTGCAGCGGCGGCGGTGACGCTACCCCAATACGAACATTATCGTCACCATCATCGTCACAATCATCGTCGCCATCATCATCGCAATCATCGTTACAATCATCGTCGCCATCATCGTCACCATCATCGCCATCATCGTCACCATCATCGTCACCATCATCGTCACAATCATCGTCACCATCATCGTCGCAATCATCGTCACCATCATCGTCGCAATCATCGTCACCATCATCGTCACCATCATCGTCGCCATCATCGTCACCATCATCGTCACAATCATTGTCACCATCATCGTCACAATCATCGTCACCATCATCGTCACAATCATTGTCACCATCATCGTCGCAATCATCGTCACCATCATCGTCACCATCATCGTCACAATCATCGTCATCATCGTCACAATCATCGTCACCATCATCGTCGCAATCATCGTCATCGTCACAATCATCGTCACCATCATCGTCGCAATCATCGTCACCATCATCGTCGCAATCATCGTCACCATCATCGTCACCATCATCGTCACCATCATCGTCACCATCATCGTCACAATCATCGTCACCATCATCGTCACCATCATCGTCACCATCATCGTCACAATCATCGTCACCATCATCGTCACCATCATCGTCGCAATCATCGTCACCATCATCGTCACAATCATCGTCACCATCATCGTCGCAATCATCGTCACCATCATCGTCGCAATCATCGTCACCATCATCGTCACCATCATCGTCACCATCATCGTCACCATCATCGTCACAATCATCGTCACCATCATCGTTGCCTCTCTGTGCGGCACACCTCGAGTGTAGTAAGGATATCCCAGCCGCCCCTACGTGGTACACGGCGGAACCCGGCACCGGCCGATGAGTGGGCATTAGCCTGGCCTTAAAGGGGGCTATGCCTCCATCACGATTCCTCCACCACGATGCCTACCGCCGCTAATTCGACCCTCTCTCTGCCGTTGCCTGCCGCGAGCAGGAACATGAGCGTGGCGGCGGGCCGGACGCGTGCGAGGACATGGTCGCCAGCGACATCATGACGCCACTCGTCGCGCTGCTCAGAGAGGCAAGGACCACGGCACCCCCTCCGCTCCCAGCCAATGCTGCGTGTGACCTTGCCGTGACCCCCGTGACCCTGCCGTGACCCTGCCGTGACCCCCGTGACCCTGCCGCGACCCCCGTGTCACTTCCGCGACCTCCGCTGTCGCTCCCGGTAATACGACCTCTGCCGGTGCGTTGTCGTCCTGCGGTGATCACCTCCGGTGTTTTTGGTTCCCCGCCGGCGCGCAGTGCGCCGCCTTCCTGGACTCTGCCGGGGACGCGCAGCCCAAGGGGAGGGGCGGCGGTGGCGGCGGCGCCGGTCTGCCCGGAGACGTCGCCGTGGAGGCCGTCCACCTCCTGCTCAACCTGTGGTGAGGGCCCGGGGCGTGTGTGGTGAGGGTGTGGTGAGGGTGTGGTGTGTGTGGTGTGTGTGGTGTGTATGGTGAGGGTGTGGTTTGTGTGGTGTGTATGGTGAGGGTGTGGTGCGTGCGGTGAGGGTGTGGTGCGTGCGGTGAGGGTGTGGTGCGTGCGGTGAGGGTGTGGTGCGTGCGGTGAGGGTGTGGTGTGTGTGGTGAGGGCCTGGGGCGTGTGTGGTGAGGGCGTGGTGAGGGTGTGGTTCATGCGGTGAGGGTGTGGTGCGTGTGGCGAGGGTGTGGTGCGTGCGGTGAGGCTGTGGTGCATGCGGTGCGTGTGGCGAGGGTGTGGTGCGTGCGGTGAGGGTGTGGTGTGTGTGGTGAGTGTGGTGCGTGTGGTGAGGGTGTGGTGTTTGTGGTGAGGGTGTGGTGTGTGTGGTGAGTGTGGTGAGGGTGTGGTGTTTGTGGTGAGGATGTGGTGTGTGCACTGTGTGTGTACGATGTGTGTGTGTGTAGACTGTGTGTGTACGATGTGTGTGTGTGTAGACTGTGTGTACACCNTGTGTGTGTGTGTGTACACAGCGCGTGCAGTGTGTGTGTACACAGTGTGTGTGTGTGTGTACACGGTGCGTGCAGTGTGTGTGTACGACGTGTGTGTGTAGACTGTGTGTGTACACCGTGTGTGTGTGTACACGGTGCGTGCAGTGTGTGTGTACGATGTGTGTGTGTGTGTGTGTACAATGTGTGTGCGTAGCCTGTGGTGTTCACCATGTGTGTGTGTACGACGTGTGTGCGTGTCCTCGGTGCATGCGCTGCGTGCAGCGAGAGTAGCGCTCGTGCCGTCTCCGTGTTCAACAAGGAGGCGCTGCTGCCGCCGCTGCTGCAGTTTGTGAGACGGCACCAGCAGCACCTGCCCCTCGCCATCGCTGCAGGTGCAGCCTTCACACATGCACACACACACGCACACACATACACACGCACACACATACACACGCACACACACACACAAGCACACACACATGCACACACACGCACACACTACAAACACACAGATCCCCCGTATTGCCTTTGACAGGCTGTTTGGGCATGTGTTGTTAGCGTGTAGCACCTATTGAAGGCTGGAACGGCACACGAAGGGGGGGGGGTGGGTGACCAGCAACCACGTCCGAGCGCCTTTGTCTCCCTAGTGGCGATGTTTACACATCGCACCAGGTACTCATTTGAAGCTGAGTCGACCTAGGGAAGGCCCAGGACCGGTTCAGATATTCATCGCTGGTGTTGTTGGTCCTGAGCGGGAATCGAACTCTGCTCGCCGGGTCCATAGCTTGGCTCGCTAATCGCTCCACTATTGCATTCACACGCACATACGTACACACACACACGTGCACACACACACACACGTACACACGTACACAGACACACACNCACACACACACGTACACACACACACACACACACACACATCTCCATGTGGTGGGGATGGCACCATGTATTGGCACCATTAGCGCTTCGGCTGCAAACCGCAGAGCGTATAACTTCACACTGCGCCAAATATACACGAGTGGCTGTGTGGCTGGTGTGGTGGTTGGCTAAGTTGGTGGGTGTGTGAGTGGTTGGGTTGGTTGGTGGGTGGGTGGGTTGGTTTGTGGGTGGATGGATGGGTGAGTGGCTGGCTGTGTGAGTGGCTGGCTGGGTGAGTGGCTGGGTGAGTGAGTGGCTGGCTGGGTGAGTGGCTGGCTGGGTGAGTGGCTGGCTGGGTCAGCAATTCACCAACTCTCAGGCAAAACAATTGAATGGCCACATCACAACTGCGTCTCTAATAGTTGCTTTTCACAGCCGCATGAAAGAAAGATTAGCAGCAGATGGCTCTGCCGCTAATGGCGCTGGGCGTTGACGGGGATCCAGTGGTAACGCGCTCGCCGCTTGTTGCAGAGGTCCGCGGTTCGAATGCGGCAGTCCGCCCTGGTTAATACTGCAAGCTTCACAGTGGATGTTCTAGATCCCTGTGACATCATTCGATAAGAGGAGGCCATCGTGGTGCAAATTTGGCATATTTGNAAAATAACACGGCAAATTACTCAATTGGGAGTAGACATAGCAACATCGGTCCCCTGCTGTCAAACTACTGCGGGCAGTGTCTGTGAAACAGTGCTTTCCTTCTTGATGTGAGGAGCGGTGGTGTAGCGGTTAGCGCGCTGCTGCGCTATGAACCCGGCGATCCGGGTTCGATTCCCGCTCACGGCCAACACCAGTGACGATTATCTGAACCGGTCCTCCCTAGGTCGACTCGGCCTCAAATGAATACCTGGTGCGGTGTGTAAATATCGCCACTGGGGAGACAGGCGGTCGGGCGTGGAGCTGGCCACCCGCCCCTCGTGTGCAGGTTCCGGCCTTCATAGGTGCTCGCTAACAGCACTTGCCCCTACAGTCTGTCAAGGCTATACGGGGATCTTTGTCTTTATCCTTCTTGATAGCCTGGCATTGTAAGAATGATAGTGCCAATATCAAACATGCTCTGTTCATCATAATGATTATATTATTGGTGTAAATCATAGAGGGAAGTAATACTAATAATGTTATTTATGATGGTGGTGGTGCTGATGATGGCGGTGGTGATGGTGGTGGTGCTGATGACGACGCTGGTGATGGTGGTGGTGCTGATGGTGGTGGTGGTGGTGCTGATTGTGGTGGTGCTGATGATGACGATGGTGCTGATGACGACGCTGGTGATGGTGGTGGTGGTGGTGGTGCTGATGGTGGTGGTGCTGATGGCGGTGGTGCTGATGGTGGTGGTGGTGCTGATGGTGGTGGTGCTGATGACGACGGTGCTGATGACGTCGGTGGTGGTGGTGGTGATGATGGTGCTGATGATGACGATGGTGCTGATGACGATGGTGCTGATGACGGTGATGACGACGGTAGTGCTGATGGCGCCCGGGAGTGACCGCCCTTTCCCCGCCGCCCGCCCCGCAGCTCAGTGCTGCAGACGGTGGCGGAGGACAACGTGGAGCTGGCGGGCAGCCTCACGGCGCCGGCGCTCGCCGCGCTGGAGCCGGCGCTGCTGCTGCCTCCCGCTGGCGCGGACAACGCAGCGCCGGCGCCCAGCGGAGCCTGCTGCGCACACTCGTAGCCGGTGCCTGCGCGCGCCCTGCACACTCACGCTGCACACGCCGCGTACACGCCGTGTACACGCTGTTCACTCCCTCCCCACATTGCCCTGCACCCTCACACTGCACACGCCGCGTACATGCTCCCGCATTCACACCCTGCGTGACCCCAACCCCTGCACACGCACACACCATGTACACGCTCCCTGCACTCCCTGCACACTCACACTCTGCACACCCTACACACCCACTCCCTACACACCCACTCCCTACACACCCACTCCCTACACACCCACACCCTACACACCCACTCCCTACACACCCACTCCCTACACACCCACACCCTACACACCCACTCCCTACACACCCACACCCTACACACCCACTCCCTACACACCCTACACACCCACACCCTACACACCCACTCCCTGCACACCCACTCCCTACACACCCACTCCCTACACACCCACTCCCTGCACACTCACACTCTGCACACCCTACACACCCACACCCTACACACCCACATTCTACACACCCACTCCCTACACACCCACTCCCTACACACCCACTCCCTACACACCCACTCCCTACACACCCACTCCCTACACACCCACTCCCTGCACACCCACTCCCTACACACCCACTCCCTACACACCCACTCCCTACACACCCACTCCCTACACACCCACTCCCTGCACACCCACTCCCTGCACACTCACACTCTGCACACCCTACACACCCACACCCTACACACCCACTCCCTACACACCCACTCCCTACACACCCACACCCTACACACCCACACCCTACACACCCACTCCCTACACACCCACACCCTACACACCCACTCCCTACACACCCACACCCTACACACCCACTCCCTGCACACCCTACACACCCACACCCTACACACCCACTCCCTACACACCCACTCCCTACACACCCACTCCCTACACACCCACTCCCTACACACCCACTCCCTGCACACCCACTCCCTACACACCCACTCCCTGCACACTCACACTCTGCACACCCTACACACCCACACCCTACACACCCACTCCCTACACACCCACTCCCTACACACCCACACCCTACACACCCACACCCTACACACCCACTCCCTACACACCCACACCCTACACACCCACTCCCTACACACCCACACCCTACACACCCACTCCTGCACACCCTACACACCCACACCCTACACACCCACTCCCTACACACCCACTCCCTACACACCCACTCCCTACACACCCACTCCCTGCACACCCACTCCCTACACACCCACTCCCTACACACCCACTCCCTGCACACTCACACTCTGCACACCCTACACACCCACACCCTACACACTCACTCCCTACACACCCACTCCCTACACACCCACTCCCTACACACCCACTCCCTACACACCCACTCCCTGCACACCCACTCCCTACACACCCACTCCCTACACACCCACTCCCTGCACACTCACACTCTGCACACCCTACACACCCACACCCTACACACCCACTCCCTACACACCCACACCCTACACACCCACTCCCTACACACCCACTCCCTGCACACCCTACACACCCACACCCTGCACACCCACTCCCTACACACCCACACCCTACACACCCACTCCCTGCACACCCACTCCCTACACACCCACTCCCTACACACCCACTCCCTGCACACTCACACTCTGCACACCCTACACACCCACACCCTACACACCCACATTCTACACACCCACTCCCTACACACCCACTCCCTACACACCCACTCCCTACACACCCACACCCTACACACCCACTCCCTGCACACCCACTTCCTACACACCCACTCCCTACACACCCACTCCCTACACACCCACTCCCTACACACCCACTCCCTACACACCCACTCCCTGCACACCCACTCCCTGCACACTCACACTCTGCACACCCTACACACCCACACCCTACACACCCACTCCCTACACACCCACTCCCTACACACCCACACCCTACACACCCACACCCTACACACCCACTCCCTACACACCCACACCCTACACACCCACTCCCTACACACCCACACCCTACACACCCACTCCCTGCACACCCTACACACCCACACCCTACACACCCACTCCCTACACACCCACTCCCTACACACCCACTCCCTACACACCCACTCCCTACACACCCACTCCCTGCACACCCACTCCCTACACACCCACTCCCTACACACCCACTCCCTGCACACTCACACTCTGCACACCCTACACACCCACACCCTACACACTCACTCCCTACACACCCACTCCCTACACACCCACTCCCTACACACCCACTCCCTACACACCCACTCCCTACACACCCACTCCCTGCACACCCACTCCCTACACACCCACTCCCTACACACCCACTCCCTACACACCACACCCTGCACACCCACTCCCTGCACACTCACACTCTGCACACCCTACACACCCACACCCTACACACCCACTCCCTACACACCCACTCCCTACACACCCACACCCTACACACCCACACCCTACACACCCACTCCCTACACACCCACACCCTACACACCCACTCCCTACACACCCACACCCTACACACCCACTCCCTGCACACCCTACACACCCACACCCTACACACCCACACCCTACACACCCACACCCTACACACCCACTCCCTACACACCCACACCCTACACACCCACTCCCTACACACCCACACCCTACACACCCACTCCCTGCACACCCTACACACCCACACCCTACACACCCACTCCCTACACACCCACTCCCTACACACCACTCCCTACACACCCACTCCCTGCACACCCACTCCCTACACACCCACTCCCTACACACCCACACCTACACACCCACACCCTACACACCCTACACACCCACACCCTACACACCCACTCCCTACACACCCACTCCCTACACACCCACACCCTACACACCCACACCCTACACACCCACTCCCTACACACCCACACCCTACACACCCACTCCCTACACACCCACACCCTACACACCCACTCCCTACACACCCACACCCTACACACCCACACCCTACACACCCACACCCTACACACCCACTCCCTACACACCCACACCCTACACACCCACTCCCTACACACCCACACCCTACACACCCACTCCCTGCACACCCTACACACCCACCCTACACCCCACTCCCTACACACCCACTCCCTACACACCCACTCCCTACACACCCACTCCCTGCACACCACTCCCTACACACCCACTCCTACACACCCACTCCCTGCACACTCACACTCTGCACACCCTACACACCCACACCCTACACACCACTCCCTACACACCCACTCCCTACACACCCACTCCCTACACACCCACTCCCTACACACCCACTCCCTGCACACCCACTCCCTACACACCCACTCCCTACACACCCACTCCCTGCACACCACACTCTGCACACCCTACACACCCACACCCTACACACCCACTCCCTACACACCCACACCCTACACACCCTACACACCCACACCCTACACACCCACTCCCTACACACCCACTCCCTACACACCCACTCCCTGCACACCCTACACACCCACACCCTACACACCACTCCCTACACCCCTACACACCCACTCCCTACACACCCACACCCTACACACCTACACACCCACACCCTACACACCACTCCCTACACACCCACTCCCGCACACCCTACACACCCACTCCCTACACACCCACCCTACACACCCACTCCCTACACACCCACTCCCTACACACCCACTCCCTACACACCCACCCTACACACCCACACCCTACACACCCACACCCTGCACACCCACACCCTGCACACACACTCCCTACACACCCACTCCCTACACACCCACTCCCTACACACTCACACCCTGNACACCCACTCCCTACACACCCACTCCCTACACACCCACTCCCTACACACCCACACCCTACACACTCACACCCTGCACACTCACTCCCTACACACCTACACCCTGCACACTCACACGCTGCACACCCACTCCCTACACACCCACTCCCTACACACCCACTCCCTACACACCCACACCCTACACACTCACACCCTGCACACCCACTCCCTACACACCCACACCCTACACACTCACACCCTGCACACCCACTCCCTACACACCCACTCCCTACACACTCACACCCTGCACACTCACACGCTGCACACCCACACCCTGCACTCCCTACACACCTACACCCTGCACTCCCTACACACCACTCCCTGCACACCCTACACACCTACACCCTGCACACCACTCCCTACACACCCACTCCCTACACACCCACTCCCTACACACTCACACCCTGCACACCACTCCCTACACACCCACTCCCTACACACCCACTCCTACACACCTACACCTGCACACCCACTCCCTACACACCCACTCCCTACACACTCACACTCTTCACACCCACTCCTGCACAGCCACTCCCTTCATAGGTGCTCGCTTACAGCACTTGCCCCGACAGTGTGTTAAAGGCTACACGGGGATCTTTGTCTCTGTGCGCGCGTGACGCAGGCTTCCTGTGGAACGTGAAGAGCGCCATCCCGGCGCCAGCCTGGCCCAGGCGCTGAGCGCCGTCGTGAGTGCGCTGAGCGACGCGCTGGCGTTGGACGCGCGGCCCGCGCTCGCCGCCCTGGAGGCCCGCCGGCCCCGCCGGCCCCGAAGCGTCCGGCGCCGGCGAGCGTCGGCATAAAGGCCGGGCGAACGGAGTCGGCGGCGGCGGTGGCGGTGCCGTCCCTCGCAACCCAGTGAGTGGCGTGACCCGCGACCGCGATCGCCCCCGCCCCCCACCCGTTCACTCCCGCGAGAGCTGCGGAGTTGACGATTGAACGTGACTCGACTCTTGCCCCTGAATCGCGACGGTCATCGTGTCGCGGCGGGAGGTGGAGAATGGAAATGTGCCGAGCGCAGCGGCCAGCGCGCCGGTGAGAGCTGCGTCGCGCTACGAACCCGGCGACCCGAGTTGGATTGCCGCTCACGGCGTACCGACACCGGTGACGATGATCTGAAACCGGTCCTGGGCCTCGCCTAGGTCGACTCCGCCTCAAATGAGTACCGGTGTAGCTGTGCAAACGTCGGCATCGAGCAGACAAAGCCGGCCCGGCGTGGTGCTGGCCTCCCACTCCCTCGCGTGCCGTGCCGGCCTTCGTAGGTGCTCGCTCAGGGCACTTGTCCCAAAAGTTTGTTCAGGCTACGCGGGGAATCTTTGTCCTCTTTGTGGTTGAGTGTGCTCTGCGTGTGTCTCTGTGTCTCTGCGTGTGTCTCTGTGTAAGCTGCAGCGCATCCAGTGTTGTGCTCTCGCCTGCCTGTGCGTGTCTCTGTCCTTGTGTCTGCACATGTCCCTGTGTCTCCACTGTGTCTCTGTGTCTCCACTGTGTCTCTGCGTCTCCACTGCGCCTGCGTGTGCGTCTTTGCGAGTGAGAGTGGAGCTGCTGAGAGCCGCGGGTCTCCTGACTGCCATATCCGACAGGCACCGGCGCAGGCGAAGAGACACTCGAAGAGGAAGAATTGCGGCGAGGTGGTGGACCAGGCCAACGAGGAGAACGAAGGTGGCGAGGGAAGGCTGGTGTGGTGGAGGTGAAGAGGAGCATAAGGAGGAGAACGGTGGTGGTGAGGAGGACGAGGAGGAGGACGAGGAGGAGGACGAGGCTGACATGGAGGCTGAGCCGAGCGCGGCCACCGGGGACGCAAGGCCTCCGAGCAGCGGCGATGACCTCTCCGATCTCTTGCCGGTGCCTCCTCGCGCCGGCGCCCGCGCTCGCGCCGCGTCCTCACCTTCGCCGCGTTCCTGATCGGTTTGGCAAATAATCTTATTTGGACCATCTTTTTGACAGACAACTATTACAGGTTATTGATAGACAGCCAGTTTTGTTTTACCAGGTTTAGNTTTTTCTTTTTTCACACTATTGTTATGTAGGCCAGGCTTAGTCACAGTCTATTCTTAGTCTTAAGCCTCACCTTACCATATTAATAAAAAGTGTGCCGTAATTGGCCCTTCCCTCTTCAACCATTATATATACGGAGTGGTAGCTCTTGCAATCTCTCATTTACTTGATACAGCTGTCGTAGCTGTGACGGTTCCACCTGAAGACGGAAGCTTGTGTTGCCTCTGAAACATCGTGATTTTTATTTTATTTACTTTTATTAATTTTAATGTTTTACCTACGTGACTTTACCGAAAAAACCTAAGAATATGAATCTTGCAGTCACGAAAGCTTCAAATCTAGAATCTCCCTGCAGGTTGAGTCCGATTGCGACGTGGCCCGTCATGTGATTTAGAGCCTGCCGGCCCCACGGTGACTCGGTGGCCTCAGCCGGGCCCTGCCAGTCTCGGATGGTGGTGATGTTTCTCAGCCTCGTGGCCGGCGTCAATAGATCTCGGTACGGGGAGAAACGTGCGTCCGATGACACGGGGAATATACTCGCTCCTCCCAAATAGCCTTGGAGTCTCACTTGGCCATGATAGGTCCTGCACGATCGGGTCGCTTCAATTGATGGTGTCCGTGACTATGCGTGTGTGCGCGTCTCTGCGCGTCTCTGCGTGTGCGTCTCTGTGTGTGCGCTCGTCTCTGCGCGTGTGTGCGTCTCTTGTGTGTGTGCGGTTTCTGCGTGCGTGTACATGTGCGTCTCTGTGTGCGTGTCCGCGTCTCTGTGTGCGCGTGCATTCCTGCACACGTGTGCGTGTCTGCGTGTGCGTGTCTGCGTGTGCGTGTCTGCGTGTGTGTGTCTGCGTGTGTGTGCGTCTCTGCGTGTGTGTGTGTCTCTGTGTGTGTGTGTCCCTGCGCACGTGTGCGTGTCTGCGTGCGTGTGTGTGTCTGCGCACGTGTGCGTGTCTGCGTGCGTGCGTCTGTGCGAGCAGCCGAGCGAGGCGGCGCTGGTGGAGGTCATGGCGCTGCTGTCGGCGCAGCAGACTGCGCTGGAGATCCTCGTCAACATGTGCTGCAGCGATGGTGCGGGGGGTGCGGGGGGGGGGCTGGTGGTGTCATGTCACGAGACGCAGCGCACGTTGACCTCCGTAGCGAGAGAACAGGCCGTGCAAGTTGATATCACAGCTACCTCTGAGACCTCTTGATCCGCTCGCTCGGTAGACGCCGCGTTTCTCCGCAAACCCTGCTGTGTTGGGAGGCGCCCGCACCTGCCAGTCCAACCCAAAACAAACATTTTGACAATGTAATTGTTTTTGAGTCCATCAACTTCCCCACGACACGTTCGAGAAGCCGGATTAGCCACGGGCAGCGGGCCGCAACCCGGATTCGAACCCAGGCTCTCAGCGGTGCCGGCTCGGCGACTCGTGCGCGCCGGCTCCGCGCCGGCCGCCGCACCAGAGGTCGCAAACGGGTTATGATTCCTTACCCGTACCCGGCCGCACCAGGGTCGCAAACGGGTACCCGTACCCGGCTGGGTACGGGTAGCCGGGTATCGGGTAGGGTACGGGTATCGGTAGGGTACGTGTATTGGGTACCCGGTTGCGACCTTTGCCGCCCGCATCGGCGCCGGCGCCGGCGTGCCGAGCGGGGCGCGGTGGAGGGGACGCCGCGTTCGCTGCTGCGCCTCTCCATCCGCTGTGTGTGTCTCGCGATACCAGACGGGCCGGACGACGACGAGGAGGAGGAGGAGTGGGAGGAGGTGGGCAGCAACGACGGCAGCGAGGAAGCGGCGGCGTGCGGGGACGGCGAGGAGGAGGAGGAGGCGCTACTCTCGCCACTCTGCCTCTCCGCCGAGGTCCACGCGCGCTGCTGAGGCACGGCATCGTGGGCCAGGTACGGCGCTCGCCATCGCGGGGGGGGGGGGGGGGGGGGCTTCTGGGACTCGATGCCGTATCGGGTGTGTGGGTGTGTGGGCACGTGTGTAGGCANGTGTGTGTCTGCCTGTGTGTCTGCCTGTGTGTGCGCGTGTGTGGGCACGTGTGTGGGCTTGTGTGTCTGCTTGTGTGTCTTCTTGTGTGTGCCTGTGTGTCTGCCTGTGTGTCTGCCTGTGTGTGCGCGTGTGTGGGCTTGTGTGCGGGCCTGTGTGTGCAGGGAGCGTAGTGCAGCGGGTAGCGTGCTCCCCTTCAAACCCAGCCACCCGAGTTCGATTCCCGCTCATGGCCAGTGCCAGTGACTATTATTGGCCTCAAATGAGTACCCGGTGCGGTGTGTAAACAGCCCCACTGGGGAGACAAAGGCGGGCGTGGTGTTGGCCACCCACCCCTCGTGTTCTTTGCCGGCCTTGATAGGTGATCACGAACAGCACTTGCCCCACCAGTCTGTTCAGTCTATACGGGGAATCTTTGTCTTGTTTTGTTTGTGGTGCGTGTGAACGTGGTTGTACATGTGTACGTGTGTGCGTGTGCGTGCGTGTGCGTCACAACTGCACAGGTGATAGAGAAGAGCGCGTTTCCAGAGGAGAGCGGCGTCGGCGTCTGCCTCAAGAACCCGGAGTGGAAGCCGCTCCTCACCAGGTGAGCGTCTGTGCCTCCATCACCATCGGGCAGTGAAGCTGCGATACATGGGGATGTATAGCCGTGGTGCTGGCCACCCANCCCCTCGTGTGCATTGCCGCCTCGCTAACGGCACTTGCCCCAACAGTCTGTTGCAGGCTATACGGGGGATCTTCGCCTTTGTGTATGGGGAGCCGTAGTATGGTGGTTAGCGGGCTGCGCTACAGAATCGTCGGAATCAGAATCCTATTTAGACTGGAGCAGATATCCAGAAGGCACAGGTCAGAAATGATAACAATACCAACGGACCCGAGTTCGATTCCCGCTCACGGCCAACACCAGTGGCGATTATCTGAACCGGTCCTGAGCCTCCCCAGGTCCGGGTGTGGTGTGTCAACATCGCCGCTGGGGAGACTCCACGTGTCCCTGTGTCTCTGTGTGTGCAGGCTGCAGTGCATCCAGTGTCATGCTCTCAGCTGCCTGTGTGTGCCTATGTCCCGTGTCTCCACGTGTCCCGTGTCTCCACGTGTCTCCAGTGTCTCCACGTGTCCTTGTGTCTCTACATGTCCCCGTGTCTCCACGTTTCCCCATGTCTCTGTGTGTGCAGGCTGCAGTGCATCCAGTCTCGTGCTCTCAGCTGCCTGTGTGTGCCTGTGTCCCCGTGTCTCCACGTGTCCCCGTGTCTCCACGTGTCTCGTGTGTCTCTGTGTGTGCAGGCTGCAGTGCATCTAGTCTCGTGCTCTCAGCTGCTTGTGTGTGCCTATGTCCCCGTGTCTCCACGTGTCCCCGTGTTTCTACATGTCCCGTGTCTCTACGCGTCCCCGTGTCTCCATGTGTCCCTGTGTCTCTGTGTGTCCCCGTGTCTCTGTGTGTCCCCGTGTCTCCACGTGTCTCCGTGTCTCCACGTGTCCGTGTGTCTCTGTGTGTGCAGGCTGCAGTGCATCCAGTGTCGGGCCCTCACCTGCCTGCAGAACATGCTGGGCTCGCTGGACGAGGAGGCGCTNGGGGGGCCGCTTGCACTGCAGGAGCTGGCGCGCCACTCGCGTCGCTCCTCTTCAGCGCGAGCGGTGAGGCCTAGGGGCCCTGGGGGGTGGGGAGGGCGGGGGGGGGGCTGGCCGCTGTGGGTACGGCAGCGTCGCGCGTGTCTGCGCGTGCCTGTCTGTTTGCTTGTCTTTGTGTGCATACGTGCCAGTGCGTGCGTATGTCTGCCATTGAGACGAGCGGCGGTGCAGTGGTTAGCGCGCCGCGTTGCGAACTTGGCGAGGAAAAAAAAATGAGTACCCGGTGCAGTGTGTAAAATCAGTGTGGCCAGCCCTCGTGTTGCCTTGCCGGCCTTCAAAGGTGCTCCGCTTAACAGCACTTGCCCAACAGTCCGTTGAAGGCCGCACGGTGAACCTTTGTCTCTGCGACCTGCAGATCTGGCCAAGGCCACGGAGTTTTTGGAGGCGGCCACTGGAGCGGTGAGGGCGCTGCTCCACGTCATGGCCTCCAAGGACATCCCCCAGGTGAGGTGGGCGGGGGGGGGGTGTTGGTGGGGGGGTTCATAATGGCCACGTCGGAGGAGTCTGGGTTCGAGTCCGGGCCTCGCCAGTNCCCGGCCGTGACTGAAACCGGGTTCTCAAGTGGCAGTCGGCCGACGGGTTTTGTCCGAGGTAATTGCGCGATTAATGAACAAGTATAACCCGTAAAAACAAAGTTTTTCACTATAAATCCTTTATATGCGTGGCCTAGGTCCTCTCGTCCTCTTTGTGGCTCCACTTGGGTTGTTGCATATTGCAATTGGTAATTAAATTTAATATTTTTGTCCTAAAAAGTGTAACATTTTGGNAAAAAAATTTCACGAACATTAATTGTCACGCACAACGAGTCTGTGTGGAAAATGTCAGCTCGATTGGATCACGGGAAGTGGGTTAAAAAACGACCGAAAGATTTGCACGGTCGTAAGCAAGCAAGCAAGTGAACTTAATATAAAGGATTTAAAAATAAACCCTCGGTGTTAACTTTGGTCGTTTGTGCCTACTAGGGGCAACCATAATCTAGGTGTCGGGCGTGGTGGCGGCAATGTTTAATGGCCACATTTGTTTTTTTGCGATCTGTTGGTCGCGAAAGGCCTAGATGGAGATATTAAATGTAGCAATTATAAAATAAAAATACAACAAAATTTCACTTGCCTGAGAATGACGGTGGGTGGTGGTGGTTGCTTGTGATGGTAGTGGGATGGGAGTGAGTGGTGGCGGANGGGCGATGGGTGGAGTTAGTGGAGGGGGGTGTGGGTTGAAGGCGTAGGGTCTGCACAAAGAACTGAGATGAGGACTACGCCGCCGTGTACCGTGTCGTTCCGCGCGTGTACCCACAACTCCCGTACCGCTCTGCCGCGCAGCTCAGGAAAGTAGTTCATCGTTGCCGTCGACCGCTCGGAAAACGCGTTACGACGGCGTGCGTTACGCGTCATGGCGGTGAGCGTTACGCGTTGTGGCGGTGAGCGTTACGCGTTGTACGAAAAGTGTTTCCTCGGAGAAGAATCGCGTCATAGCGAATACGCGTCGCGTGAACGCGCGTTTAGCGAGGACTTAACTGTAGTACCTGGTGTGGTGTGTCAACATCAGCACTAGGCAGCCGGGCGTGGCGCCGGCCGCATCGCCCCTCGCGTGCCGTTGTGGCCTTCGCAGGTGCTGCTCGCGAACGGCACTTGCCCCAACGGCCTGTTAAAGGCTACACGGGGGATCTTTGTCTTTGCAGTGCATGTCGGTGCAGCAGCTGCTGGCGCTGTGCGAGGCGTGCGTGCGGTGCGAGCACGAGGGCGTGCGCCTCAACACGGTCGGCATCCTCGGGTGGGGGAGAGAGCTGTCCCGGCAGAGAGGCACCGCCACCACGCTGCAGGCACGGCACTCCACACCGCCAGCACCAGCACCACCACCACAACACACTCCACACCGCCAGCACCACAACAACACACACATAATACACTTCACACCGTCACCACACCACAACAACACAATACACTCCACACACCACCACCACACACACATACACTCCACACCGCTACCACCAGCACCACCACAACACACGCAATACACTCCACACCACCACCACACACACACAATACACTCCACACCGCCACCACCAGCACCACCACAACACACGCAATACACTCCACACCACCACCACAACACACACAATACACTCCACACCACCACCACAACACACACACAATACACNTCACACCAGCACCACCACAACACACACACAATACACTCCACACCACACCACCACACACACACACAATACACTCCACACCACCACCACCACAACACACACACAATACACTTCACACCAGCACCACACAACACACACACAATACACTCCACACCGCCACCACCACCACAACACACATAATACACTCCACACCGCCACCACCACAACACACACAATACACTCACACCACCACCACCACCACAACACACACAATACACTCCACACACCACCACCACACACACACAATACACTCCACACCACCACCACCACAACACACACAATACACTCCACACCACCACCACCACACACACACAATACACTCCACACCACCACCACCACCACACACAATACACTCCACACCACCACCACCACACACACACAATACACTCCACACCGCCACCACCACAACACACACAATACACTCCACACACCACCACCACACACACATAATACACTCCACACCGCCACCACCACAACACACACAATACACTCCACACCACCACCGCCACCACAACACACACAATACACTCCACACCACCACCACCACAACACACACAATACACTCCACACCACCACGCCACCACAACACACACAATACACTCCACACCACCACCACCACACCACACATAATACACTCCACACCGCCACCACCACAACACACACAATACACTCCACACCACCACGCCACCACAACACACACAATACACTCCACACCGCCACCACCACCACACCACACATAATACACTCCACACCGCCACCACCACAACACACACAATACACTCCACATCGCCACCACCACAATACACTCCACACCGTCACCATCGCCACCACCACCACAACACACACATACACTCCACACACTGCCACCACGCTGCCGACACGCGCTCCACGCAACCCACACGCCCGTCTCCCTGTGCGTCCCGTGTCCCCTAACCCTTGTGGGCTGGGTGCTGATGGAGTGGCAGGGCGTGACGCGAGCCTCCCGTCGTTCCGTGTCCTCTAACCCCCCCCCCCCCCCGTGTCTCCCAGCAGGAGCTGGGCTCGGTGCTGCTGGGGTGGCGGCGCGTGACGCGAGCCTCCCCGTGTCGGGGAGGCTCTAGATGCGCTGTTCGACGTGTTCGCCCATGGCGACGACGCCGACCTCGCCGCCCGCGCCATGGGGCTCGCGGCCGCCCTCCGCGGCCTCGCGCCCGCGTTCAAGGCCAGGGTACGTGGCGGGGACACGGAAGAGAGGGAGACTCGGGGTGGTGCGCGCCGAGAGAGACAGTAACGGTGGCGTTCGAGCCTGGCGGTTAAAATGCAGAGAGCTGGCACAGCAGGGTGGGGGGGGCGCACAGGTGGTGCATCTGCCAGTCGTCTCACTCAATCGACCCGTGGCACCTGGGTCTGTTCCGTGACCTGCCGGCAGCGAGCCTTCGACACTTGACGTGGCCTCAAGCGCCGTGGTGACGTCGCCACAGCTGTTTGTGGCGGTTGTTGTTGGTGGCGGTGGGTGATAATGGCAGTGACAGATCGGTGCAGTGGTGTGTCCAGGGCGGGATGATGGTGGTCAAGACACAGGGAACGTGTATCCTATTGATGTTTACCAAAGAACATGTTTTTAATGGTGATTGGAATGATGCTGATGAGGTCAGTGATGCTTGTGACGGATGGTGGCGATGGTGATGAACGTAGTGCTGACGGACGGTGGTGTTAGTAGCGATGGCGGTGATGTTGCTGGTGCTGACTCGGCGGTGATGCCCCGCGTGCGTGCAGATGAAGAGCGAGGGCAGGAGGAGCTGCTCCCCGGAGCAGCTGCTGGTGCTCACCAACGTGCGGACGAACCTGGCGCGCTTCATCCGCTACCAGGAAAGCAAAGCGCGCTGAAGCGCCCCGCCCCACGCCTCCGCCCCCGTCCTGGCATCACGCACGGCCACGTGGGCCTCGCGTAGTCGGCGCGGATCCTGGTGCAAGGAACAATACGGGGCCTCCCCCGCCCACCAAAATGCCCCCACCTCCCCCNCCCCCACCGGCCCATCCCGTCTCTTGCCGGGGCCCCTCTGGCCCAGGGAGGACCCTGGTGTAGTTGCACCGCCTGCGCACGCCGCTCGTGGCGCTNGGTCGCGGCCGTTCCGCGTCGCTCGTTTGCCACGATTGCGCGACCGCTGCAACGAGCGGCTGCCCACAAGCATCCCCCCCACCAGCATCCCCCCACCAGCATCCCCCGTCCTGCTGCCTCGTTGGGAGCGGCTGCACCCGACGCCGATCGCGACTTGGAAACCGTGAGGACGCGCGAGCGCGGTTTGTGCCGTCGAGGTGACTTCTGCTGCTGATGCTGTCGCCGCCACTTAACGAGGGGGGGGACGTCAAAGTGTTAACAGCCGAGGCGTTTGCTGTGTGTGTCGCTGAACAGCCGTGGTTTAGTTTGACGTGCGGAGGAGCTGTATCCGAGGGGACAGAACCGAAACACACGGGTTCGACTTCCTGCCAAAGATATATTTTGTTCAGCGCCCCCTTTCGGCTAGACCTCCGCTAAGTTATGCTACTTTTCTCATTTTACAAATATATTTACCGTCCTTTAGTTTTATTTAATGACAAATTATGCGTTAATAATACCACTAACCTCCTTGTCCACAGGGATCTTTAGTGGGTGGCTAAATCCTTGTTACCCCCCCCCACCACTGTCCTGACAAATGGGAGGCAGTGAGGTCTCCTAACCCCCCCCCCCCTCTGTGGTCCCTTCCACGGATTTTTGCTGATTGCACAGTCCCAGCAGAGTGGCGTCCCTGCGGTGTGCGACGGGGAACGCGTCTGTCTGGTGGAGAGTCGAGCTTCTTGCTTGCGGCCCGCCTGCCTGGGATTCCCTTGCCCTCTCCTGAGCAGGGGGGTTGTGAGGTCGTTGCTGTGGTGGGGCCCCCCCCCAACCTCGCCCCTGTAGTTTATTTTCGGGTGCCATTTGTGACTCTCCTCGTTTTGTCGCCGATAAACGCAGCCCACGCGGAGGACGCTTCCGCTGGGATTTATTTTGTGCAAATCCACTGTTCGCGAAATTTCTTGTGTTTAAAACCATGTGTTTAAAAAAAATAAAGCGAGAAAAGCGGACAATAAAACGGTCACGTTTGCAGTGAAATTCCGCGTCAAATTATTGCACATCGCACAGCGAATCAACCTTAGTAGTAACCACCCTCTTAATCCAGGGTCGTTCATTTTAAAACAATCTTAAACCCATCTTAATACTCAATGTACAGTTTGTCAATCCGATGCTTGGTCGAGGCCTTCACACGTCGTGTTGGTCATGGGGTCTTTTGACCATACTTCACCACACTGGTCAGTGGGTTAACGGAGGTGGTGGTGGTGGTGCCCAGGATCGGTTCATTTTTGAAAACTAATTTCTTTAGATTAAATTTATTGCTTTTAGTTTGTTGTCATCCCCTCTGCACCTCCGATTAGTTGGCTACGTGCTGTGCAATAGAAGTTCAACATACACACACGCATTCACCCCCACCGATGTTACCCATGGCCCAGAATCCAACACAGGCCTTCTGGGTTCATAGCTGCAATGGCGTGAACAATTATTTCCACCGCACCCCGACCGAAGCCCACGTCAAACCTCGCATTTTTAAATGACAAACGTCTGTAACAGAAGCCGGCCACTGTGGTCAAGGCAGACACGTGGCCGCCTCGACGACAAATCCCACACCCACGGTGATGCGACCCAAGAAGTGACCCCGTGATTTTTTTTGACAATGCCGTGCGACCGCTTGGAGGGGAGGAGGGGGTGGAATGTGAGCGTTTTCACCTTTGAACCTTTTGGGAGATCGCGCTGACAAACGGGCACAGAAACAGGCACGAGCATGGCATAAACAAGGCCTAAGCACGTGAGACACACTGCATAAACACACGAGGAGTATGAGCACAGCATTGACACGACCAAACAGGATGGAAAACAGCATGGAACACGCAACGTGAACGTCGCGTGGACACTTCACGTACCGTCACGTGACAAAGGCATGGACACACGCGGCTGTACGCGGCGCGGGCCGCCGCAAAGGCACCGCGCTCAAAGCTGCCGCGTTTGTGCTGTTTGGCAACTCGAGTTCGTCCGGCACTGGCGGCTTGCGGCACCGTGGCCTCGCGGTCGCGTGGAGCCGAGAGGCTGGAAGGCACGGGCCGGCACGGGTGGGCACGGGGCCGGCTTGGCCGGCACGGCGGGCACTGGCTGGCCACGGCTGGCAAGGACGGGCAAGGACGGGCAAGGACGGGCACGGCGGCGGCGGCGACGTCATGTAAACACCGAGGCCGGCGTCGCGAAGTGCAACCCAGCGGTCGGCCGGCCCGGCCAAGGGCAGGAGGAAAGGGATCGGACACGGGNCAGGACTTGTACGGGAGGATGGCGGCTGCAGANGGGGGGGTGGTTGTGGAGGAGCGGTCGGGAGTGGGGGGCTGCTGGAGGGGGAGATTGGAGCCAGCTGCTGGAGGAGGAAGGCCGCCCTCAGCTGCGTGCTGGAGCCGCGGTGGCTGGAGCCGCGTCCTGGAGCTCGATGGGCACGGGAAGGAGCTGCGCACGCTGCGGTCCATGATGGGCTGCGGCATGCGGAAGTTGTCCACCATTCGCACGGCGCGCTCGCCCGCCGCAGACACGTACAGCCTGCGGAACGACGCCAGCTACCGCCGCCGGCACGGGAAGGGGGTGGGGGAGAGTTGTGACGTCACCGCCAATTAGTGGCTAATGGCGATGGTTGTGTGTCATGTACATACGGAGAGTGGTGGTGCAGTGGTTAGCACCCGCTCTACGAACCCGGTGACCCCGTGTTCGATTCTCGCTCGCGGCCAACATCACAGACGATACCTGAACTGGTTTCGAGGTCAACTCGGTCTCAAATGAGTACCCGGTGCGGTGTGTAAACATCGCCACTGGGGAGACAAAAGCGGCCGGGCGTGGTGCTGGCCACCACCCCTCGGCCTTCACAGGTGCTACTCGCAAACGGCACTTGCGCCAACGGCCTGTTACGGATACTGATCGGGACATCTTTGTACATGACATCGATTTCCCCTCACGGCCAATCGCAGCGATCCGCCAACCCTCGCCTGCCTCCACGGCGCTGGACTCCACGTGCTTGCCACGTGCCGTAGCCACCGCTATTGTGGGGATGTCGACTGCGATGGTTTTCCCCGAGTACGTACGTCGCCCCGCCACGCGACCGTCAAATATCCACCACGGCAGCAAACCGCCCCGACTTTTAGGCCCCCGTGCGCGCACCGAGCCTGGCGCGGTCTCACCTGCTCGTCGCTGATGGACATGGACCGCTTGAGGATGAACCAGGTGACCGTCTCGTAGGGCGGCGGCGTAGTCAGCGAGCCCGGGTACGTCCAGAAGTCGAGGCACGGGGCAGTAGTTCCGAGGGTCGAATGCCCCCACCTCGTGCATCATGCCCTGCCGGGGGCACAAGGCGACGTGGGGGGGGGGGGCAGTAGGGAGGAGGTACTGGGTGTCAGGGCTGTGTTGGGCCGCTGTGTGCTGAGGTGTCTGTACCGTGCATGCTGCACGTGTACTGTGACCGAGATGTGTTGTGCGTGTCGACTGTGTGTCGACTGTGTGTGTCGTGTGTGTCGACTGTGTGCAAGCTCAGCGTTTAATGTGTGTAGTCGGTGTGCTGTGTGTACTGTGTATGATGTGTGTACTGTGTCAGTGTACTGTGTATGATGTGTGTACTGTGTCAGTGTACTGTGTATGATGTGTGTACTGTGTCAGTGTACTGTGTATGATGTGTGTACTGTCAGTGTACTGTGTATGATGTGTGTACTGTCAGTGTACTGTGTATGATGTGTGTACTGTGTCAGTGTACTGTGTATGATGTGTGTACTGTGTCAGTGTACTGTGTATGATGTGTGTACTGTGTCAGTGTACTGTATCAGTATACTGTATCAGTGTACTGTGTGTACTGTATCAGTGTACTGTATCGGTGTGCTGTGTCAATGTGTAATGTGTGTACTGTCGTTGTGCTGTACGTAGTGTTCTGTGTCCGTGCATGCATCAGCACGCACGTGCAGTGCGCGTGCGTGCACTGTGCAAGTTCTCCGTCCTGTTTGTTTCCTGTGCATGCCGTATGTGGGCCAGCGATTTGCGTGGCTGTGTGCATTGCGTGCCGTGCACGTGCTGCCCGCGCTACACGCGCGTGCGATGTACGCGCGTGCAGGAGGTGGCACGCGTGTGGCTTGCGTGTGCGGCCTCTCGGATCCGTCACGTCACCTTGTGGGTGATGCTGGGCAGAGCTTCGACCAGTTCCTGCAGACGGTATGCATCTCCCCGACCTGGCACACAACGCGCAAGAGCTTTCACGATCGCAGGAATCGCGTGTGTTGTGAGCGTGTGACAATTTAACACGTGTGCGTCGAGTCAACGGTGGCGCAGCGGTTAGGGCCTCCCTAGGTCGACTCAGCCTTCAGTGAGTATCTGGTGCGTTGTGTGTAAAACATGGGCACTGGGAATCAAAGGCGCTACGAATCACGTGACCAGAGTGCGATTCCTGCTCATGACCAACACCAGCGATGGGCCTTCCTAGGTCGAATGAGTCTTAAATTGGTACCGGGTGTAATGTGTCAACATCGCCAATAGGGAGACAAAGGCGGGCCGGGCGTGGCGTTGGCCACACCGCCCGTTCGTACGCCGTGTCGGCCTGCGTGGGCGCTCCGACACGCGGTGACGGGATCGATCGGGAAGGAGGAGGCGGGTGGAGTGAGGGTCGGGGGTCGGATGTGACGGGGACGGGCGGTACCTCCACAAAGACGCCGAGCACGGCGAGCCCTTTCTTGGAGACAAGCGCCTCGTTGAAGCTCCCGCAGCTCTCGTGCCAGTGGACCAGGTGCAGCTGGGGACAGAGAGAGCTCATCGAGTTGGTCCATCATCGTCGTCGTCATCGTTTTCATCGTCGTCATCGTTTTCATCATCATCATTTTCATCAACATCGTTTTCATCGTCATCATCGTTTTCATCGATGTCATAGTCATCGTTTTCATCAACGTCATTGTCGTAGTCATCGTTTTCATCATCGTCATCGTTTTCATCATCGTCATCGTTTTCATCGTCGTCATCGTCGCTCGGTATTGATACGGCGCCTTTCTTCGCCGTACACCTCAAGGCGCCCTGGCGCCGGGGGACCTCCTGGTGGCAGCTGTCCCTGTGAGGGCAGGTGACGGTGAGGCCTCTCCCGTTAGTCCCCGTCGAGTTAAGTCTATTGAGTTCGTCGTGTGAGCCTGTCACCACGGGAGTGTGACGCGGTAGTGGCGTCATCACCTCGGCGGGGAAGGCGCTGCCGTTGACGCGGTGCTCAGATCCGCGCTCGTCGCTCGCGCCCCAGTGGAAGTGGAACTGCTTGAGCCGGTAGCGTCCTTGCAGCGGACCCCGGCCAGCACTACACACAGACAGACAAAGACGAAGATCCCCTGTATAGCTTTAAACGGACTGCTGGGGCAAGTGTTTGTTATCGAGCACGTGTGAAGGCCGGAACGATGCACAAGGGGGTGGGTGGCCGCCTTTGTCTCCCCAGCAATACACCGCCGATGTTTACAAACCACACCAGGTACTCAATTAAAGATTAGTCGACCTCGGGGAGGCCCAGCACCCGTTCTGATAAGACTCCCGCCACGAGTCACATTCAGGTCGGCTGGGTCTAATGCGATGGGGTTCGTAATGGATTGCGCGATAGCCACTGGGCCACCGCTCCCCACACAAACATCAAAGAAAACACATCAACACACACCAATGCGCACACACAAGCACACGAGTCAACATTACTCGAGCTGCCCATCTGCCCATATCGCGTGTAATGAATACAGGGCTTGTTTTCGGCCGTGCCTGCTGCTGCCTTGTTTGTCTCGGGAATTACGAGCGCCCGCACTGTGCAAAGGTTTCACAATAGCCGCAATATCCATAACGCCGGGCATGGTGAGATTAACCGGTCCGCGCTTGTGTGCCGCGGCAGGGTCCAAGGTTCAAAGTGGCGAAGGCCCGTGGTGAGATGTAACCACCTCGCCTGGTATGCAGGAGGTCTGGGTTCGATCCCGAGCCTGACATCTGTATATTTGGAGTTTGCGTGCCTCTCTCCCCGTGGTGCGTGGTTTTTCTCCGGGCCCTCCGGTTTTCCCCTCCACATTTAAGACATGCGTTTAGAATATTTTGCTTTTAATGAGCCATTTGTGGCCAGGTAACTTCTGAAAAGAGCTACATAGCTCAGTGGGCCTTAAAATAAAGTGTCATTTTTTGTTCCTTTTTAATGTCATAGACTATGCAGCTTGCCATGGGTTCAACCACTCCAACGCAAAAACAAACAAGTGCAGGAGACACAGACCAGCCCTGCACATCATTGACTGAGATCAACTCGCAATGTGCCACGTGCCAGCCCTTTGGTCAATCTACTGCTGGATGACGGCCCTGTCCACAAGCAGCGGGTCATGGGGGAGGGGGAGAGTGTTCGACTGTACTCCGCCACGCTGGTGGACGATGAAGGCGGGGGAGCAGAGACACAGGAACACAGAAGTACGGGACAACGACGGGTATTGCTTCACTGCCCTCTGCTACCCACCACGTGGCCACGCGGCAGCCTGTGTTGTGGTTGGTGGTGGTCGCCCATCCAAGCGCTGGCCAGGCTCGAGCCTGCTTGGCTTCTGACATCTGACGACATCGGACGAATTCTGGGCTGCTTAGGCCACTTTTGCTGATTCATTTAAATTGTTTACCGCTATTGATTTGGTAATTATCCCGACTGTATCACCTTACAGAGATAAACATCTGATATGCAACACATGGTGGTGGCGGCGGCGTGGGGAGTGGTGGTGGGGAGTGGTGGTGGGGAGTGGTGGTGTAGTGGTGGTGGGAGTGGTGGTNGGGAGTGGTGGTGTAGTGGTGGTGGGTAGTGGTGGTGGGGAGTGGTGGGGAGTGGTGGTGGGAGTGGTGGTGGGAGTGGTGGGGGAGTGGTGGTGGAGTGGTGGTGGGAGTGGTGGTGTAGTGGTGGTGGGAGTGGTGGTGGGGAGTGGTGGTGGGAGTGGTGGGGAGTGGTGGGGAGTGGTGGTGGGAGTGGTGGTGGGAGTGGTGGTGTAGTGGTGGTGGGAGTGGTGGTGGGGAGTGGTGGTGGGAGTGGTGGTGGGAGTGGTGGTGGGAGTGGGAGCGGTGGTGGGAGCGGTGGTGGGAGCGGTGGTGTAGTGGTGGTGGGAGTGGTGGTGGGAATGGTGGTGGGGAGGGGTGATGGGAGTGGTGGTGGTGGGGAGTGGTGGTGGGAGTGGTGGTGGGAGTGGTGGTGGGAGTGGTGGTGGGGAGTGGTGGTGGGAGTGGTGTGGTGGTGGGAGTGGTGGGGAGTGGTGGTGGGAGTGGTGGTGGGAGTGGTGGTGGGAATGGTGGTGGTGGTGGGGGAGTGGTGGTGTAGTGGTGGTGGGAGTGGTGGTGGGAGTGGTGGGAGTGTGGTGGGAGTGGTGGTGGGGAGTGGTAGTGGTGGTGGGAGTGGTGGTGGGAGTGGTGGGGAGTGGTGGTGGGAGTGGTGGTGGAGTGGTGGTGGGGAGTGTGGTGGGAGTGGTGGTGGGAGTGGTGGGGAGTGGTGGTGGGAGTGGTGGGGAGTGGTGGGGGAGTGGTGGTNGGGAGTGGTGGTGGGAGTGGTGGTGGGAGTGGTNNGGAGTGAGTGGTGGGGAGTGGTGGTGGAGTGGTGGTNGGGAGTGGTGGGAGTGGTGGTGGGGAGTGGTNGGGAGTGGTGGTGGGAGTGGTGGTGGTGGTGGTGGGAGTGGTGGTGGGAGTGGTGGTGGGAGTGGTGGGAGTGGTNGGGAGTGGTGGTGGAGTGGTGGTGGGAGTGTGGTGGGGAGTGGTGGTGGGAGTGTGGTGGGGAGTGGTGGTGGGGTGGTGGTGGGAGTGGTAGTGGGAGTGGTGGTGGAGTGGTGGTGGGAGTGTGGTGGGAGTGGTGGTGGAGTGGTGGTGGGAGTGGTAGTGGGGAGTGGTGGTGGGGAGTGGTGGGAGTGGTGGTGGAGTGGTGGTGGGAGTGTTGGTGGGGAGTGGTGGTGGGAGTGGTGGTGTAGTGGTGGTGGGAGTGGTGGTGGGAGTGGTGGTGGGGAGTGGTGGTGGGAGTGGTGGTGGGAGTGTGGTGGGGTGGTGGTGGGGAGTGGTGGTGGGAGTGGTGGTGGGGAGTGGTGGTGGGAGTGGTGGTNGGAGTGGTGGGGGGAGTGGTGGTGGGAGGTGGTGGAGTGGTGGTGGAGTGGTGGTGGGAGTGGTGGTGGGGAGTGGTGGTGGGAGTGGTGGTGGGAGTGGTGGTATAGTGTGGTGGTGGGAGTGGGGTGGGAGTGGTGGTGGGAGTGGTGGTGGGGAGTGGTGGTGGGAATGGTGTGTAGTGGTGGTGGGAGTGGTGGTGGGAGTGGTGGTGTAGTGGTTCGTGCACTGGTCCATAAACGCCCGACGAACACCCGAGTTTGACTTCTGGACGCGTCCGACATCAGCGACAGCATTCGAGAGTGAGCGAATGCCATGCCCGCTACAAGTTGAACTTATTAATACCCTGACAGCAATAACCAGGGCGCCCACTGGAATTCGAACCGTGACACTCCGCAGCGAGCGGTGCACGCGCCACCGCTGGGCGCATTCACCGCCCAATAGAAAATACAAACGAGATGGCAAAAACAAAGTTGCACAAATTTAACAGATAGTTGAACGGAGACGCGACCCCATAATCGCTGGGGAACTGGGGGAGGGGGAATGGCTTCACAGCGACTGAAAGCCTTGGGCAGTGTGGGGGCTGTGTACGTGCCTGCCGAGTTAATGGAAAGTCGAGGTCACCGTTTCGGGGTCAGCGGAGTCCACACGGGCACTCCGTGTGCTCTCGGCTGCTGCAGATATGCGTGTGCGCACGTGCCTGTGTGTATGTTGCGTGTGTATGTTGCGTGGGAAGTCTAGCAGTTAGCGCGCTGCGCTACAAACCCAGCAACCCGAGTTCAATTCCCGTTCACGGCCAATACAGTGACGATTATCTGAACCGGTCCTGGGCCTCCTCTAGGTCGACTCAGGCTCAATTGAGTACCAAGTGTAAAAACTTTGCCACTGGGGAGACAAAGGTGGTCGGGTGTGGTGCTGGCCACCCACTCCCTCGTGTGCCGTTCCGGCCTTCATAGGTGCTCGCTAACAGCACTTGCCCCAACAGTCTGTTAAGGCTATATGGGGGAAAGGGGGGGTCTTTGTGTAAGTGCGGAGCGGTGGCGCAGTGGTGAGCACACTTACGAACTCGCCGAGCTGAGTTCGATATCCCGCTCACATCCAACATCAGTGACGATTATCTGAACCGGTTCTAGGCCTCTCCTAGGTTGGTTCGGCCTCAAATGAGAGCTTGTGTAATGTGTAAACACCGTCACTGGGAAGACAATGGTGGCAGGCGTGGTGCTGGCCACCCACTCCCCGTGTGACGGCCTTTCATAGGTGCTCGCGAACAGCACTTGCCCCAACAGCCTGTTAAAAGCTATACGTGGGACCTTGTTGTGTATGTGTCTCTGCGCACTGCCCGGGTTTAATTGCAACCAGGAGGCTCCGTGCACAACGGCACGGGGCCACGGTTTCTGCGCGACGATCGTCCAGTCTGAGCCAAATCCTTGCGTCTGGTTTCGCTCAACTCCCGCTAGCGGCGCTTTGCTCATGCCCAGCCTGGATAGCGGTGGGATGGCACCAGTCGCCTGGACGCCAACAAGTAAATATCTTAAATGTTTNAAAAAAAATTTTTTGTATGATACTTGTTTGCCAAGGAAAGCCTAATAGAGTCTGAAAACTCGTTTTCAGCGGGACTCTGCCAAGTCTTCGCCGTAGCGGGCGATGTTGCTGTTGCCGCTGCTGTGTGTAATCTCATCAAATCATTTTGCTGGGGATTTTTTCAACATTGGGATGTTTTGGTCAATACCTATGTGCTAATTTTTAGCAATGGGAGGAAAACCCATGCAGAACAGGGGAGAACATACAAACTCCAAACACACTCTGTTGAACAGGTCGGAAATCGAACCTGGGCCTTTTGTGCTATGAAACACAAATGGTACCACTGCATTACCCCACCACCGATTTATGTAATCTAAAGAATGATGTAACCTAATACTGATGATTATCTAGATTCACAGCCCCTTGCCACCATGCCTTGTTGGTTGTGGGGGATTGTTTGACCATACTTCACCGCACTGGGCAACCCGGTTTAGTGAAGTGGGAGCCCAGGACTAGTGCAGGTATTTCTCACCCACCCGTGTACCAGCCCATTCGTAAACACACCCCTCCGTGTACACACCCATCTGTGTACATACCCACCTGCCCGTGTACATACCCACCCGCCCGTGTACATACCCACCTGCCCGTGTACATACCCACCTGCCCGTGTACATACCCACCCGCCCGTGTACATACCCACCGCCCGTGTACCCACACACTCGTAAACACACCCATCCATGTACACACCCATCCATATACATAACTACCATCCGTGTACATACCCACCCGCCCGTGTACCCACCATCCGTGTACACACCCATCCGCGTACAAATCAACCCACCCGTGTACCCATCCGTGTACCACCCACGTACCACCTACTCGTAAACACACCCATCCGTGTGCACACCAATCCATGTACATAACTACCCATCCGTGTACAAACCCACCCGCCCGTGTACCCACCCACTCGTATGTCCACCCGTCATGTACCCACTCACCTGTGATACCAACCCATATCTGCGTGCCCACCGCCCCAATTCGTCCATCCACCCGTACACCCACCCCACCTACCTGCATGCCCACCTACCTGTGTACCCACCTACCTGTGTGACCTCCTACCTGTGTGACCTCCTACCTGTGACCTCCTACCTGTGTACCCTCCTACCTGTGTGACCTCCTACCTGTGTGACCTCCTACCTGTGTGCCCACCTACCCGTGTACCCTCCTACCTGTGTACCCTCCTACCTGTGTGACCTCCTACCTGTGTGACCTCCTACCCGTGTGACCTCCTACCCGTGTGACCTCCTACCTGTGTGACCTCCTACCTGTGTGACCTCCTACCTGTGTGCCCACCTATCTGTGTGACCTCCTACCCGTGTGACCTCCTACCTGTGTGACCTCCTACCTGTGTGACCTCCTACCTGTGTACCCTCCTACCTGTGTACCCTCCTACCTGTGTGACCTCCTACCTGTGTGACCTCCTACCCGTGTGACCTCCTACCCGTGTGACCTCCTACCTGTGTGACCTCCTACCTGTGTACCCTCCTACCTGTGTACCCTCCTACCTGTGTGACCTCCTACCTGTGTGACCTCCTACCCGTGTGACCTCCTACCCGTGTGACCTCCTACCTGTGTGACCTCCTACTGTGTGCCCACCTACCCGTGTGACCTCCTACCCGTGTGACCGCCTACCCGTGTGACCTCCTACTGTGTGACCTCCTACCTGTGTGACCTCCTACCTGTGTGACCTCCTACCGTGTGACCTCCTACCTGTGTGACCTCCTACCCGTGTGACCTCCTACCCGTGTGACCTCCTACCTGTGTGACCTCCTACCCGTGTGACCTCCTACCTGTGTGACCTCCTACCTGTGACCTCCTACCTGCGTGACCTCCTACCTGTGTGACCTCCTACCTGTGTGACCTCCTACCTGTGTGACCTCCTACCTGTGTGCCCACCTACCTGTGTGCCCACCTACCTGTGTGACCTCCTACCTGTGTGACCTCCTACCTGTGTGACCTCCTACCTGTGTGTCCACCTACCTGTGTGACCTCCTACCTGTGTGACCTCCTACTGTGTGACCTCCTACCTGTGACCTCCTACCTGTGTACCCTCCTACCTGTGTGACCTCCTACCTGTGTGACCTCCTACCTGTGTGCCCACCTACCCGTGTACCCTCCTACCTGTGTACCCTCCTACCTGTGTGACCTCCTACCTGTGTGACCTCCTACCCGTGTGACCTCCTACCCGTGTGACCTCCTACCTGTGTGACCTCCTACTGTGTGACCTCCTACCTGTGTGCCCACCTATCTGTGTGACCTCCTACCCGTGTGACCTCCTACCTGTGTGACCTCCTACTGTGTGACCTCCTACCTGTGTACCCTCCTACCTGTGTACCCTCCTACCGTGTGACCTCCTACCTGTGTGACCTCCTACCCGTGTGACCTCCTACCCGTGTGACCTCCTACCTGTGTGACCTCCTACCTGTGTGACCTCCTACCTGTGTGTCCACCTACCTGTGTGACCTCCTACCTGTGTGACCTCCTACCTGTGTGTCCACCTACCTGTGACCTTCTACCTGTGTGACCTCCTACTGTGTGCCCACCTACCCGTGTGACCTCCTACCCGTGTGACCTCCTACCCGTGTGACCTCCTACCTGTGTGACCTCCTACCCGTGTGCCCACCTACCCGTGTGACCTCCTACCCGTGTGACCTCCTACCTGTGTGACCTCCTACTGTGTGACCTCCTACCCGTGTACCTCCTACCTGTGTGACCTCCTCTGTGTGTCCACCTACCTGTGTACCTCCTACCTGTGTGACCTCCTACCCGTGTGACCTCCTACCTGACCTCCTACGTGCCCACCTACCCGTGTACCTCCTACCCGTGTGACCTCCTACCCGTGTGACCTCCTACCCGTTGACCTCCTACCTGTGTACCTCCTACCCGTGTACATCCTACCTGTCCTCCTACGTGTCCACCTACCTGTGTACCTCCTACCTGTGTCCTCCCCCGTGTACCCACCCGTGTACCCCTCGTGCCCCCCTNCTCCACCCGTTGCCGCCCCCGTGTCTCCCCTGTGTGCTCCCCTGTGTGACCTCCTACCTGTGTGTCCACCCGTGTGACCTCCCCGTGTCTCCATACCCGTGTGCCTACCCGCCTCCTATGTGTCCTCCACCCGTCTCCTACCCTCCTACCTGTGCCTCCCCTGCGTGACCTCCTACCTGTGTGACCTCCTACCTGTGTGACCTCCTACCTGTGACCTCCACCTGTGTGCCCACCTACCTGTGTGCCCACCTACCTGTGTGACCTCCTACCTGTGTGCCTCCTACCTGTGTGACCTCCTACCTGTGTCCACCTACCTGTGTGACCTCCTACCTGTGTGACCTCCTACCTGTGTGACCTCCTACCTGTGACCTCCTACCTGTGTACCTCCTACCTGTGTGACCTCCTACCTGTGTGACCTCCTACCTGTGTGCCCACCTACCCGTGTACCCTCCTACCGTGTACCCTCCTACCTGTGTGACCTCCTACCTGTGTGACCTCCTACCCGTGTGACCTCCTACCCGTGTGACCTCCTACCTGTGTGACCTCCTACCTGTGTGACCTCCTACCTGTGTGCCCACCTATCTGTGTGACCTCCTACCCGTGTGACCTCCTACCTGTGTGACCTCCTACCTGTGTGACCTCCTACCTGTGTACCCTCCTACCTGTGTACCTCCTACCTGTGTGACCTCCTACTGTGTGACCTCCTACCCGTGTGACCTCCTACCGTGTGACCTCCTACCTGTGTGACCTCCTACCTGCGTGACCTCCTACTGTGTGTCCACCTACCTGTGTGACCTCCTACCTGTGTGACCTCCTACCTGTGTGTCCACCTACCTGTGTGACCTCTACCTGTGTGACCTCCTACTGTGTGCCCACCTACCGTGTGACCTCCTACCGTGTGACCTCCTACCCGTGTGACCTCCTACCGTGTGACCTCCTACCCGTGTGCCCACCTACCGTGTGACCTCCTACCCGTGTGACCTCCTACCTGTGTGACCTCCTACCGTGTGACCTCCTACCCGTGTGACCTCCTACCTGTGTGACCTCCTACTGTGTGTCCACCTACCTGTGTGACCTCCTACCTGTGTGACCTCCTACCCGTGTGACCTCCTACCTGTGTGACCTCCTACTGTGTGCCCACCTACCCGTGTGACCTCCTACCGTGTGACCTCCTACCCGTGTGACCTCCTACCCGTGTGACCTCCTACCTGTGTGACCTCCTACCCGTGTGACCTCCTACCTGTGTGACCTCCTACTGTGTGTCCCCTACCTGTGTGACCTCCTACCTGTGTGACCTCCTACCCGTGTGACCTCCTACCTGTGTGACCTCCTACTGTGTGCCCACCTACCGTGTGACCTCCTACCGTGTGACCGCCTACCCGTGTGACCTCCTACCTGTGTGACCTCCTACTGTGTGACCTCCTACCTGTGTGACCTCCTACCCGTGTGACCTCCTACCGTGTGACCTCCTACCCGTGTGACCTCCTACCCGTGTGACCTCCTACCTGTGTGACCTCCTACCCGTGTGACCTCCTACCTGTGTGACCTCCTACCTGCGTGACCTCCTACCTGTGTGACCTCCTACCTGTGTGACCTCCTACCTGTGTGACCTCCTACCTGTGCCCACCTACCTGTGTGCCACCTACCTGTGTGACCTCCTACCTGTGTGACCTCCTACCTGTGTGACCTCCTACCTGTGTGTCCACCTACCTGTGTGACTCCCTACCTGTGTGACCTCCTACCTGTGTGACCTCCTACCTGTGTGACCTCCTACTGTGTGCCCACCTACTGTGTGACCTCCTACCTGTGTGACCTCCTACCTGTGTGACCTCCTACCTGTGTGACCTCCTACCTGTGTGACCTCCTACCTGTGTGACCTCCTACCCGTGTGACCTCCTACCCGTGTGACCTCCTACCGTGTGTCCACCTACCTGTGTGACCTCCTACCTGTGTGACCTCCTACCTGTGTGACCTCCTACCTGTGTGACCTCCTACCTGTGTGACCTCCTACCTGTGTGAGCAACAAATCCACGTGCTCCCCCACGTGCCCCCCCACGTGCTGCCCCACGTGCCCCCCCACGTGCCCCCCCCCCACGTGCTCCCCCACGTGNCCCCCCCACGTGCTCCCCCACGTGCTCCCCCACGTGCCCCCCCCACGTGCTCCCCCACGTGCTCCCCCACGTGCCCCCCCACGTGCTCCCCCACGTGCCCCCCCCCACGTGCTCCCCCACGTGCTCCCCCACGTGCCCCCCCACGTGCCCCCCCCCCACGTGCTCCCCCACATGCTCCCCCACGTGCCCCCCCACGTGCCCCCCCCCCACGTGCTCCCCCACGTGCTCCCCCCACGTGCTGCCCCACGTGCGCCGCCGCTGCCACGCGGCCTACCGTTGGCGCTGCACTCGTCGGGGTACTCGCGAGGAAGGAGTAGCCGTTGTTGTAGAGCAGCATGGGACCCGAGCGGTGGTAGTGCGTGTGCAGCGGCCCCAAACCCGAGTCGAACATGCCCTCGGCCGGCTGGATGTCGATGGGCGATTGGCGCCGCCCGCTGATGGTGCTGTGCTTCGTATCCCAGTCCTCTGCGGGGAGGGGGAGAAGAGCATTGGGGGTTGTTGGATCACGCGACCGGCTCGACCGCCGTGCCTGGCGTCGAACTGGGTGGAGCCCCACAGCGGCCGCCTCGTTGTTCTGAAATTTACAGAGCACCCCTAAGTGCGGTCAGTAACATCGTCCTTAATGTTTCATCTGCTCCTGCAAGTTGTAATTCTCTGGCAATCCTTTCGGGATCTCTCGCAGAGCAGTGCCTCATCACCCCGCGTGTTTGAAAAACGGCCGTGGAAGGGACGCCACAGAACTACCTCGAATCCCCTTCAAATGATCTCTCGTTCCACGGGCCCCGCACAATTCCACCCACTCCACTATAGAGATGTCCGTCGCTAGGCATAGAACCCAAAATAAAAAATGTATTTTTCAATCTGGGAGCTTGAATGTTTGGCAAATTAAGTGGAAAGAAAAACAATTTAGCAATGTTTGTTTTTCTGCGGTCATTGGTGACCAGGCCGAGATCATCAACCCACTTGACAACCTGGCGTAAATCTCAGTCAGACGGCAGAAACCAGGATGTCAGCGGTGCCAGTAACTGAGCCACACTCACTTTCTTCGGCTCCCAGTGTTTTTGAGAAGCCTTCACAATGTTTCCCCTTGTGCTGAACGAATGTTAACGAGCTCACTGCTAATATTTTCCCCGAAACCCTTCCACACCCCTGGCACCGGTGTGTGCTCCGCTCCCTGTACGGCGACGATCCCACGGGCTCAGGTTTTTTGAACCCCACCCACACTGTCGACAGGAAACCAGGGCAGCCAAGGTGCAGGTGCCAGCAGCCAGAACGGGCCCCTCGGGTAGGCAGGGAGCATTGAGACCAATCGCCACACACTATTGACTGTTACTGCCTCGCATACGATGTGGAGGAAAACAATTTTCTCCACGTTGTGGTCGTGACTTTATTGCTCCAATAGCACTTTGGGGAAAAAAACACGTTCGAACGCGTCGCTGCGAATAACTTGGACGAGGGCGCGCCGCCGTCTCCGTGTTTGTCCCACTCCCCCGTCGAACTTACGTGTGTTTGTTATTTTGTTCCTGCGGTCCCACGCAGCTGTTCTTATTTTTGTGAATGTTTATTTTTTTTCGTACACTAAATATTTTGAATTCATTTCGTACGTTCGGGGAGCTTGGAGGACCGTGTCAAGTGTTTTTTTTCCATCGAGACGAATTCCCCTTTTCGTAGTCTGCAGAGGCCACACAATCATTGACGTTGTCTTTACCAGAATCTAACCGACAGTACGCACATGGTCGATGGTATAAAAAAAACATGAAGCAACCAAACTCGCTTTGCTCATGTGAGTCACTTAATTTGTGTTTATTATTTTTCATTCTTAATTTTGCACGCGGGACATTTGTCGGGAACGCAAACACCAGAGGGCGGCCCCACGAAACGCAAAAATGCGTTACGTGTTTTTACGCAGAAAAGTTGGACAGTTTAATAGTTTTATATGCCTGTGCATGACGGCAATGTCTTCACGAGTTAAATGCCAAAGTTGAGGTCTTTCTGGCCACAAAGTGAGTGCTTCAGTAGAGAATGTTCTTCCTTCACCACAGCTTGGGTTTCATGGCAACAATACTGTCCTTTCTTTGATATTTTACTAGCTTGTGTTAATTCCGTCCTCTATGTGATGTAGATTAAGCCTCCCGTATCGCATTTCTGCTGCACCAGGAGAGGATTGGGGAGGTGGATGGGGTACATATTCTACTGTGATGTCCCAGTATCAACTATTGAAGCCAAACTCGTACCAAACCCATACAATAAAGAGTTAGACAACAGCAGGTTAGTGCACTTTTTGATTACGTAACTTTCTGCTGAAAAGCAACATACTGTGATGGTGTGTCAAAGGAAGAATGAATCAGTATGTACCGTAATTGCTCTGATATATGGATCAGAGATACAGTGAGGGAAAAAGTATTTGATCCCCTGCTGATTTTGTACGTTTGCCCACTGACAAAGAAATGATCAGTCTATAATTTATAACATTTTTGACATGCGTTTTCTGGATTTTGTTGTTGTTATTCTGTCTCTCGCTGTTCAAATAAACCTACCATTAAAATTATTGACTGATCATTTCTTTGTCAGTGGCAAACGTACAAAATCAGCAGGGGATCAAATACTTTTTTCCCTCACTGTACCTGGACGGTGAACCAAGAAACTTGAACAAAAGCTGATGCAAAGGACCTCAGAGAAGCGGTCGCTTGGAATCGCACAGAGAGGCGGCGAGAGGAACTCGCGGATCGCAGAACATGCGCAGGTTCGAGATGTCACGTTGACCATTCGAGATGTCACGTTGACCATTCGAGATGTCACGTTGACCATTCGAGATGTCACGTTGACCATTCGAGATGTCACGTTGACCATTCGAGATGTCACGTTGACCATTCGAGATGTCACGTTGACCATTCGAGATGTCACGTTGACCATTCGAGATGTCACTTTGACCATTCGAGATGTCACGTTGACCATTCGAGATGTCACGTTGACCATTCGAGATGTCACGTTGACCATTCGAGACGTCACGTTGACCATTCTCCCAAAAGTTCAAGTGGCCTTGCACAGAACCCGTCCCTGGATCGTGGCCGCCGGTCGACACGAAGATCGGAATTGGCAGCCAAAGCGAGGGAGCTACGTCCGAGAGCAACGTCCACCGCAAAGCAGAGGTCGCAACCGGTACCGATACCCGTACCCTACCCGATACCCGGCTACCCGGCCGGGTACGGGTACGGGTAGCCGTTTGCGACCCTGGTGCGGCCGGGTACGGGTAGGCCGTGAGTCACCGGTGAGTAACCGTTTGTCACTCATTTCGGGTAGGGTACGGGTAGCGTACGGGTACCATACCCGGCCGGGTACGGGTACCCGTTTGCGACCCTGTTGGGGCCGGGTACGGGTACGGGTAAGGAATCAAAACCGTTTGCGAGCTCTGCCGCAAAGAGACGGAGCGATGGAAATCGTCTTGTGGCTTGGTGGAAATCGCGAGGCCGTGAAGATGGCGACAGTTTTGGGAAGGAAGGCCTTCATCCAACAGCGGATAGATCGTGACCGCTGTTGATGATGACTATCTCAAATGTAAAACCGGGGGGGGGTCGCTTGCTGGAAGAATGTACTGAGTGTATGTTCAACTCCTTTCGCAACGTGCGTAGCCAGCAGCGATAAACGTAGATGCGAAGTGAATATTACTGTATGAAAAATAAGAGTATGTTTTACCATTTATCGCATTAAAACGGTTGTGGTAAATACGCAAACACACGTTNTGAAATATATGGCAGTATTTTAAACTGATTGGCCTTATTTTTGGCCTAGTCTCACCAGTGTCAGACCAGAGAAGTCNAAAGCGGAAGTTTTATTGCCAGAAAAAAACTATTCTTATTTTTCCACTTTATCTGTCAAAAAAGGTACCATTTTATTATTAAAACCGGCGACTAAAGGGACCTCAATCTGCGGGCACTCTGCCTCCCCGGCCTTTATCCTGATGCACGCGCCGTCTTTGGAATCGATGGAAACGCCCGAAACACGGCACAGTTGAGCAGTTGTGGTGGGGAACCAGGGGAGGGGGGCTTTGTTACGAAACAGACTGTCCTACGCCTGGGGCCACCGGTTTGTTTGTTCCCCCCGCTCATCGCGCAACCCTGAACATCAATCCCGACCGAAAGCGGAGTTATCCAAAGCTTCTTTGGGCTTAAAAAACAAACTAAATAATAATAATGCCCAACTCCCGGGAGGTGATGGAAGAGAGCCGAGCATTCCTAAAGCCCAAAAATAGATTAGCAAGTGTGAGAAATCGATTTAAACTTTCGTGACTGCAGGGTTCATCTTGAGTTCTTTCGGTAAGGTCACGTAGAAGGGAAGAAATATTTTATTATTTATTACTTCCCTTCACGTCTTACCGAAAGAATTTTTATTATTTATTACTTCCCCTACGCACCGAAAGAACCAAGATGAATCCCGTCCGAAAGCCGAAATTTCCACAGCTTCTAGGGAAGTAATAAAATATTTATTAATATTTCTTCCCTTCTACGTGACTTTACGAAAGATATTTTATTATTTATTACTTCCCCTACGTACTTTACCGAAAGAAATTTTTATTTAACCCTTTCGTGACTTTACGAAAGAATATTTTATTTTTATTACTTCCCTTCTACGTGATTTAAAAGAATATTTTATTATTTATTACTTCCCTTCTACGTGACTTTACCGAAAGAATATTTTATTATTTATTACTTCCTCTACGTGACTTTCCGAAAGAATATTTTATTATTTTATCCCTACGTGACTTTACCGAAAGAATATTTTATTATTTATTACTCCCTTCACGTGACTTTACCGAAAGAATATTTTATTATTTATTACTTCCCTTCTACGTACTTTCGAAAGAATACTTTTATTATTTATTACTTCTCTTCTACGTGACTTTACGAAAGAATATTTTATTATTATTACTTCCCTTCTACGTGACTTTACCGAAGATATTTTATTATTATTACTTCCCTTCTACGTGACACCGAAAGAAATTTTATTATTTATTACTTCCCTTCTACGTGACTTTACCGAAGATATTTTATTATTTATACTTCCCTTCTGTGACTCCAAAGATTTTTATTATTTATTACTTCCCTTACGTGACTTACCGAAAGAATATTTATTATTTTTATTCTTTTATTTTAAGAATTTTTATTTTATTACTTCCCTTCTACGTGACTTTACCGAAAAACCAAAGAGTGTAAAAGTTAAAATAAAATACTCTTTTTCTTTCGGTAAAGTCACGTAGGTTTTTTATTTTATCCTACATAACTTTACCGAAAGAACCAAGAGTAATTTCTCAGTCACGAAAGCTTCAAATCAAGATTAAAATAAAATGTTAGCTAGTTTTTCAGTTGTANGTAGGTCGTCATACTTGGCTCATCGTGACCTGCCTGGTCCCTTCGTGACTGTGCCTCTAATACCTCAAAATATAAATATTTCCACGGAGGATATGATCTAGTCCAGAGGGTTTGATAAGCAAGCGGGTTAAAACCCGACACTTAGAGAATCCGCTTGGCGAAACAGCGGGAAGATCCGTTCACGACGATATTTAAAAATGTAGATTTGAAGCTTTCGTGACTGCAAGGATTCATTCTTGGTTTTTTCGGTAAAGTCACGTAGGTAAAAAAATGAAATGATTTTTATTATTTTATTTTATCATTTTAATTTAATTTTTTACCTGTGACTTTACCGAAAAATCAAAGAGTTATATTAAATATATTTTTTATATAAAGTGTGCTGTACTTGGCCCTTCCCCCTCTCCCCTAATAAACGGAGTGGTAGCCCCTGCAATCTCTCATTTATGATACACGTCGTGGGACGACCTGAAGACGGAAGCGTGTTGCCAAAANTTTTATTTTATTTTTATTTTAATTTTTACCTACGTGACTTTACCGAAAACCTAAGAATTGAATCCTTGCAGTCACGAAAGCTTCAAATCTAGAATATTAAAAATAAACTTACTTAAATAATGTTCACCAAGCAGCAGCCACACATCAAATAGTTATCGTGTGGTGCAGTGCCGGCCTGTTGAGCCGTTAGAGCTGTCTTTTTTACGTCCTGTTCTCCACCTGAGGCCGAAACGTCGTGAGAATTATTTTATTATGTTTTATTTTTATTATCTTATTATTTCCATCCTACGTGACTTTACCAAATACAAACTATGCGCCGCAGTGGAGCGTTTTTGGAGTCATGGGCCGCTGATAAGCACCGACTTTTATTTTGCGGAGATGCAGCAAGGCCGTAGCCATGGAGTCAACATTGGGGGGACCAAATCTTCCAGGGGTGTGGGGGTCCCCCCCCCAGAAAAAAAAATCTAAATTTGAAAACAAATTTCCTGCCTAAAATATTTTTTCAAATCATGAACACATAGGATGGACTTTTTTTTACAATAATGTCTAATAGTGTATTGTATTACATTGCTCTGTTTTTTTACTTTTTTACCTTTTCTTGTTTCATTGTATGTAATGGCAGAGATTAGGGATTAATAAAGTACAACCATAACCACAATCATATAAACAGAAATCTATTTATAGCAATATATTGGGGGCGGGGGGAGATGGGTCCCCCCCAATATATATTCTAATTACGGCCTTGAGATCAGAGGTCGCAACCGGGTACCCGATACCCGTACCCTACCCGATACCCGGCTACCCGTTTGCGACCCTGGTGCGGCCAGGTACGGGTAGACCGTGAGTCACTGGTCAGTCACCGTTTGTCACTAATTTCCCAACGTCTTGTCTCTTCTCACAATTCAAGTTCCTAGAATCAACCCACCCGCGCCTGCAACATGGCTTCATCCCAGAGGTCGCAATCAGGCACCCGATACCCGCACCCTACCCGTACCCGGCCGGGTACGGGTAGGGTACGGGTACGGCTGGGTACCTGTTTGCGACCTTGGTGCGGCCGGGTACGGGTAAGGAATCAAAACCCGTTTGCGACCTCTGCTTGAGATGCAGCATATGAAGTGGATGGATGTACTGTAATATAATAAAAAATTTTTTAAATGACATTGGCCCACGCAGCTTGATGAGGATCTGTGGAACTGCAACACCGCACCCTGGCCAGGAATCTAACTCGACGGCCAGGGTGGCGAGCTGATAAGAGCGCTCTTCTTAATTGCTGCCTTCATCAGAGTTGTTTGCCCCAGGCGTGGCCAAGCAAAAGTAGAAGAAAGTATTTTTTGGGGGAATTTGGTTAAAAAAAACTCAACATTTCGAGAGCCGCAACGCAATGTGATGAATGCGAGACGAACGTGACGGTGCTTAGCCATAAAAGAGTTGCAGGTTGTCAAAATGTCGCCCCCGATCCCCTTGCTTTAGACTTGCAGAGGTGGGGAATCTTTTATTATTACACGCTTTTATTAACTCACTCTGTTGTTGTTGTCGTATCCTCAAATCTTCTAACTCAATTTTAACGCACTTCCCAATGTGGTATCGACTGCAAACTTCGGATACTTATGTCTTACTGATGACAAAACCATATTCTTCATAAAAATAAAATGTTAAACTATCTTTTTACACGCTATGAACTCTTCTGTTGTTGTCGTATCCTGAAATCTTGTAACTCAATTTTAACCCATTTTCCAATGTGGTATCGACCGCAAACTTGGTATACTTATATCTTACTGATGACAATACTATATTCTATCATAAAAATAATTTTGTTAAACTATCTTTTTACACGGATACTTTCTATGAACTCATTTTTTACACGGCTGTTGTTGTCATATCCTCAAATCTTGTAAGTCAATTTTAACGCACTTCCCAATGTGGTATCGACTGTAAACTTGGTATACTTATGTCACACTGATGACAATACTATATTCAATCATAAGAAATAAAAAACAACTATTTTAAGACATTATTTTTTATATGTTATGTTTCGGCTTGGGTGTAATTGTCCACGCTCAACTGACGTTGGCTGTAAATCACCATGGTTCCTCACGTTATGGCAAGCTTCGGGGCCACTTCCTGAAGTCGTGGAGTTATTCCATTACTTGTACGGTCCATTTCAATCAAGCGTGTTTAAAAAAAAGTTAAAAAAATATTACTTATTTCTGCAAGGGCAATTTGAATATTAATAACATCATTCGCGGGCCATACAAAATTATCAACTTAAAAATTTGCCCGTTATATTTGGTTAAACATTTAATTCACTCACCCCCTAATGTGATGGCTGGAACTGCTTCTCTTTGGTGAGGCGTGTGATGTTAGCTGGCGTTGATGATGTTGCTGCTACTCGCAACTGCTTTTCCAGGTTTGCTCCTGGATTTATTGAATTTCGAATCCCGCCTGCGGTTGCCTTGGCAGGGCCAGATCAAATGATTTCGTGGGCCCTATACGGCCCGCGGGCCGGACGTTGCCCACCCCTGCAAGTTTCAGAGTGTAAAGAGCCAAATTATGTAACTTGTGTTTGTTGTTGTTCACAAAACGCCAAGGGGGCAGGCAGCCAAAGAGCCGCATGCCGACCCCTCCCTGTGTTGGCCTTTGCCACAGACACAGGGAACCCGACAAAGGGCCCCCACAGACACAAAGTCCCCAATACACACAGGGTANCCCCCCTTCAAAGGGTCCACTCCACACAGGTTCCCCAACACAGACTATAAACTAAACTATTTTTTTACCAGGTTAAGGACCCACTCAGCTATATAACCCACAATTGATAGCTCAACGAAGTGGCTTATCACGTGGGAAATGTTATAGCAGCCAAATGCTTTAAACGCGTGTTGTTGATTATAAATGTGGTGGGGAAAAACCGAGGACCGGAGGAAATCCACGCGACCACGGGGAAAGAGAGAGACACACAAACTCCAAATATACAGCAGCAGGAGTCAGGATCGAGATCGAACCCACGACCTCCTGTAGACCAGGCGAGGTAGTTAACATCTAGCCACCGTGATGATGAGAGAGAGACACTCAAACTCAAAATATACAGCAGGCGTCAGGGTCTGGATAGAGCCACGACCTCCTGTAGACCAGGCGACGTAGTTAACATCTCCTAGCCACCGTGATGATGAGAGAGAGACACACAAACTCCAAATATACAACAGGTGTCAGGGTCGAGATCGAACTCACGACCTCCTGTACACCAGGCGAGGTAGTTAACATCTCCCAGCCACCGTTACAGTTACCCCACAACAGACGCAAAGTCCACAGATACAAGGGGGCCACACAGACACACACCAGACGGGGTACGTACCCCACACACACACCGGGTCACGACCCCACACACACACACGGGGTCCACGTACCCCAACGACACAGACACGGGCGAACCCACGACCCACACACCAGACACGGGCCACGTACCCCCACAGACACGGGTCCACGNACCCNACNCACAGACACAAAGTCAGCCCACACAGACACGGGTCCACACACAGACACAGACACGGGTTCCACGTACCCCACACACAGACACGGGTCCACGTACCCNACACACAGACACGGGGTCCACGTACCCCNCACACACACAGACACGGGGTCCACGTACCCCACACACACACGGGTCCACGTACCCCACACAGACACGGGGTCCACGTACCCACAGACACGGGGTCCACGTACCCACACAGACACGGGGTCCACGTACCCCACACACAGACACGGGGTCCACGTACCCACACACACACACGGGGTCCACGTACCCCACACAGACACAGACACGGGGTCCACGTACCCCACACACACACACGGGGTCCACGTACCCCACACACAGACACGGGGTCCACGTACCCCACACAGACACACGGGTCCATGTACCCCACACACAGACACGGACACGGGGTCCATGTACCCCACACACAGACACAGACACGGGTCCACGTACCCNACACACAGACACGGGGTCCACGTACCCCACACACAGACACGGGGTCCACGTACCCCACACAGACACGGGGTCCACGTACCCCACACACACACACGGGGTCCACGTACCCCACACACACACACGGGGTCCACGTACCCCACACACAGACACGGGGTCCACGTACCCCACACGGAGACACGAGGTCCACGTACCCCACACACAGACACGGGGTCCACGTACCACACACGGAGACACGGGGTCCACGTACCCCACACACAGACACGGGGTCCACGTACCCCACAGAGACACGGGTCCACGTACCCACACACAGACACGGGGTCCACGTACCCACACACACACAGACACGGGTCCACGTACCCCACACACAGACACGGGTCCACGTACCCCACACACACACGGGGTCCACGTACCCACACACACGGACACGGGGTCCACGTACCCCACACACGGACACGGGGTCCACGTACCCCACACACAGACACGGGTCCACGTACCCCACACACGGACACGGGGTCCACGTACCCCACACACAGACACGGGTCCACGTACCCCACACACGGACACGGGTCCACGTACCCCACACACAGACACGGGTCCACGTACCCACACACGGACACGGGGTCCACGTACCCACACACGGACACGGGGTCCACGTACCCCACACACGGACACGGGGTCCACGTACTCCACACACGGACACGGGGTCCACGTACCCACACACGGACACGGGTCCACGTACCCCACACACAGACACGGGGTCCACGTACCCCACACGGACACGGGGTCCACGTACCCCACAAACACACAGACACGGGGTCCACGTACCCCACACAGACACGGGGTCCACGTACCCCACACAGTCACGGGGTCCACGTACCCCACACAGACACGGGGTCCACGTACCCACACACAGACACAGACACGAGGTGCAACACTGTCGGGCAGCTGCCATCGTGTCCGACTTTGGGCCACGTGGCCACAGACCACCGACAACTCGCGTTCGTCCACGTGTCTATCGAAGGCAGCCTTCCTCCTCACTCCACCTCCCCCCTCTCTCGTCATTCACTCGTCCATCCCCTCGTTATCCACCACCTACTACCCCCTCACCTTTAGTGAAGATCCTGCCCGGACACAGGAGGCTGCACGCACGCGAAGGGTCGCCCGGCGGACCGGGGTCCCTGGGGCCCTTGGGGCTCCTGGGGCCCTGGGGCCGAGTGCCCTCAGGGCAGTCATCCCAGCAGGCGAGAGGCCAGAGCCTGCACCACCATGGTGGTCACGGTGGTGGTGGTGGTCACGGTGGTGGTGGACAGAGTTGTTGTTGTTGTTGTGGTGGTGGTGGACAATGAGTTGTTGTTGTTGGTGGTGGTGATGGTGTGGACAATGAGTTGTTGTTGTTGGTGTGGTGGTGGACAATGAGTTGTTGTTGTTGTTGGTGGTGGTGATGGAGGATGAGTTGTTGTTGTTGGTGGTGGTGATGGAGGATGAGGAGCTGTTTTGAGTTGTCGCGCACCGACTCGTCTGGATGAGCGAGGGGACCGTGTGTCTACTGGTGTTGTGTCTACTGGTGTTGTGTCTACTGATGTTGTGTCTACTGATGTTGTGTCTACTGATCTGACTACTGTTGTTGTGTCTACTGATGTGTCTGACTGATGCTGATGGTTCTGCCTGCTGCTGTCTGACTGATGCTGCTGTGTCTTCTGGTGTGACTGCTGCTGTATCTGCCTGCTGTTGTTGTGTCTGCCTGCTGCTTCTGTGTCTGACTGTTGATGTGCCTGACTGCGGTGTCTGCCTGCTGCTGTGTGACTGTTGCTGTATCTGACTGCTGCTGTTGTATCTGTCTGTGTGACTGCTGCTGTGTGACTGCTTCTGTGTCTGCCTGCTGCTGCTGTGTCTGACTGTTGATGTGCCTGACTGCGGTGTCTGCCTGCTGCTGTGTCTTCTGGTGTGACTGCTGCTGTTGTATCTGACTGCGGTGTCTGCCTGCTGCTGCTGCTGTGTGACTGCTGCTGTCTTGACTGCGGTGTCTGACTGCTGCTGTGTCTGCCTGCTGCTGCTGTGTCTGACTGTTGATGTGCCTGACTGCGGTGTCTGCCTGCTGCTGCTGCTACCGTGTGGCTGGGCTCGGCACGGCCTCCCGAGCCCTTGGGGAGGAGGAGGAAGAGGAGGGAGGGGGAAGANGGAGGGGGAGGGAGGGGGAGGGGGAGGAGGGGGAGGGGANGGGGGAGGGGGAGGGGGAGGGGGAGGAGGANGGGAAGGGGGAGAGGAGGAGGGGGAGGAGGGAGGAGGGAGGGGGAGGAGGAGGGCGCGGCGATGATGCCGGGAACCGCCCCCTCCTCCCTCCACTGGCGCAGGAACAATGAATAACAGCAGCAGCAGCAAGAGTGGCAACACTTGACTCTGTTGTGTGTGCACTGTGTGTGTGCTGTGTGTGTGTATATGTGTGTGTGTAGTGTGTATGTACTGTGTGTATAGTGTGTGGTGTGTGTGGTGTGTGTGTACTGTGTGTGTACTGTGTGTGTACTGCGTGTGCACTGTGTGTACTGTGTGTGTACTGTGTGTGTACTGTGTGTGTATACGTGTGTGTACNGTGTGTGTGTACTTTCTGTGTGTGTACTGCTGTGTTGTGTGTGTGTGTGTAGTGTGTGTACTGTTTGTGTGTGTTCAGTGTGTACACNGTGTGTGTGNGTGTGTGTGCTGTGTGNGTGTGTGTGTACTGTGTGCTGTGTGTGTACTGCGTGTGTACTGTGTGTGTGTACTGCACTGTGTGTGTACTGTGTGTGTGTGTACTGTGTGTGTACTGTGTGTGTACTGTGTGTGTACTGTGTGTGTACTGTGTGTGTACACGTGTGTGCTGTGTGTGTGTACCGTGTGTGTACTGTGTGTGTGCTGTGTGTGTGTACTGTGTGTGTGGAACTCCCCCTAAGTCGACTCGGCCTCAAACGAGTACCTGGTGCGGTGTACAAACATCGCCACCAGGGAGACAAAGGCGGCCGGGCGTGGTGCTGGCCACCCACCCCTCGTGTGTCGTGCCGGCCTTCATAGGTGCTCGCTAACAGCACTTGCCCCAAAAGTTTGCTAAGGCTATACGGGGGATCTTTGTCCACGTGTGTGTGTATATACCCGGTGCTTATATTTGTATCTTTCTGTGATTACACAGTACCTACTGAAAATGTTGATGTACAAAACATCACAGTTTTGCTAAATTTAAGATGTTTATGTTTAATTTGCTTAGTGCCAATCCGTGAAGTTGAAGCATATTTTCTACAAATGTGCCATATTTCATGGTCTACATTCACACTTGAGTATATAATGCACCAAAACCTGTCTCAAGTGTCTAGGTACATGTATAAGTGTCAGTTTGAGAGATATTTGGTGTTGCTAAAATGTATATAAATAAAGTTACAAACAAAACCAGCAGCATAAGATTTTCGTTTTTTCCAATTCACGATTATATACATTTATGGATTTTGAAAAAAAAACTGCAGGGTATTTTGCGGCGAACTTTTAACATAAAGTCGAAAATGGTTTTGTCTATGAAAAAATAATTTAAAAAGTAGTTCCCAGGTGTGGGAACGAAAATCATTTTCTAGCCACTTTTTCCTAGTTCACCTTATGGCCTAGGTGTGGTGTGTAAACATCATCACTGGGGAAAGACAAAGGCGGTCGGTCGTGGTCTGGCCACATCACCCTCGCACTACGATACGGCCACCCGCTTACCCCAACATTCTGTGCAGCTATTGGGATGAAAGATCGTTGAAGTTCAACATACAGAAGAACTTCAACATACATACAGAACATACTGTGCATTTCGATTTAAAGCTTTCGTGACTGCAGGGATTCATCTTCTTGGTTCTTTCGGTAAAGTCACGTAGAAGGGAAATAATAAAATAATAAAATTAAACATAATAAAATAATTATATTTAAAGCTTTCGTGACTGCAGGGATTCATCTTCTTGGTTCTTTCGGTAGTCACGTAGAATGTTATACATTTTATTATTTTTATTTTTATGACTTTTTTAAAACATAATAAAATAATTTTTATTAGGTTTTATTTTATTATTTATTATTTCCATTCTACGTGACTTTACCGAAATAATAAAAATAACATTTTTATTATGTTTTATTTTATTTTTTCTTATTTCCATTCTACGTGACTTTACCGAAAGAACCAAGAAGATACTGTACATTATGTAACTACCTTTGGTATGCAAGTATAGCTCAACATTTTGCAAGTTATCAAGTCTGCGTTAACCAGGCGTACATGTGGTGCACATGCAAACAAAACAAGGCTTTGATCATTATATATGCATGCTTTGTTTGCATTTTTATCACATTTACGTGCGGTTAATGCAGACTTCATTCCTTGCTATTTGAGCATCTTAACACCTGTTTTATTGTCAGAAAGGGTAAAACACTATTGTTATTTTTTATGCTTTGGGGCCGTCCATAAATGACGTCACGCACCTTAATTAAATAACTTTTTAATAATGTTTTCTCCTACAACATCAGAGTGCAGCGCCACATTAAATACGCACTACAATGACAATAGTTTAAAGCGATTTGAGGCTTGTTTTATTTTCTAAATGGAAATATGGTTGGGGGGGGGGACAGAGCTTTGTGACGTCATATTTGAGGGGGGTCTGACTTTTTGTGACGATAGGGGGGGGGTAAAAAATCATCTAAAATAGCGTGACGTCATTTATGGACGGCCCATTTCATACTGACAATAAAGGTCCCACGATACATCTGTACCTGTTGTACTGTCTCAACACAAGGGGCCGTTGGCACATGAATTTTACAGCCATTTGTTCGATCCACTGCTGAATGAATGCCTCCTCCCGTCCACGGCGCGTCGGTCACTGGGGTTGTTTGACCATACTTCACCACGCTGGTCAGTGCGGCTGCTGGGTGAGATCCCCGTTGTCTATTCGTTGTAGGGCAAGGCCGTAATTATAATATTCAAATATGCTCAAAATGTCCCCCCAATATATTGCTGTAAAATGTATTTCGTTTATATATTGTGGTTATGGTTGTACTTTATTAATCCCTAATCTCTGCCATTACATACAATGAAACAAGAAAAGGTAAATTTCGATTTAAAGCTTCGTGACTGCAGGGATTCATTTTCGTGGTTCTTTTGGTAAAGTCACGTAGAAGGGAAATAATAAAATAATAAAATAAAACATAATAATTCTCACGACGTTTCGGCCACAACGCAAATATTCCAGGTCGGTCTGGGGTGCCCCCGNAAAAAAAATTAAATTTGAAAACGTTTCCTGCCTAAAATATAAAAAAATTCCAACACATAGGATGAACTTTTTAAATATTTTACAATAATGTCTAATAGTATATTGTATTACATTGCTCTGTTTTTTCTTTTTTACATTTTCTTGTTTAAACACAATCATATAAACATAAATCTATTTTATAGCAATATATTGGGGGGACATTTTGAGCATATTTGAATATTGGAGGAATGTCCCACTCAATATACATTATAATTACGGTCTTGCTGTGGGATGCCATGCGGTATTGGCGTCGACGAGGATGATAATTTTCGTCTTCTTATTTCGTACGGCCGATGGATTAGATGCTGATCAGAGGTCGCAAACGGGTTTTGATTCCTTACCCGTACCCGGCCGCACCAGGGTCGCAAATGGGTACCCGTTCTCTACACGTACCCGTACCCTACCCGAAATGAGTGACAAACGGTGACTCACCAGTGACTCACGGCCTACCCGTACCCGGCCGCACCAGGGTCGGTATCGGTAGGGTACGGGTATCGGGTACCGGTTGCGACCTCTGATGTTGATGCTCTTCAGTGTTTGTGGTTCAGCCCAGGAGTTTCGTGGGAAAATGTGCGCGTGATTTGACTTGCCAAACAGCGGCCTCTAGTGGCGACTAGCGGCAAATCCGGACGATGTTACCGTCTCTCGGTGCCAATGGGGATAGACCGCGTTTTTAAATCTAATATATTAAGTTCGCTTGCTTGCTGGCGTGCTTGCGTGCTTGCTTGCTTGCTTACGACCGTGCAAACCTTTTGGTCGTTTTTTAACCCACTTCCCGTGATCCAATCGAGCTGACATTTTGCACACAGACTCGTTGTGCGAGACAATTAATGTTCGTGAAATTTTTTTTCCAAATTTTACACTGTTTAGGGAAACCAAATTAAATATTTAATTACCAATTGCTTAATACTGGCAGACAATCATCTGACCCATAGGTGGCAGCCATCTCAAGCCAGAGGACGAGAGGACTCTAGCCGCCACGCATATAAAGGATTTATAGTGAAAAACTTTGTTTTTACGGGTTATACTTATTTTCGCTCTCAATAACAGCTCACTCAGTCTCTGATTTCAGATGTCCAGTAAATATTTTAGTCAATCAGCCTTTTGGCTTTCAGCAAACCCTTAACCAACGATTGAGTTTGTATCGATAATTTAGCACATTTTTGACCGTACATAAAATAATCTAGATTTGAAGTTTTCGTGACTGCAGGGATCCATACTCTTTGGTTCTTTCGGTAAAGTCACGTAGGTATAAAATAAAATAAATTAAGTTTAACACGGAGGCTTTCGCGACCAATATATTCATAATAAAGTTTTTGGGTTTAGTTCGCGTTATTTATAAATTGTCGTAACCCTCCACCACCCGACACGGCCAATCAGTAAAAAAGTGTCACGTTGACAAAAAAGATGTTTCGTAAACAATATTTCCACGTTGCTGCTCAACGTTTTCCAGAATACTATGGCCCATAGGTGGAGTTTGACTTATAAATTTGGGGCGGGTGGCAGGGGTTCGTTTTGTCCCTCACATTAGGAATCGTTGGTGCATATAATTATTTTTTTTAATCTTAATTGTAAACCACTGAAAATAAATGAATAAAGTGCAGTTTGGGGGTTGGCTTTGCCCACCTCTGCACCCTGCAAACTCCCCTGATGCTATTGCCGCTCATCTTTTAGGCCAAAACACAGCTTAGGGGCCGTCCATAAATGACGTCACGCACCTGGGGTGGGGGGGGGGGAGACTGTGACGTCACATCAAAATGCGCAACTTTAAATAAATATAGACAACACGTTCTACTTAATTAAATAGACTTTTAATAAATGTTTTCCCTACAACATCAGAGTGCAGCGCCACATTAAATACGCACTACAATGACAATTGTTTCAAGCGATTTGAAGCATTTTTTTTTTTTGGGGGGGCAGAGCTTTGTGACGTCATATTTGAGGGGGGGCTGACTTGTGACGTGTGTGACGAAGGGGGGGGGGGGGTAAAAAATCGTCCAAAATCGCGTGACGTCATTTATGGACGGCCCCTTAACACCTGTTTTATTGTCATACTTTTTTAAATTTTATTTACTTTGTAAAATAGTCGGGGAATTGGCTAACGGTATCATCTGTGTCACGAACCAAAACAACTAAACGCCTCAATGTATTCCTCCTCCACCACCTCAATTCAACCGCACTACCACCACCACCACAGCGTCAAATCAACCACCACCATAACACATTCTGCGGAGGAATGGGTTGCTCGGTCAATGGCCAGGGTCAACGGCGGCGTGGTGTATTCCGCAAATATGCCCGACTGTGAGGGCGGGCACAAGCGGCGTGAGTAGGTTAAACGTTGAGTTTTATAAGGGCACCACGGGGTGACCAGCCCCTCCCAGCCCCACCCTCCCACCCCCACCCAGCCCCACCCAGCCCTCCCCACCTCCCCACCCAGCCCCTCCCTCCCCATCCAGCCCTTCCCTCCACGACGGACGGACACAATAATCCCCTGTGAGCTGGTGTAACCAGGAGGTTCCTACCAGTACAACCCTCTTATCATCAGCAACCACAAACCAGCGGCTGCGAACTTACATCTTCATCCCTAACCACCACGCGGCCTTAAATCAACAACCACGACAACAAACACCCATACCGTGTCAACCCACACGGGTTACCCGTAATTATTGTCCGGGGAAATTGAGTTTTCAGGTCCATACGGTGTACAGCCGTTTCGATACGGGCAAATACAAATGTCTATTTGTTTGTGTTTCTCCCTTGTGATGGGAGTTTGTAGGATGAAAGTTGAGATTTATAGAGGCACGGGGTGACCAATAAGGTCTAAATTGGCCTGTAATAATGTAAGCGCTGATAAGGGGTTGACAGGTTCAAGTTCAAAGTTCATGTATTAGGTATAGCCCTGTGAGCCATTCGGCTCTTGAATCGGGTGCAACCGCAACAAACAAAAAACAAAAACATGAACAAAAACAACTCAAAGTGAATATGTGACTACCACAGTCTTGAAACAACAACAACCACAACCAACAGCGCAACAACAATCACAGCCTCAAATTATCATCAATAACGACCACACAAAAACCGACGACAAAACTCACCACCTCACGTCCTCTAAGCAACAGCAATAACTTTCACAATCAACCACCACAACTCAGGAGCAGTGGTGAAGAAATTGTGAGCGGGCAATGTCGCAGCCAGGAGCGGGTGGCGAGGGAGGAAGGAGGAGGAGGAAGAAGCCAAGACTGGATGGAGGGCAGCAGGAATCAGAATCTTCTTGGTTCTTTCGGTGAAGTCACGTAGAAGGGAAGTAATAAAATAATAAAAATAAAACATAATAAAACATCTTCTTGGTTCTTTCGGTAAAGTCACGAAAGCTTTCAATCGAAAAATAATAAAACATATTATTATATTATTATTTTATTATATTATTTTATTATGTTTATTTTTATTACTTTATTACTTCCCTTTTACGTGACGTAAGGCGCTCTTCTTCACCTCCAACCCAGCTTATATATAAGCTCCAAGCTTGGCAGTGTCTCATTCTTCACCTGAAGACGGCTGTTTGCGTTGTGGCCGAAACGTCGTGAGAATTTTTTATTATGTTTTATTTGTATTATTTTATTACTTCCCTTCTACGTGACTTTAACGAAAGAACCAAGAAGATTTACCGAAAGAACCAGGAAGATGAATCCCTGCAGTCACGAAAGCTTTAAATATAATTATTTTATTATGTTTTATTTTTATTACTTAATTACTTCCCTTCTACGTGACTTTACCGAAAGAACCAAGAAGACGAATCCCTGCAGTCACGAAAGCTTTAAATCGGAATCAGAATCTTTATTTAGGCTGCAGAAGTAATCCGATGAGCTGTTAAGCTCTTTTTTTCACAGATGTCCAGGTATTGACGGGCGAGCAAAGTTACAACAGCGAACAGAATACAGCAACAAAAAAACCGACAGGGAGGGAGGGGGAAGGGGAGGAGGGAGGGGAAGGGGAGGAGGGAGGGGAAGGGGAGGAGGGAGGGGAGGGGAGGAGGGANGGGGGGAGGAAAAGGAAGGAGGGGTGGTTGGGGGGGAGAGGGCGGAGGAGGTGGGGGGGCAGAGGGCGGGGGAGGTGGGGGGAGGTTGGGGGGGCAGGGGAGGTTGGGAGAGGAGGTTGGAGGGGGAGAGGTTGTGGAGGGCTGGGGAGGTTNGGGGGAGAGGGGCGGGGATGTTGGGGAGGTTGGAGGGGGAGAGGGGCGGGGGAGGTGGGGGGCAGAGGGCGGGGAGGTGGGGGGGGAGGGCGGGGACGTTGGGGGGCAGGGGAGGTTGGGGAGAGGGGAGGGAGGTTGGAGGGGTGAGGGGAGAGGTGTGGAGGGGCTGGGAGGTTGGGGGGAAGAGTGGCGGGGATGTTGGGGAGGGCGGGGGTGGTTGGAGGGGGGAGAGGGGCGGGGGAGGTTGGGAGGGGGCTGGGCAGGGGGGCTGGGGAGGGGGGGGCGGGGGAGGTGGGGGGGCGGAGGGGAGGGGGGACAGGNTGGGGGGGAGGGCGGGGATGTTGGGNAGGGCGGGGTGGTTGGGGAGAGGGGGGGAGGTTGGAGGGGTGGGCAGGGGGCTGGGGAGGGGGGGAGAGGGGCNGGGTCGAGGTTGGAGGGGGGGAGGTTGGGGGGGGAGAGGGCGGGGAGGTNGTGGGGGGGAGAGAGAGGGCGGGGAGGTTGGGGGGGAAGGGCGGGGAGGTTNGGGGGTGGGGGGTNTGGGGGAGGGGGCGGGGAGGTGGAGGTTNGGGGGAGAGGCGGGGAGGTTGGAGGGGGTGGAGGGGGCGGGGGAGGGGGCGGGGAGGGGAGGTTNGGGGGAGAGGGGCGGGGGAGGTTGGGGAGGGGGCGGGGAGGTTGGAGGGGGGAGAGGGGCGGGGGAGGTTGGGGAGGGGGCGGGGGAGGGGGCGGGGGAGGGGAGGTTGGGGGGAGAGGGGCGGGGTCGAGGTTGGAGGGGGGGAGGGGGCGGGGAGGTTGGAGGGGGGGAGGAGAGGGGCGGGGTCGAGGTTGGGGGGGGAGAGGGGCGGGGAGGTTGGGGGGAGAGGGCGGGTCGAGGTTGGGGGAGAGGAGAGGGCGGGGTCGAGGTTGGGGGGGAGAGGGGCGGGGTGGAGGGGGGGAGAGGGCGGGGGAGGTTGGGAGGGGGTTGGGCAGGGGGCTGGGAGGGGGGGAGGTTGGGGGGAGAGGGGCGGGTCGAGGTTGGAGGGGGGGAGGTTGGGGGGGGAGGGGGCGGGGGAGGTAGTGGGGGGGAGAGAGAGGGGCGGGGTCGAGGTTGGGGGGGAAGGGCGGGGTCGAGGTTGGGGGGGTGGGGNGTGGGGGAGGGGCGGGGAGGTTGGAGGTTGGGGGGAGAGGGCGGGGTCGAGGTTGGAGGGGTGGAGGGGGCGGGGGAGGGGGCGGGGAGGTTGGAGGTTGGGGGGAGAGGGCGGGGTCGAGGTTGGAGGGGGTGGAGGGGGCGGGGGGAGGGGCGGGGGAGGTTGGAGGTTGGGGGGGAGAGGGGCGGGGGAGGTTGGGGGGAGAGGGCGGGGGAGGTTGGAGGGGGTGGAGGGGGCGGGGGAGGTTGGAGGGGGAGAGGAGAGGGCGGGGGAGGTTGGGGGGGGAGAGGGGCGGGGTCGAGGTGGGTGGGGGAGGAGGAGCCGGCGCCCATGGACAAGATGGCGGAGCTGGAGGACGTGAGTCTGGACGGGCGGCCCCTGCACTCTCTGCGCGTCACAGACCTCAAGGCGGCCCTGGAGCAACGCGGCCTCGCCAAGAGCGGCCCAAGAACGCGCTCGTCAAGCGTCTCAAGGGGGTGAGGCTCCCGCGGGCCCATGCGTCCCCGAGCCCCTTGAGGCCTACCCCCATCCCCCCCTCATCCCGCTCAAACGCGCGTTGGCGCCTCGACTAAGCGCGGCGCGGGGCCCGAACCCCCCTCGCCGTCCGTCTCGGTCTCTCCTTGAGCCCCCTCGTTTTTCTCCTCAGCCCCTGGCCCCCCTTTTGGAAGAGGTGGGGTGTGTGTGCAAACCACACTCTGCCGGGTTGTTGAGGGGGTAGGGGGGTAGGGTTGGCGCCTTGCGGGCACGGGGTAACGAGGCCGCGTGTGGAGCGAGAGAGGCGCGGGGTGAACTCTCAACACGAGGGTTCGAGAGCGTGAAACTCACCCCACACTCACCCCCCGTGGGTCGAGAGGCTTTTACGTGGTCCCCGTGGGTTATCGTGGCCCCCGTGGAGGTCTGTGTTGAGTTATGAACTCGAGGCACTACCTCGTAAAACTCGCTGAGGCCTAAATGTTGGATTCGGACTGCGCGGCCTAAGTGGTTCGCATGTCCCAGTCGATGATTATTGTTATTTCTGTGATCGTTGTTTGGTCTTGCATGGGTATTCTTGTGTGTAGCCTGTTGTAGTGTTGAGGACTTGTTAACTAATTGCGTGGTGTATCTTCACTGGTTTATAAAGCCACACGGAGGGCCTAATGTGGCTTTCGGCGGGGCTTGTGATAGTGGTGGGTTTTCGTGTCCCCTTGTGGTCTGTAATGGAATATTTTTGTGTTTACGTTATCCAAGTTTGATCCCTTAATGGGGTTTATTAGTACATGTGAGAAGTCTGTCATGAGTTCTAAACTCGCAACGTGGTTGTGGACTGCTGGACTAGAAACTCGCATTGCGGCCTAATGTGGGTTACTTTATAATGTTTAGTTTATCCTTTTAGTGGTCTCAACGGTTGTTTTGTTTTCAACAGTTGGTTCTAAACTTATGTGTTATGCTCTTTAAATATATATTACACCTTAGAGGCGTATTGTGGGTCAGACCAACGGAGAGGTTTGTGTTCATTATTATGTAAGATGTTATTAACTCACTGACGCCGAAGATAATTTAGACTGATAACTCTTTTTAACGCTCTATGCTGGGTTATAGACTCAGAGGGACGGGGATGCCTTAAAAGTCATCTCGCAGTGAGGGGTATAGAGTCGTTACGGATTTCAGTGCGTTATTAATCTGCAGGTTTGTTCTGAATGCGTTTTAAATTCACTGCAAGGTTGGTGGTGAGTTGTAAACTTAAGTAGTGGTTTGAGCTGTGGTCCGTTACATCATATCGGTGTGGAATCTGATGGGTTAGAACTTTGGTTTATAACTTGGTTAGAAACGTACGGTAATGTATCACGACACATCGTGGCTTCCGATGAGTTATAATGTCCCAGTGCTGTATCTGGTAGGTTATTAACCCAGAGCGAATATCCATGCCAAGTTACAAGCGGATAGGATGGTTCTCGTTGAGTTGCAATGTCTTGCTGTTGGCTACATTGAGTTATAGTCTAACAGCACAGTCTAGGATGAGTTATGTTATAATGTCCATATATAAGTCTTTGGTCACAGATTTGCTGTGGGTTTATAGTGTACGAAGCCAGGTTAAAAGCATAGCTTTCAATGTGTTATAATATTCGTGTGGTCTTTGATATTTTGCACACTTTTTGGATGGTCTATGCTATGCTGGATTGTTCGAGCACGGTCCACATTAAGCTGCAATGGTTCTTAAGTGTGGATTAGTGATAGTGCCCTAGGTGTAGTCTGAGTTAGTTATACTATCCCCAGCCTGTTCTATTATTACCTGTGAGAAATCCACATGGTTTTGGATAGGAATTAAATCACCGAGTGGATTTTGTGTTTTGCCCCCCCGCCCCATCTCAACTCCAATTTTATTTAGATTGTGCAATCAGCATCATGAGGCCAAGGATTTACAGTTTTTGGAAATCACAGAGCAGTGCAACCCTGTATGCTGGAGAACAGAAGCATCGTCATTAGATTTTCACAGAACTTCTACTGATATCCCTTCCAAGTGATCTTTCTCTTTAGACCATCAACTCATGACACCTGCGTCTTACTAAACCACCCAGACTTAAATCTCGGATCTGAGCCACCAAGCCCACCTCTTCATATTACCTGTTGAGCGTTACGATATCTTGAAGTGTGACGTGTTCCTAATTATAAACCCTTGAGTGTGGCTTACGTGCTATAAGCTCGTTAGCGTGGTTCTTGAGTTGCTGTGCCAGTGCCTTCCTTGGTGGATTATAAACTCAGTGGCCAATGTGGTGTTGCAGGCTCACTAGGTTACAAATATATCATAATTATACAATATGAGCATTATATGGTAACGGCTCAGCTTGCTTTACATTCAGTTGTATTGCCCTTAGCAGGGTACTTATGAAATTATAATTTCTCAGTATGGCGTATGATCAGTATGAAGCCCCCAGATTCGCCTGTAATCTAAGTTGTCGTGTTGTCTTTGGTGGGTTGTAATGTCCCAGCCTGGGTAATATATGTACTTGTCCAGCCCTTTTCTCAGTCCGTTGCTGGAAAAGGGCTTTCCATAAGTTCGTGCTGGATTATAAACTCATAACGCTCCCGCATGATCGCAGAAGAACTAAAAACTCAGTTTGGTCTGTGATGAGTGTTATTGTCGAGGCGTTCTCCTTATAATATCTCTGGTGCATTATTATATCTCTGTTTGGTCTTTTCTGGGTTAAACACTTGCAGAGAACGCCGGATACTTACCGCTAGTGAGTTATAAGGTCCCACAGTTTATGATAAGTTAGAAACTGACAATGTCCACAATTATTTCATATTCTCAGCTTGGTCTTTGGATCATAATGTCCCAGTGTGGTTCTCCTTAAGGTACGACACTTGTACGTGTTCTTTACAGACCTACAATATCCCTCTAAAACATTGCCATCCATTTGCCGATTGTTTCCGCCGGTAGTTTGCAGTAACTCGTATTACCTCAGTAGCATTGGGCAGGAGTGGTACCTGTCGTGGTTCGTGTCTATTAATCGCAACGTTTGGTAAAGCCGCATCTCTCTCCCGTGTGTTCTGCTCACAGGCCCTCATGCTGGAACAGCTGCAGAAGACGTCTGGTCAGCAGGCTGGCTTGCAGCCCAACTCTTCCGTAAGTGCCCCCGTGCCTTCTCTGTTTACGCAGCCAAGAGCTGCTGGCAAGAGAGAGCGAGCGAGAGAGATTCACCCCGTGTCTCAACTTTTATTGTCTGGGGCCTGTCGCAGTCACACTTGTGCAGTGAATGGTGGGTTTTGCATACTAACGCCGATGACGCCGTTGCGCAGATCGGGGAGGAGATGAGCTCCAACAGCTTCATCAAGCAGTACCTGGAGAAACAACAGCAGCTCCTGCAGCAGAGGATAGCGCGCGATGCGCAGGCGGCCACCGAGTCAGAGGGTGAGTACGAGGCATCGCGACGCATCGGCGATTAAAACAGATTTTCGTGTTCACGATTAAATTCGGCGGCAGGGTGGCGCAGTGTTAACACTCGTGCCTCACGGCAAAATGTGCTCGGTTCGATTCCTCCCTCGGATGCCTTTCTGTGTGGAGTTTGTACGCTCTCCCGCTGTTCTGTATGGGTTTGCTCCAGGTTCTCCAGTTTCCTTCGTAGCTAAAAAAATATGCAATGTAACTGCTATTGGACAAACATCCCAATGCTAAAAAAGTACCTGCAAATGATTCAAATTGGGATGGCACATAGCAACATCGCCGCCTTCTCCGAATACTTGGCAGGACCTTCTTAAAAAATTAGTCTTGAGGTTCAGTGAGACTCCTGGGTAAACAAGAGTTATACTGGTAGGAACCTCCTGGTTACACCAGCCCACAGGGGATTATTCTGTCCGTCCGTCGTGCATCCAAAAATGGGAGGGGTGGGGCTGGGTGGAGAGGGGAGGGTGGGGAGGGGCTGGGTGGGGAGGGAGGGTGGGGAGGGGCTGGGTGGGAGGGAGGGGCTTTTCACCCCGTGGTGCCCTTATAAAACTCAACGTTTAACCTTCTCACGCCGGCTTGTGCCCGCCCTCACAGTCGGCCATATTTGCAGAATACACCACGCCGCCGTTGACCATTGACCGAGCAACCCAACGTTCCTACCAGCTCCTTTTGCAGGAATGTGTTAATATTCACCATTCATGCAAATTGGGGTGCATCAGTGGTTCCTGCACCGAACTACGATCCCGGCGACCTGAGTTCTCAATTCCCCAACACAGTTCGCGCCATTGGGCAGTGATATATGAACCAGTCATGCATGAGGCATGGTCATAAAACCCCAACTCCACGGCGGAGTTAGGAAGTTTAATCCAGCAGTGGATATACAGTGCGGTAAACAATGATCGTTTGAAGGTGCATGTAAATGCTATGCTAACGATACATTTAGGCGAATGGAACAAACAATGCCGTACAAACGAGAAGGAACAAATAAAAAAATCGGGCAGTAATAATGATTACTGACCGATTTATATATTTTTAGAATATTTTTACTTATTATTATTCGAATTATAATTCGACAAAAAACTTCATTCCTGAAAGAACTTGCGACCAAGAATTGTGACAATCACTGGATAAGGGGAGTTGCTACTTACCTACCACCAACCATCGTCACCAGTTTGGCATTATTATCATTATTACACTTGTTTAGGCACGTAACGATGCATAGATTCATAGATTAAAATCAATCCTCACGCTTGCGATACTGGCATAGAGTCGATAACAATTCATACAAACGAAATGCTCGTGTTACATTCATTGACCAGTGGAGCGAACAAAACTCTACCATTGGCACTGAACTGACACGAAACAGTAAAAATGAGATGGTTAAAAACAACGTAAAAAAATTAACCCGTAAAAACAAAGTTTTCACTATAAATCCTTCATATGCGTGGCGGCTAGAGTCCTCTCGTCCTCTGGCTTGAGATGGCTGCCACCTATGGGTCAGATGATTGCCTGCCACCATTAAGCAATTGGTAATTAAATATATTTATTTTTCCTAAAAAGTGTAAAATTTTGGGAAAAAAATTTCACGAAAATTGTCACGCACGAGTCTGTGTGCAAAATGTCAGCTCGATTGGATCACGGGAAGTGGGTTAAAAAACGACCGAAAGATTTGCACGGTCGTAAGCGCGCAAGTAAGCAAGCAAGTGAACTTAATATAAAGGATTTAAAAAAGAGCAAATGCTTCGAATGGGATCCCGGCTGTTAAATGTCACTTTTCATAAAATCGCTAGGGATGATGAATCACCCCAGGTCTAAAGGGTTCACGTGGAGCCACCAATGAGTTCATCTGAGCCTGCTGAACATGTGAGCGCGTCTTGTTGCAATCGTGCCGTGAGGATAAATTGCGCGTGTTTGCGCCGTGTGCAGAGGTGTCTGCCGAATCGGAGGATGAGACCACCTCGCACCAAGACTCGTTGGTCACTCAGCCTCCAGACCTGCAGTCCATTCCCGAGAACCAGGAGCTCAACAGCTACACAGGTAGCACGCCCGCGACTGCCACGGCAGCCGTGCACGGAGCGCTCGGCGGCTTCGTTTTGTTTGCGAATCGCCAAACGTATTTGAGACTGGCGAGGTCTACAGTATAACCTCGAGAAGCCAGACTAAACGGAGGGGGAGAGCATTTCCGGTTGTGGGAAATAAGTAACAAAGCGGCACTTAAATCACAAATTTATTGACTTACACATAATTATTCAAGTAAAATTACATTCACCAACAGGGGAGAGCATTTCCGGTTGTGGGAAATAAGTAACAAAGCGGCACTTAATTTACAAATTTATTGACTTACACGTAATTATTCAAGTAAAATTACATTCACCAACAGAGGACGTGCTGTCCAAAGGTATGTGCATTATATTTCCACCAGTCTAAATAAAGATTTTGAATGTTTATTTCGGTGGCCCTTCTTGCTTACCTCGAATTCCAGAACATTTGACCTTGTGAAATGTAACATTTGACCTTCGTCAATATGAAAATTAAAAAGTCCATTTTAACGTCCGTTACACGCAGCCAGTTCATAATTGCAATATTGCGTCATTCATTGAAAGATCACACATCGCCGTACATGCAAACATTTAAACTCTGTACAAAACGAGATCGGGCAGGAAAAATTAAGGTGAAGAGATTGTATCAAGTCTTTGGTCTTTTGATCCAAAGCGGCGATGGTGTAGAAGTGAGTTTACAGTCGTGACTTAAAATCATCGACACATTCCATTGACCAAGTCACATCAATAGCTGCAACAAAGCATCAAGCAGTCTGGATCATGCAAATGTTAACACCTTGTAGGAGAGCATTCCTTAATTCATAAACGTTCTAACCAGGCGAGGGAGACGAGTTGAACAAAGCGACACCGTAAACATGATAAACGATCAATAACAATCGTGTACAATGCAGTGAGACTTGGGCATGAATAAGTGGGTTATTATGTTTTATTTTTATTATTTTATTACTTCCCTTCTACGTGACTTTACCGAAAGAACCAAGAAATGAATCCCTGCAGTCACGAAAGCTTTAAATCGAAAAATAAGTGGGTTGTTACAAGCTCGGATATTTTTAATGGGATGCCGCTTCCACATTGGCTACACCGCTGTCTCTTAGCCGCACAGCTACAGCCACAGCTGACAGCCCGTGCTTCTTTCCGCTCCGCGCGTGTGCTCAGCGGCAGAGCCCCGGTTGCGGCGGTGGCCGAGGCATCTGCGGGACAGGACAAGAACGAGCCGGTAGAGCCGGAAGAAGAGGAGGAGGAGGAGGAGCGCGTCTGGCCCAAGCGAGTAGAGCGCAAGCGACGCAGCCGCAACTCGCTGCCTGCCGAGCCGGCGGAGGAAGCGCCGCCGGTCGTGAGGAGGACGCCCCGCAAGTGGAGCGGCGGGTACCGCGTGGACGACAAGGTGTTGGCGCCGCCGAGGGTCGATGCGGCGGAGAAGCAGCAGGCGGAGGAGGACTCCGAGGAGCCGTCGCTCACGGACCGCCAGGAGGTCAGAGGCTTGTCGCTGTGTAAGGGGGGTCGGTTCAAAAGTAGGCATGTAACGATTCATCGATAAATATCGATTGTCACGCACAGGACACGCACGTCTTAAGTTGTCTGTGTAGAGAGTGGCTGTTGTCAATTCGTGCAAATTGTAAAAAATAAATAGGCCCATGGTCGCGACAAACGAGATGAAACAAGTTAGACGGACAAGACGGGACAAAGAGACTTCAAACAGGACAAACAATTGACGAAACAGACACTACTTATTAAATCATGCAAACAAGGCAGGCGCTCCAACAAAGCAGTACAAATGGGACAAAAATATAAAATATAATGCCTTCTGAAATCAAATTGTTACCCAAAATTATGACTTGACATTTGTTACATTTGTCCGAGCGGTAAATCGTTACATGCCTATTTAAGTGTCATTTGTATAGTTTTATGCTACGTTTCCATCGCCACCGGGGAAAGCCTCGATCATAAACTGGCCTTGTGGGCTCAGCCCGGATTCCCACGACAAGCCGTACCGGGTCCTCACCAAGCGGGGTCTCTTAAGCAGACCCCGTCACTTTTATTTCACAAGGGAGCCGCACACTTTAGCTTTTTTGTTTTTAATCTTTAGCCTCCCTTGGAAATAGTCTCAATGTTATGGGGTTTGGTGCGTTCACACGGGGCGCGCCTCCTGTGGTGTTCCTCGCCTAGTTTGACTTGGGGGTGGGGTGGGGAACTTTATATATATGTATGTATGTACAGGTTTTCACGCTTTATGCGGTAGTAGATGCGTTACCAATAAAAGGGGCGTACTAAAGCGAAACCGCACGAGACGGATGCCTGCCGAATAGCGCGTGCAGTACCCCAAACAAGTCCGACCGCATTGCCGCATACGAGTGAATTCAAACCACATGTAGCACATTTTGGGTCGCGATAGGTTCGTTGCATATACGCAAATTGTATAAACCCAACTTGAATAAAGCGATGGAAACCTGCATATTCAAAAAAAAATTTTGGCTTGGAATAACCTAACTCACCCCAAACATAAAAAACAACCTTTTGATCGCTGAGAGTAAAGATGGGGAGGTCATAGCAGCACTGCGCAAGTGGTTGAGCACTGAGATGCAGATTGGAGCCGTGCTGTCAATCCTAGAACAACCCAGGATGGCCGAATCCGCTTTCCACTTGGTCATGGGAACGTAGCATATCCCTTTTGTGACTCATTCTCTCCTCCCAAATACGTGTTGAAAACATGAATAACACCTTACTATTATTAAGTTGTTTTTTTTGCAGGATTCCAACCTGATGTGCACCTCCTTATTTAATCGCATTGATCCCGATCCATCTCCACGAACGTTCCTCGATATATTATACAATGATGCGTTCTCCAGTTGAGTTTCCCCTGCGAGTGTCTTCAGTCAACTGGAGAACCTGTACATTCCTTTGTTTATCTTGAGCCCCCACTTTGCAGAATTCTGTATTAAGTTGTCCTACGATTTCCTGCAGTTTGTTTCCAACAGCGAATGGAAACGGCCAATGGAAATAGATGGTTTCACTTATTTAACTTTCCACTCGCAAATCAAAGAAGTGAGACCAGTTTTCGGAACAAAAATTAATGATCCTGTTCACGAAATGTTTACCAAGAATTGGAGTGCCACGATCATCCTTTTATTTGAAAGTCACGAAAGAACTTGAAGAATTACAGGCACGTTAGCCTCTTATTCCAAGTGCACTAATTGACTTTATTTATCTTGAGCCCTATTTTGTACCTTCATTACATATGTTATTTGGTGATACTGCATTGGCTGTGGTGAGTCACACAAACAAAAAGCCTCGACACATTCGCCAATAACACTGTGTGTGGGCTTATAAGGAAAAATATGCTAGGCAACGTTTTGGGCAATTGTCCTTCATAGAACATAACCTCATTTACATAGCGGTCTACTTTTGCGGATGACATCTGGGGATCTTTAACGTCCACTGAAGAAGAAGACGTGTTATGTTGTGCTATCAAGAAGGGCCATTGCCTGAAACGTCACCTATATATGTTTCGTATTAAGGCCACAGTGTTATTGGTGAATGTGTCTTCTTTATTGGCTCTTGTTCAAGATTATCAGATTATTGCCCAATGAAGAGAAATCCACCAAGTTGCCTGAAGAAAGTGTTAAATCGGTGCGTATCTCCAGCTAACGACCGATGGATCAAATAGGTGCGTGGACACTGACAAAGGATATGAAACAAAAGAGGCACGGACAGGTGCGTGCATTAAATCACACTGAGAAAAAGGAACACGTGGATTAGAGAACACACGCACGTTAGACATATTGACTGCTAAAAAATCAAGTGGGATTGGGCAGGACGTGTCACTAGTAGAGATGATGACCGGTGGTCGAGACTAACGGTGGAGTGGCAGCCAAAGGAGGGAACACGCCCTAGAGAACATACACCACAGATGACGTCAGCTTATGTGCAGAAGATAGACGGATTGTTACATCCCCGGACTGTGAGGCACAGTGAAACCTTCATCCAGCAGTGGATAGATAATAGATGATATTGATGAGTGGTGCTATTGTTCACAGTAGAGCCCAGGATGCCTCCCGTGTGAGTGAGCGCCGTGTGACCCGTGCCTGCCCGGGCGTGCGTCTCCCTCGTTAGGATGAAGCCCCTATCCCAGTATTGACGGCCCAAGTTCCGTGTACGGAGCCGCCAGAGCCTGAGGCCTGCGGGGACGCACAGGCTCCCGCGAGCCCCCCTCCTCCCCACGCCGCCCCCAACGACGCCCCTCGCCTGTCGGCCAGAAGTACCCGCCGTGCAGGACTCGCGTCCGCTTGTGACGGTGATGGTGACGCTACAGCTCCGGCAGAAGAAGCTGACGAAGGGAGAGAGGCGCCACGGGGATGCACGTTAAGCCCAAGAGAGGCGCGGAGATGGCGCAGAAGGTGGCGGAGGAAGAAGAGAAGATGGATGTCACTGTGGGAAAAGTAAAGGGAGCAGAAGACCGCAACTCGCGTGGAGCTGGGTGGATCCGCCGGCCAAGCGTCCGTCATTCAAGCTGCGTGCAAGCGCGATGGTGCTCCTGCTGAAGAGCCGATGAGGCATCGCCGCCGCAGCTGGTGCAGGAGAGGTCGTCGTCGGCGTTCCAGGCTGAGAGGAAAAGCGCCACAGAGTCGCCCGTGCTGCAGGAGGCGTCCCCTCCACACCTGGAGCAAGAGGACGGCCCCGTGAATGCGCCACTGCCCTCCTCGAGCCTATCTCCCTCCCACGTGGGGCCCAGCCAGGCAGCCTCCTGGAACCGCCGGTAGCGGCTGACGTCCCCCGTNCCCGCGCGGCAAAATCTGGCACCAAGGAACAGGCGATGGTGCCTGCCGACGGGCGGTAGAAGCTGTGCCCCCTCCCTTGGTGGCTTCGAAGATGGGAAACCTCGGAAGTGGCGGCAGCGGCTCCGGCCGAGGGCAAGAGGCGCGGCCGAGGCCGCTCCAGGTCTCGCTCAAGCTCCCGCTCCGCGTCGAGCTCGCGATCGTCGTCATCCTCCTCGTCCTCGTCTCGCTCGTCTTCCTCATCCTCGTCTTCGTCGTCGTCGCGCAGTGGCTCCTCGTCGGCCGACTCCAAGTCCCGCTCGCCAGTGAGTTCCGCGGAGTTAGCGGCGGCGGTCGGCGCCACGAGGCCGGCGCCACGAGGAGGAGACGGGCGACGGTGCAGCAGTGAAAGCTGCCTTAGCCGACGTCAATCGGCGCCGCTGTTTTGTACATCGCTGCTCTCTTCCACTGTTGTGAATTAAGGACATGGGCCTTAATTTTTGTAAATTGAAGCCCCTGTGTTTAATGATCAATACTAGGCATGCAACAATGTATCGAATCATCCCCCCACCCCACTTCCAGCCAGGAAATTGTTCCAATTAGAGTTTATTTTATTCAGATATCGATATATATATTTTTGTCTGGGTCTTAACCGCCTCATTTGTAGTTCTGTGTGTTGTTTTGTTTGCTCCATTAGCGTAAAAGTGTAGTGTAGGATATAATTTGCATAATTTCAATGCTCATATTTTGAACAGGAAGAATCACATTTAATGAGTAAATCCACGCATCGGTAATGCGGCAGGTCTGGGGTCAGTTGCATGAAACAACTTGAATACAAAATTCCCTTTCACTCCTATTTAAATCGGTTTCAATTAAGGGACTTTTTTTTCAAGGTATTTTATACAACTGGTCACTGAACCCAACACTCTGCCCTTGCCTTGGACTTTTGGGCAAGGAAATATTCCCACTCCAGTTTTCTAACGTGATTTACCTTTATAAAATATGAAGCAAGCCAACTTCAATTTATCCGTGATACTCAAAATCCACCATGGAATTTCATTTTGTGTTGCAGTGATGATCCAAGTGACGTTTGCATCCGAATCGTAGTTATCTTACATTTGTAACTATTTTTGAAGTGTCTGGAATCAAAGTTGCTTATTGTGCACCCACATGCAACTTTATTTGCCGACTTTTGCAGCCCGTGAAACAGTAGACCATAGGCTTAATTCGATGAGTAATTTGATGAGTTGTCACAATTCTGGGCCACAATTTGACCAACGACTTGGATATTTTACAGTGGCTGTTGCCTGTAGTGGCTACAGGGAGGCACATGAATTGAAAATAAGAACAACATACGGATGTAATGGTTCTCGCGCATGGTTCAATTTGCGCCGGTTGCGTAAGATTTGTCGACCACTGAACTGATGCGTCGTAGCGTGCCTAGCGGACAACACCATCGGGAGCAGCAGCGACAGTGGCGGTAACAGCAGAAGTGCCGCGTCATTTACCTCTTAGCGGCGGTGATCGTGCCGAGGGTAACGAGGCTGCGTTCCGCCGTGCGTGTCTGCGGCACAGATGCGTGTGAGGAAGGCCGACAGGAAGAAGCGAAGCCCCTCACCCGCGCACCGGGCGACGGGGAGGAGGAGACGGAGGGCCGCGCACGGAACCTTGGCCAGGGAGTCGAACCCAGGGCGGGCAGGGGTGAGGAGGAGAAGCGCTTAGCTGCCGTGCGGGAGGCTGAGGAAGCCGAGAGGGTGGCTCGCGAGCAGCAGAGGGAGCGGGAGGAGGCCGAGGTGCGCAAGCGTGAGGAAGCGGAGCGACTACGCCAAGAGGAAGAGAGGGAGAAGAGGCGCAAGCAAGAGGAAGCAGAGGAGAAGCAGAGACAGGAAGAAGCAGAGAAGCGCAAGCAGGAAGAAGCAGAGAAGCGCAGACAGGAAGAATTGGAGAAGCGTAAGCAAAAGGAAGCAGAGGAGAAGCGCAAGCAGGAAGAAGCTGAGAAGCACAAGCAGAAGGAAGCAGAGGAGAACGACAGGAAGAAGCAGAGGAGAAGCGTAAGCAAAAGGAAGCAGAGGATAAGCGCAAGCAGAAGGAAGCAGAGGAGAAACGACGACAGGAAGAAGCAGAGGAGAAGCGTAAGCAGGAAGAAGCAGAGAAGCGCAAGCAGAAGGAAGCAGAGGAGAAGCGTAGGCAGGAAGAAGCAGAGGAGAAGCGTAAGCAAAAGGAAGCAGAGGATAAGCGCAAGCAGAAGGAAGCNGAGGAGAAACGAGGCAGGAAGAAGCAGAGGAGAACGTAAGCAGGAAGAGGAGAAGCGCAAGCAGAAGGAAGCAGAGGAGAAGCGTAGGCAGGAAGAAGCAGAGGAGAAGCGCAAGCAAAGGAAGCAGAGGAGAAGCGTAGGCAGAAGAAGCGGAGGAGAAGCGCAAGCAGAAGAAGCGGAGAAACGTAGCAACAGGAAGAAGCAGAGGAGAAGCNGAAACAGAAGAAGCAGAGGAGAAGCGTAGAAAGGAAGAAGCGGAGAAGCNGAAACAGAAAGAAGCAGAGGAGAAGCGTAGAAAGGAAGAAGCAGAGGAGAAGCGAAGCAGAGAACAGAAAGAAGCAGAGAAGCGAGGTGAAGCGTAGAAAGGAAGAAGCAGAGGAGAAGCGCAAGCAGGAGGAAGCCGAGCTAAAGCGCAAGCAGGAGAAGCTGAGGTGAAGCGTAGAAAGGAAGAAGCAGAGGAGAAGCGCAAGCAGGAGGAAGCTGAGGTGAAGCGTAGGCAGGAGGAGGAGTTAAAGCGCACACAGGAGGAAGCGGAGCTGAAACGCAAACAGGAGGAGCAGAAGCGCAAACAGGAAGAGGAGGAAGCAGAGCTGAAGCTTAAGGAGGAGGAGGAACGGAAACGCAAGCTTAAAGAAGCAGACGAGAAGCGCAGAAAGGAGGAAGCAGAGGAAAGGCACAAACAGGAGGAAGCAGAACGGAAGCGTAAACAGGAAGAGGAGGCAGAACGGAAGCGCAAACAGGAAGAGGAGGAGCGCAAACAAAAGCATATGGAAGCAGAGGAGAAGCGCAAAGAGGAAGAGGAGCAGAAGCGGAAGCAGAAAGAAGAAGCAGAGATGAAGCAGGAGGAGGAACGGAAACAAAAGCTTAAGGAAGTAGAAGAGAAGCGCATAAAGGAAGAAGCAGAGCTGAAGCGTAAGCAAGAGGAAGCAGAGCTGAAGCATAAGCAGGAGGCAGAGCTAAAGCGTAAGCAGGAGGAAGCAGAGAAGAAGCGTAAGCAGGAGGAAGCGGAGAAGAAGCATAAGCAGGAGGCAGAGCTAAAGCATAAGCAGGAGGAAGCAGAGAAGCGTAAGCAGGAGGAAGCAGAGAAGAAGCGTAAGCAAGAGGAAGCAGAGAAGCGTAAGCAGGAGGCAGAGCTAAAGCATAAGCAGGAGGCAGAGCTAAAGCATAAGCAAGAGGAAGCAGAGAAGCGTAAGCACGAGGAAGCAGAGAAGAAGCATAAGCAGGAAGAAGTGGAGAAGAAGCATAAGCAGGAGGAAGCGGAGAAGAAGCATAAGCAGGAGGAAGCAGAAGAAGCGTAAGCAGAGGAAGCGGAGCTGAAGCATAAGCAGGAGCAGAGCTAAAGCTAAGCAGGAGGCTAGAAGCGTAAGCAGGAGGAAGCAGAGAAGAAGCATAAGCAGGAGGCAGAGCTAAAGCATAAGCAAGAGGAAGCTGAGAAGAAGCGTAAGGAAGAGGAAGCAGAGAAGAAGCGTAAGGAAGAGGAAGCAGAGAAGAAGCATAAGCAAGAGGAAGCAGAGAAGCGTAAGCAAGAGGAAGCAGAGCTGAAGCATAAGCAGGAGGAAGCAGAGAAGAAGCGTAAGCAGGAGGAAGCGGACAAGAAGCAGAAGCAGGAGGAAGCAGATAAGAAGCATAAGCAAGAGGCGGAGCTGAAGGGTAAACAGCAGGAGGCAGACCTGAAGCGCAAGCAGGATGAAGCAGAGCAGAAGCACAAGGAGGCCGACGAGAAGCGCAAGCAGGAGGAATTGGCGAAGTGCAAGCGGGGGCAGCCGAGCTGAAGGTCAAACCGCAAGAAGGAGCAGAGAGAGCTCCCCAGGAGAAGAAGCACAAAACGGAGGAGGAGGGTGGGAACGCCGGCACGGTGAGGAGCGCGGCCGGGAGCAGAGGGAAGCGGAGAAGGAGCAGCGGGGCCATAAGCAGGAGCCGGCGCCGAAGCGGCAGCAGGATAAGGAGGAGCAGGGCGGTGCGCGCGGCCGTGACGCGAAGGGCGACGACCGCAAGCGCAGGCACTCGAGCAGCGAGGACGAGGGTTTGCCCAGACGGAAGGCGTGCAAGGGCTCGTCGTCGTCGTCGTCCTCCTCGACCTCGTCGTCATCTTCATCGTCCTCCACCTCCTCGTCCTCTTCCTCGTCGGGGTCATCGTCCCCGACCGCGAGAAGAGGGACTTCCCCCCGACACGCAGAAGCAGCGGCGGGGCCAGGCAGAGCCCGGCCGCTCGGCCCTCGTGCCAAATGATAAGGTGAGCCGTCACGCAGTGATTGGCCGGTCCCTTGCCTGCTGATGAATGCCAACTAGGTTTTGTCAATGCAATTTTGAATGGTATTAGTTCACAGAATAGATTATCGATTGCAAACGTACATGAATTGACAATGGAATCAAGTTCACTTTTAGTAGCCGCTAAGGCACGTGAACGTTGGAGCCGCATGCCGTGCTCCAATGTATTGATCAAGCGTCAGCCGTCGTAATGCACCCATGTGTCGGTCACCACGTTTGCACAGGTCTCCTTTTCATTCTCTTTGGTTTTTTCGGTAAAGTCACGTAGGTAAAAAAAAAAAAAAAAAATTGTACTTTAATTTATTTTCTATTATATTAAAAATATATTAAATACATTTAATTTTATAAATTTCTTTTATATTTTTACCTACGTGACTTTTACCGAAAAAACCAAAGAGCATGGATCCTTGCAGTCACGAAAACTTCAAATCTAGAACTCCTTTTCATTGTTGCACATTTTATAACAACGTTTACCTGCATTGTTCTCCTCCAAGCGTCTGCATTGCTTATGCTATCTTTGTCACAGAATTCCCAGTGTCTGGTTCGGACACCTCTGCTCAAGTGCCTGTAACTTTCGTTTCAGCTGCTCGGCTCTCTGTTGCAGGCATTACTGCCACCTCAAATACCCTTTTCTTTGCTACCGTCATAACTCGTGTGCAATCTCTGGGCTAACAGGTGAATGACGGCTTGCCTAGTTTCTTGGTGAGCAGTTGACGTCAGTGCCGTGACGCGGATGCCGATGTGCGTTGTCTGCAGCGTTCCGAGCCGGCGCGTGACGAAGGGACAGGGAGAGTGGCGGGGGGCGCTCCTCTCGGCGAGCACACGTGAGTCACACACTTCCTGCTCCCCCCCCCCCCCACATTGTCGTTTGGCCGACTCACAATGTGTCCGCTGTTTATGTACCTTGTAATTATGCAGGCCGGTTCAAAGCTCCGTATTGAGAACTAGGAGTGAATTTGCCAGTCATCAGTTCACCTGACGCTAACCTCCCTCCAGCTTATATAATCATTGATGTGCTATGACGACATGGGCAGTGGACACCTACGGGCTTTCTGCCCATGGTTCATGATGATGATCTGCTTTGCCAGAAACATCTCCGATTCATTTATTTTTCCTTGTAAGGTGTTATTGACGAATGTGATTTATTTTCATAATGAAGGTTTTTGGGTTAGATTGCGTAAGTATAAATGTGTCGTACGCCTCCACCAACCCGACACAGCCAGTAAGGTTTGTCACAAGTTTCAAATTTTCAAGCTTCATTTATTTGGTATAGCCCTGTGAGCCATGCGGCTCTTGAGTCGGGTGCAACCGCAACAAACAATATGAACATAGAACATCTTAAAGCGACGACTCGCAACAGAAACATCCTGGAAAAGCCAGCAAATCTTCCAGAAAAAAACCCACCGTATTACAACGCTGTGTGCAAAAATCCCAATGTGATGCAAATCAAACAAAAACAACCATAAGACAATTTATATTAAAGTTATCAGGCCAACTCCGTAAACAAGCATGCCAATGAGCTACAACTTCAGCCTACCGTGTGTTGGAGAGTAAATCCACAACATTTATAATTTGACTACGACGTTTCGCTGATAATTACATCCAGCATCATTGGGCGATTTACCACATTTAAACCAAAACCTTTATTATGAGTAATATTGGTCGCGAAAGCCTACGTGTTAAAGTGATTAATGTTGTTATTTGAGGCCTTGTGCCAACGCAGCAGCATTGGCGAATAATTAACATAATACAGGTAGCAGCCCATCCTCCAGTCAAAGCATTCCGCTTGCATGCAGCTCACCTTGCCTTCACCTGGCCATCTCCGCTCGCCGCTTTACACGCTCTTGTGAGCAGCCTGCTTAGATTCATTGCCCTCCCCATCCCTCCCGCTGCCCCGCGCCAGAGGTCGTAACCGGGTACCCGATACCCGTACCCTACCGATACCCGCGACCCTGGTGNGGCGGGTACCGTTACGGGTAGGCCGTGAGTCACTGGTGAGTAACCGTTTGTCACTCATTTCGGGTAGGGTACGGGTAGGGAACGGGTACCCGTACCGGCCGGGTACGGATACGGGTACCCATTTGCGACCCTGGTGCGGCCGGGTACGGGTAAGGAATCAAAACCCGTTTGCGACCTCTGCCCCGCGCACACCCCTCTGCATAACACACGCCTATCCGTTGTACAGTTTTGAGTTGGGGCCGTGGTGCCCAACGATAGATAAATGAATGGAAGGCCAGCGTGGTGAAGAATGGCCGAACGGTACTCGTGATGTGTGACAACGGTGTGGGGAGGCCTTCATCCAGCATTGAATTTATGTTAGGGTTGTAAACTGAACTTAAGTAATAAGATGGGAGAAAAATCACGTATGCGCATTGTTCCTGCAACGCTTGCTGACCTGGGTTCGGTCGAATTTAAGAAGCGATATTAAGGTTATACTGCACAACGAGATGGTGAGTGCTTGATGTGTGATGTCATTGCCTTGGCCGACGAGGCCTATCTCGTAAGCGATAGTTTGAATCGTTAATGTGGGCAAGGTTTGAAAACATTTGGCAGGCTTTCAAGAGGGTCCCTGATAGCAATTCAACTTTTACTCAAAAGTGGCTAATTGGATCATCTTTATGACAGTTATAAATGCACGACCCATGATGGATAGACTGACCACAGGACGCATGAACTTTTTTTGGCCGACGGAAAGTGTTAAAAACTGTGACGCAAATCACTAATGATGCATGATGCGATCCCGCGTCATTGGCCACGTACGGTGCGAAAGAAGTTCAGCATACATTGAGTCGTCTCGTTCAGTAGAAAATTATCTCTGCTGGTCCCAGCTGCCACAGGAATGGGGCGTGTGGACTGTTCACCAACACCTGGGATCAGTTGCACCTGTGATTGTCTCATTCACAATGATTTGCAATTAATACTTGTACTCGTAAATTCAGCAAACAATGCTGATTCTAATTGTAATTATATTTGACCCCGATTAGCACGGTTGGCTATGTAGGCGCGAAAGAAGTTCAGTGTACATCCAACGTACATTCAGCCCTCCCTCACTTCGATGAGCCCTGACGATTTGGGGGTCACCATTTAATTAGATAGTTAATTATTTATTATATTTGTCACATTTGCACCATCTTTTGTATTGTTTTATTTGGCTCGTTCATTCAGTCACCCTAAAGGTGAGTGACATTATGGGTGGAGCCAGTTGAACGCTGCACCGTGAACCTGGATACCCGTTGAATTCCATCCAGAGTTACTGGAAAGGATGATATCCGAACCAGTCCTGGGCGCCCACCCCCCCCCCCGCCTCACCAACTTGCACCGGCCAGCGTGATGAAGTATGGGGAGGCTTTCATTCCNAAATTGAATACCACAGGACTGTATAATAACATTTGTGTGTATTTTAAATAGATTACAAACGACTTGCATGCCCCCTAGGGTCATGTTTAGGAGTGCGTCTGTGGAGTGATTTCGTGGGTCCTGTGAGGACACATGCCTGTGATGATGAAGTGGTGATGGTGACGGTGATGGAGGAGTGGTGGCTCACGGCCAACACCAGTGACGATTATCTGAGCCGATCCTGAGCCTCCCCTAGGTCGACTTAACCTCAAATGAGTACCTGCTGCAGCGTGTAACAACATCGCCAATCGGGAGACAAAGGTGGCTGGGCGTGGTGTTGGCCACCCTCCCTCTCGTACTGTGCAGGCTAACAGCACTTGCCTCCTACAGTCTGCTCAGGCTTTGATGGTGACGATGGCGGTGACGATGTTTTGGCACGTAACCATGCATCAGTCTGCTTAAAATCGTCCTTACGTGAATATTAGTGTTTTGTTTTTTGTCGGCTCGTTCTGATCTCATCATTGCCGACATCACGATACCCCTACGGCGCCAGCTGCTGCTTGCTGCAGAAGAAGACTGCCGAGGTAGCCGTGTCGCTCGCCTATACGTACCCGGAACGCTCGCATTACTTCCCCGCTTTAACTGTGTAGCAATAGGAGAGCGTTGCTCCATAGCTACGTAGGTTTTCAGTTGTGTTAATTTTCTTAAATTTGTGCATTAGCTTCCTTTTTTAGAGTTTTGATTTATTGATTTATACACACACACAGTTCGTATTTCTGATTTGTGTATGTGCACACAAGTGAGAGACATCGTGTTGACTTAAGATTAATAATTAAGCTTTGGCTGGTGGTCAAGGCTAAGGATGGAGTGGCTCGTTAAAGGAGGTACCATACACCATGGAGATAGACTACTGAAATTGGCTTCTCTGCAGTTGCGAGATCAAGTCAAATTTACTTGTTTAACCAGTTGAAACCTCAAAAAGAAGAGATTTTAGTATAATTTGCAAGGATGGATTGATACATCGCAGGATCGTGAGGGATGGCGACGACTTGGGGAGGCCCTGATCCAGCCATGGATAGATTAATGATATGATATTGTATGTAATTATCGGTGCATGTTACCCCGACATCCACAAGTGGCACCAAAATCATCACATTCATGGCACTTTTTTGAATCGCAAGGCCACGAGGCAGTTCGGTAGTTTGCTGATGATGGCATTATCGATGGTGCTGATGGCAGTATCGATGGCATTGTTGATAGTGATGATGGCGGTTTGGATGGTGATCGTTGTGGTAGTGGCATTAATGCCACTTTGTGGATATCATGAACATGTTAAAAAAAAAAAACCTCCTGACTCTTTTGAATTGTGAGAATCTCCCATGCTTCACTGCTGCCGGCCAGATTGACATACACCTCGCACCTCGCGCATGCCCGTGTGTCAGGTGGTTGAACGCGTGTGGACGTCTACTCCCGTTGTAAATCGCATGCTGTAAAGGGATTAGCGCTGCTGTTGGTTAGTGGTGATGATGATATGATTGTGTCTCAGCGAGGAGCCGTGTTTGTGTCCCCGGCGGGTGATGGGAATGGGCGGGGAGGGTTGCCGATTTTTCGGGTCTTAGTTTAACCGTTATGCACCCACAATTTGTTGACAATTGGGCTACCCAGCAAGGAGCGGGTCAGACCGCACACATCTCGAACCTGGATTTCGACTGCATTGTGACGGTGGTTGCGCAGCATTTTAAACACCCGGGCAAAAGGCATTTGCTTCACTAATTGGCTCTGAATTTGAGCGAGTTTGTACTTGAGAAAGATCTGTGCCATCTGCCGACCGGGAGCTGCGCGCACGAGCGGTGCGGGATGCTCCTTGCGCTGTGCTGGTAGCGGTGGCGTTTTGCGCTGTGCCGCTTAAGGCGCCGATGTCGCACGCGCGGTCACCGATTGCGATCGAGGCACCTCGCCGAGCGGAACACGACACGGGGACGTTCGTTGGGCGCGCGACCCCGCGCAGCCGCCACACCACCGACACTGCTGCTGGTACCACAGGGCGCATCTAAAACCGCAAGGTCATCCGTTAGCGAGGTGCAGCGGTGCTGCATTTGGGGAATATTTTGAAATCGGCAGGTTAGTGATTCGTTCGCTCCTTTGTTGGCTTTCCAATGCCGTTGCTCGTTGGTGTTTTGTAAAAAAAAAGTATTGAGATGGATCTTGGGTTAAACGGTTTTTATTTTCNGGGGGGGGGTGAGGAACATCCCCCCCCTCCCTTGTGCGGTCAACGAGCCATTTTTTTCACGGCGACGTCACGGCGGGCTGCGTCACAGCACCTCCCGTCCAATTAAACACCACGCCGACCAGGAAATCTCCAATTTTTTATTTGGTTGCGAGCGGTGGAGAGGCGGGGGGGGGGCCCCATTGCGTGCCAGGCGGATCGGGGGAGTGGTGGAGCGATGAACGCGGGAGCTGCTGGGCGCCGCATGCCCGCCCGGGAGGGGTGGGAACCCAGGTCTTCTTGGCTCTGTAGGTGTCCTCTGTATCCGCCTGCACGGAGCCTGTTCCCCTGGGACCGGCCTCCATTGATTTTTTTGTGTGTGTGTTGGAGGCGCCTGTGCATGGCGAGCAGGCGGGAGCGTTGGGCCGGTGCGAGCGGAGCCTAATTAGCATGTAGGGCAGGCGCTCCGCTCGGAAGTGTGCGCAGCCCGATTGATTCTGCTGCTGCTGCGGGGGAGGGAGAGCTGAGAGAGCCGCCGACTTGAGCTGCAGCTGCTAGAATATTCCACTGCCGCCCGTTAGCGCAGGGGTTTCTCTCTCTTCTAGCGGCGCAGCGTGGGATGCGTCGTGTCGCCCACCGCGCCTGTGTCCGCCGTTCACGTAGGGGGATTTCGTTTTTGTTATTATAAAGGGTCAGGCAGTCGGGCAGTAGCTCGGACAACCCTGCCCCTCTGGGGACCTTGGCTCCACAGGCAGATGGGAGGAATCCAGCATGGCCGCCTGCTGCCCGTTGCGGTGAATGGCCGCTTGTAGTGGAGCGCCGCCCCCCCACCCCGGGTGTCCTGAGCCGTGACGGCGCCCGTGCCGTCGCGCGCGCGGCCCTGATGGTCCCAGAAGTGAGCGTGGTGAGGTAGGGGTGCACTGGCCTCCGTCCTTGCGTCGTGTTCCCGTGGCCTGCGTGCCCCACAGCGCACGGTGGGAGGAGCGCGTGCACGCACGCGCGGTGTCATCCGCACGCGCCTCCTTTGTGTCACGGCTCCAGCTGAGCGTTTGAGTCTCGGCTGCCGGTGCCGATGGCCGGCACCGATGGGCTGTCCGCACCGCGAGCGACCGCGGGAGGTTTCTAAGAATAGCGCTGCCTGTCGTTAACCCTCTCGCGATGAACGGGCGCGCCGCTCTGTGGTAAGCTTATTGATTTTAATTGTGCGTCCTCTCTGGTGTTCAGCATTCATTCATTCAGTCGCGCGCGGTTAATTCATCGGCTGCTTGTGAGGAATGCGGCCTGTAATCTCGTTGGTCGCGGATTGAGTGGCGTTGTCATGGAACCAGCATCGCTGACGTCGTGGTGAAGGGGTTCGGTGGCGCATGATGGTGCCACCCCCCCCCCCCAAGCCCGATCACGAGCAGCGCCGCACAGGTGCGGTTAATTATTCATCATCAGGGACGACGATGGAAGCGGCAATGTCAGTGTTGGGAACCTCGTACACTCCAAGCAAGCGCAGGCTACAAATGGATGGGCCCGGCTCAGGACTCGCCTGCCATTTTGGTTTAAAGGTCACGTTGAGGTGGCGTGTAGGTATCGTCACTCACAGTTGTCGACCGAGTGCTCTGTTCTTTCCAATTGTAAATGTCGTGCAGTGAGGAATCTCAAATCAGCTGCTGGGTTTAATTTCAGTCCCCGTCATTATCGGCTACTCGTCCCTGACGTGGTAACCGAAAGGCTTCGCTTACGAGCACAAATTGAATCGCGTCTCATTGCTGCGTTAATGTGTGGTGACTGGGTGTAATCTTCCTGAGCTGTGAATTGAGTGTTGGCTGGTGGACCCTGGTATCGCTGTTGTTGTTGTAGCGACGATGGAAGTGCTGGTGGTTTCTGCTTCCTGCGACTCGTGCTAATTCCTTCGGTTGGCCCATTAGCAACGGCTCGGAGCCCGGCGTAGTGAGAGGAGCTCTGACGGCACGGCTGACTTCACGTGGTTTCACCCCCTCCCCCACCTTTCTCATCACAGTGAGGCGAAGGTGAGCGTCCAGGCTGGCATGGTGGTGCAGCAGCAGCAGCAGGGAGACAAGCAGCTGAAGCAAACGTCGCCACAGCCGCCGCAGCAGCAAATGAAGCAGCAGCAGCAGAAGAAAGAGGAGGAGGAAGAGGAGGGGGGTGGCCGTACCGAGTCGGAGCCCCCTGCCACCCCCCGGTGGGGGCGGTGTGGGAGGTGAGGACGAGCAGCAGCACCAGGGCACGGACGACGCCACCGCCGCCACCGGCGACAGCGCGGACGCTGGCTCCGAGGCGATGGAGGAGGAGGGGAAGAGAGAGGTACCACGGCTGGTGCGGCACGGCCTAACCGCACAGCCCGCACGCACCGACCGGCGCACGCCGGAATACCGGCACTCCGCTCGAGGGAACGCTGGGCTGCCGGCGCATGGTTTTTGTGCCGGTCACTCCACGGGGCTGTGTAGGGTAGCAGCGGAGAAGGGCGGCAGCCGGCGCCGCCGTAGCTTCTTCCTCGTGCCGGTGCTGCTGGGAAAACCACGCGCTTGACAGCGTTGATGGAAGGAGCACACGGGCAAAATCCACTGTCGCTGGTGGGTAGAGGTGCCCTCGATTTGATGGAGTCACAGTGGTGAAATACCACTCCCTTCATATTCAATGAATGGGCCACTACCACCCTTATTACAATCAAAAGAGCCGGAATCACACCCTCTTACTCTGAATAGACCGTTTACACTAGCATTTCAATGAATGGAGCCAGAGATACTTTTACTGCAGTTATTTGGACGTAACCATCCCCTATTTACATTAACCATGCCTCCACCACCCAATGAATTAATTAATTGATCACTCCCACTCCTATCAAAGAAAATAGAGCCACATTGACTCCCATTATATGAAGTAGGCCAAAACCACTGCCATTACGGTATGTGGTCTTGAACCTTTCCCATTGTACAATCACTGCCATTGTCTTCAATGCAAGCATCATGCCCGCTGCACTCATAATTGTCTGTGCAGTCTGCGTTGCGGTCGTTGCGAGGTGGCGGTGTAATCTGGCAAAGTGGGTGGGTGTAGAATGAGTGAGGATCTCGTCCTGGTGACCCTCTTTCCTCGCCGTCATTAAAGTTGCTGACCCTAGCAACAGCTGATAGGTGGCAAACATCAACCCCCCCCCTCGTTTAAGACGACGATAAGGAAGCTTTGGAGCAGTTATTATCAAATCAGTCGTGCAATTTTTTACATTCTCCGATAAGTTTCGTATTGAAGTTATCGTTCTGTGAAGTTTGTTCACTCTCACACGAGGCCTCATGAGTTGGCGGAACCCGCTCAGTGTCGGCGTAAAATGCGGGAATGCGTCTTTCTGCGCCCACCCCACCCCCGCCGATGCTGAGCGTGTTCCGCCACACACACACCCACGGGCACGTACGCGCACGTACGCACGCACACACGCACACACACACTGACGCATTGATTCACAATATTTGGAGTCTAGTTGCAGTGTGGTGGCAGACGCCGTGAAGCATCTTTGACAGTGCCCCTGTGCTGTGTATGCTTGTGCCATTGTATCAGCCCAAAGTAAGTGGCGTGGTCGACGCGGCACGGCTCGCGCTCGGACAGGCACGTGCCTCTGTGTGCACTAGACAACCGTGGGGGCCTTCGTTCCCGCCCGCCGATTGGCCGCCGCCGGCGTCGTTGCGAGTGGGGGGCCCGCGGCGGAGGGCCAGGCCAGCCCCTCGCGCTGCTCTGCCGTCACCGTGGCTACCACAGAACCCGTTGTGGGAGCGCCCCACCCCTGTCTCGTCCCAGTGCTCATGAAACCCCAGCGACGGCGACTGTCGAACAGCCGCAAGCGATGACCAAAACGACTCCGGTGACAGGTCGTGTAATGACCACTCGCCGACTCGAAGAACCGCGTCTCGCCCTGCTTTGGCGTTGCCCGCCGTCTCTTGCCGACGGACTCGCGAAGATAAACAGACGCTGCAATCGTGCGAGCCAAGGTCGCGAGTGAGCTGTGTGATGGACGCTGACGTGAACCCGGCCGCAGAATGTGGAGGCGATCGACCGCACGTTTGACTTTGCACGAAGAGCAAAGCCCCGCTGTGTTTCACACTTGAAGGGGGAGATGGTGCCAACCCCGACACCGTGGCCGTGGACTTGAGGGAGAGAATCTTAAAGCTGGGGCAGGGCCCCTATGCTGCTGTTGCTGTGACTGAACGCACGTGCGGGCAAGACGCCTTTCCGTGGTCGTGGCAGCATGTGAGAGATGGAGAGATGGACTTGGGCACATTGTTTGAGAGGTGAACACAGGCAAAACTTTCGTGAGACGGAGATCAACACAGCGTTTGTGAGATCAACACGGGGCGCAACGTTTTGAGAAACGGTGATGGGTGTCGTGTTTGCGAGGTCAACACGGCGTTTGAGAGATGGACACGGCGAGGCAGAGAGAGGACTTTGCTCTGCACCGCGAGCGGCAGCAAGCGGAGAGAGAAGCGGGCACTGGGACACGCGTCCGAGGACGCAAGCGCTTCCGGCACAGAGCCCCGCGCGATGGGGCGCTCCCGAAGACTCATCGACGGTGCGCTGGCTCCCAACTTCTGCTGTGGTCGAGACAAAGCCCGACGGCAGACCCCACTCGCAAACGAACAAAATAAAGGGCACGAAAACTCCAGGCTGCAAAATCACGTCCCGTCGTCCGATCCACCCCAGTGTCGCGCCGCCCGCCACTGACGGCCCTTCTCATTGGACGCTCTTTGTCTAGATTCCTAGCATGAGCTGGTCCCCCACAATTGGTGGTTATCTGCCCGACCAGGTGTGAAAGGGTACCTGGACTGCCTGCTACTCGCTCACGCTCAACACTAAACCCGGGATTAGCGTTTGCAGCGGGGATGTGTGTGGGTCTGACTCCCTAGGCTGGAGCTGTTAGTCATCAGCTGGAGCCTTAGACTGCACCTGTTAATTTGAGTAAAGGATCTTTACAGGGAACACATGGTACTGGGAGGAGCAGGGTAGGTCCAGCCGCTGCATATGCCGTTTATTTTAAATGGGTTTATTACTTCGGAGCACCAGGGCTGCATTATATTAATGAGCAGTATATCTGGATCACTTTACAATGCTGTCACACCACGAGATAGCTTTACGGTGGAGTCTAATATAATGTTGGCTAGCAGTCTGCCAGAGGTAGATGAGCAAATGCTAGGTTGAGTGGAGCAGCAATGCTTGTGATGCCAGGGAGCGGAGGTGATCCTGTGTGTGTGCGCGCGCGTCCTCCCCCCCCCCCCCTCCATTCTGTATAGAACGTCACAGCGCGAACATTCAAACGAAAGATGGCCATCGTGTGTAAGTACACGACGCACTGAACGCCCACACGCATGTATATGTGCCTACGCACATGCACACACAGATAAGCGCATCCACACGCGCTCAAAGCTTGCATGCATGTCATCATGCGCAGGCAAAATACACACACGGATACGCACGCACACCCAACACAGGATAACTTTTTATATCTATAGAATTTTTGGGGCAAGTGCTGTTTGTGAGCACTGATTAAGGTCAATTGATCAAATGAGAGGGTGGTGTGGCCAGCACCATACCTGAAAGGAGGGGAGGCCTAAGACAGGTTTCTGACACCATTTGGACCGATATTACCCTTGACTGGGAATTAAAATCGGATATTGCAGGATCACAGAATGAACAAATGTACGATCACTAACCACAGAGACAAAAGGTCCCCTGTGTTGCCTACATAGAATATTTGGGAAAGTGCTACTTGGTACGGTGTGTAAGCAGCAGCATTGGGGAAACGAAGAAAGCCGAGCGTGTGGCCACCGGCCTTAGGTGCTCGCTAACCTCTACCGACACGTGCAGACGCACGAGACGTGTGTGTGTGTGTGTTTGGAGCGACCCTCCACGTGATGAGGTGGAACCCTCCTGGCCCGTCTTGGTTGGTGGTGGCGGAGGGGCCCAGTGCCGCTCATACGCGCGTCCTTCGATGGTGCAAACGCTCGCATCTCGCAGGCTTAACTTGGCACAGCTTTTCTCAGACCCTGGGCTCGTGACACTCATTGGAACCGTTATCATTTGCCACTTGGGTCGATGCTAAATCCACAAAGGGAGAAGTTGTCGCAGGTCAAATTCGTGTGTGCACAGCGCGCGCACATGACGTCTTAAACATTTAAGGAATAGCGAGTGAGGGCAGACCGTCCTAGGAACAGGGTCACGTGGCGGTAATGTGAACCTTGATGGACATTCACCACTCACCTGACACCACTCGGCAGTCATCAACTCGCTGACCTTCACTCACAGCATAGTGGGGGAGTCGTTAAACTAAACTAACAACGATAAACATTGTTTTATTTTACCAGGTAAGCTCCAAGTGATCGCTCACTATAGTGGTTTATCACTTGGAAATTTCTAGCAGACAAATACTCTTGACCATATGTTGATCCTAAATGTCGAGGGAAAAACCCGAGGACCCGTAGAATAATCCACGCGACCACGGGAGAACATGCAAGCTCCAAATATACAGGCGTCAGGATCGAGATTGAACCCACAACATCCTGTATACCAGGCGAGGTTGTTAACATCTCCAAGCCACCGTGGTGCCCCATTGACACACCCCTCCCCAACAGCACACACCTATCCATTGTATGATTGTAAAACTGCATAACTCTCCATGTTATTGCGAATAGTAGTGTGGATAAGCAGCACTGGAAGGTCCGTTAGTAAAATGAATGGGTCTACAATAAAACAGTTCGGGACGACACCTCATTCATTAAAATTGGTGGCGCTACACAAACAAATGAACACACCGATTAGCCGCTCGTTCTGTAGGTGAGCGCCACTGATCCTGGGCTGGGGTCGGGGTCGTCTTGAGGTCACGGGATCTAACACCGCGAGCCTCTGTCTCAGCGGGAGCATCTCTCACCGTCGCTCTGTTCCTGTCGTCCCGGCGCCCGTTTGTCTTTGCCGTTCCAGCGTCGGGGAAGGCGCCGGGCGGTAACGGCGAGGCGGAGGGCGTAGGGCCGGCGCGCAAGCGGCGCTGGGGCTCCAGCACGGCCACCACCCCAAGAAGACGAGCATCAGCATCAGCACCGACTCGCTCAAGGTGCGCAACCGCGGCACTTGCCGACCAGCGCCCACCACTCCACCACTCAACTGTGTACCAGCACCACTCACCTCGCACGTAGCAGCAACACTCGCCACTCGCGTACCAGCACCACTCACCAGCACCTGGAAGGGTTCTTATCAGGAACCTCTCTGAGCGTCTCGAGGCTAACACTGGCGTGCGTGCGTCGTGTGCCGCCTGCGTCGCGTCATTGCTCGGAGCAGAGCCTCATCCCCGAGATGAAGGCGGCGGCCGCGGCGGCGCCGGAGCCCCGGTCGTGGACCTGCACGCCGAGGACGTGGCGCTGTCGGGGGCGAGGACGACGGCGAGGGAGGGGCCGCCGAGGGGCGCGCGCGCCCACGGCCCGGCCGGGGGGGCAGGACGACGACGACGCCCAGGGGCAGGGACAAGGACGTGAAGATCATGCGCACCGTCACGCAGGTGCGTGCGTGTGTGCGTGCGCTCGCGAGGGGGGGGCCCTGCTGGCGTGAAACGTCATGGCTGGCGGCGCGCGCGTGGGGCATTGGAGGTGCCGCCCGGCGTGATGCTGTGTCTCTACAGCCGTTGGCAGTCTGGTCGCGTCGGCTCGGTCTAGGACGGTCGTGCGTTCCTCTGTTCTCGTCCCCAATGCAATAAGAGCTGTGCCACTCCATGCCCTCACCCCACCCCTGCTTCCCCTCCTCCCTTCTCACCCCACGTTAGTTCATAATATTGCCAAGCTGATTTTTCCATCCTAATCTTTTAAACAAAAACATGGGTGATGCGGCTGACCTCTCGTCTGTTCCGCGTTGAGCCAATGATGTCAGGGCCAGCTTTGAGGGCAGCCTGGGTATTTTATGTACGTATGTTGAACTTCTTTCGCACCTTACGTGTAGCCTTCCTTGCTAATCGGAGGTGCCACAAGGCACAGAGCGGGCTACGTGGACCGATTGCCGCTAGCTCGGTCCGGTAAGGCTACCGTGTGAATCCGGGCAAAGCCTGGGAGCTCTGTTCATGAGCTCTGTTCACAGTCCGGACCAGCTCCATCATCAGTTGCCGTGGGATGCTGCAAAGCCGAGAGCAGGAGATGGAGAGGAGAGAGATGGGGGGGAGGGCGAGGAGAGCGGCCGTGAGACGCGTCTCTCCGCGCCCGCCAGGTGGTGTCGACGGAGAGCCAAGAGAACGGGGAGGAGCCCCGCGGCGAGGAGGACGAGGATGACGAGGAGGACGAGGAGGACGAGAGGAAGGACGAGGACGACGACGGCTCCGTCTCCATGGATACGGAGCCGGCGGCCGTGAAGGCGGCCGAGGAGGATGCCAAGGCCAAAGGTGCGGCCCCTGCGGCAGTAAAGGGGACACACACGGGGAGCACGGTGGCATCGCCGCTCCTAAGATAATTAATGTCGTGAAGCTATCACGAGGAATTCCCGGTAAACTAGCGCAAATAAATTGTGAAAAATTTAATATTCGAAACCCTGCAGGAGGGGCTCGTTGTGACTAAGGGGGCCGTGTTCTGAGTGACGGCTCGGCTCTTGTTTGGTCTCTTAACACGGCCCAGCTCAGGTTTGAGCCGCTCGGTTGTCAAAGACACACGAGTGAGCGGCTCAGCCATGCCTTGGCTCAGGCTCAACACTTAAGTTTTTATCTTCTTGGTTCTTTCGGTAAAGTCACGTAGAATGGAAATAATAAAATAATAAAAATAAAACATAATACAATAATTCTGACTTTCCCACAGCCCCGTCCTTCAGGACGGCTGCTTGTGTTGTGGCCGAAACGTCGTGAGAATTATTTTATTATTTCCCTTCTACGTGACTTTACCGAAAGAACCAAGAAGATGAATCCCTGCAGTCACGAAAGCTTTAAATCGAAACTTAATTGTTTCTTTTAGCCAGCTCGCTTGAGTCAAGCCTGAGCTGAGCCGTGGCTACGAAATCCAGGTCGACGAGTCTCTGATTTAAAGCTTTCGTGACTGCAGGGATTCATATTCTCTTTCGGTAAAGTCACGTAGAAGGGAAACATTAAAATATAAAAATATAAAAATAAATTCTCACGACGTTTCGACTGCAACACAAGCAATCATCATCAGGTGTGAAATCCACAGCAAGAAATTTCTTGCGATGATGATCTTTGTGCGGTCGAAAGCGTGAGAATTTTATTGTTTATATTTTTCTTATTTTATTGTTCCCTTCTACGTGAGTGAGTCTCTCTCTATTGACAGCGGCAGGCTGCCAGTCGTGTTTTGTAACGCCGGGTCACCGTGCCGTGTGCTTGCAGTGTTGCCGAGCGAGAGTCTGGTGCGCCGTTCCATCAGCCAGCAGAACTCTGGCGTCTCGGTCACGATCGACGACCCCGTGCGCCTCGGCCAGAAGCCGTCGCCGCCGCGGCACAGAGCGACCTGCATCCTGCACATCTCCAACCTGGTGAGCCCTGCTCTTCCGCCCTGCGACCTTGTAGCTGGTGACCGCTTACTCGGTCTGCTTAATCGGTCGACGCAGTTGCATTTAGCTGTAACCCGGAGACTCTGTGGCGATAGGTTAACTACCTCGCCTGGTATATAGGAGTTCGTGGGTTCGATCCGACCCTGACACCAGCTGTATATTCGGAGTTTGCATGTTCTCCCCGTGGTCATGTGGAATGTGGATTTTTCTCCGGGTCCTTCGTTTTTACCCTCCACTTTAGAATCAACGTACGTTTAGAGCATTTGGCTGCTTTCAATTTCCGCATGAGCCACTTCCTTGAGCTATAATTTGTGGCTAGGTCGCTTCTGAAAAAGAGCAATTTAGCTCAGTGGGTCCTACTTGGTAAAACCAAAAATAGTTTAGTTTAGACTCAGCTACGTATCCGAACGGCGCAGCCGTTGGCGGTGTCATGCGATGGTGCCACAGGTGTGAGGCAACAGTGGCGCGGGGGGGGGGTGGTGTTGGAGTGTTAGTGATGAACATTACTTTTCAATGGCTGGGCAGGTGAGAGAGTAGGCTATGCAGACCAGAGGTCACTTAACCAGATGGTGGTGGCTATGCACATTGTCTGTAATCCAGCACTGGATGCAGTGATTGTTGGTGGATCGCACAAATGTGGTGAAACTCCCTTCACTGTTGGCGTCGAGGCGCTATACCCTGGCTCGCCCAGGAGAAGGAGCTACAGCAAGTCGACTGATCGCCATCACTTTCCATCCGTACGGCGATAGAGCGTTGCCCTTTCGCACGTGCACGTTTACTCCGGGTGCTCTGTTTTCCTGCCACATGTGGAAACAATCGAAGATTGGGTTGTAAACATCTTAAAATAATAACTCGAATGCAGGACCCTCCTGAAAAACATTTTTGGATAAATAAAAAATAATTGTTGCTTGAAGAGATCTCGGAAGTGGCAATGCGATGTCGTAATCTTCGGATCGTTCGACGTGAAGGGTTACAACCGCTCTGCAAGAGTTCGGAATGGATTCTTGGTCTCGTGACACCGATGGCACCATTGGGATAAAATCGTGGAAAAGGACAAAGCCCCCTCGATTCTAACCGCCGTGTCGTGCGCGGTTTCCGCGACCAGGTGCGGCCGTTCACGCTCGTCCAGCTGAAGGAGCTGCTGAACCGCACCGGGACCATCCGCGACGACGTCTTCTGGATCGACAAGATCAAGTCGCACTGCTACGCCACCGTAAGCCTGGCCGCCCCTCCTCCATCTCCTTTCCGCTTCTCGCCTCCCATGTCCGTCGCTCTTGGGGTGGGGGAGGAGTTCTGCCATCTGCTGGGTGGTCCTACAGGCCGCGTGGCCGCAGAGTGTGGTGTCCGTGGTATGCTGTAGTTTGTCTTGGTGGTGTTTTGTGCTGTGGTGGCATGATGTGTTCGGGTGGCATTGTGGTGTGGGGAGATTTGTAAGGTAACAGTGTGGAAGCATTGGGGTAAGGTGGCAATGTGTGTGGAATTGCGTGTGATGGTTGGTGAGGGTGGCGGTGTGTTATTTATTGAAGATTGGGGTGAGGGTAGCACTGTGGTGTGGTGTGCATTGATGGAGTGGGTGGAATTTGTGGTCCAATCTCTTGTGGTGGCAGGATGGTGTGGTCTGTTGTGTTGCTGTGTGTGTTGTCGATGGTGTGCTCATGGTATTGTGTTTGAAGTGATTGTGATGTTGTGTAGTATTGTGTACGTGTTGATGATATGGTGCCATGTGGTTGTGTGTTACTGATGATGGTGTAATGATGTATGTATGCTGAACGACATTGCCATCCACGCTAATCGGGTGCAGTAGATGTGGTGTGTGATGACGCTATCGCGTAATGATGCGAGTGATGGCATGACATGTGATGATGATGTGGCATGTCGCTGTACAGTACTGTCAGTGGAGGAGGCAGAGGCGACACGCGCGGTGCTCCACGGCGTGAAGTGGCCGACCTCCAACCCTAAGTTCCTCTCGGTCGACTTCGCTGATCAGGATGAGGTGAGCGACTGGGTTTGGATTGCTTTGGTCGGTGCGAGCCAGAAGATGCGTTCTTTAGACCGTGTCCGATCAGCTGTGCGCAGCTTCAGGACAGTGCCTCCTTCAAATATCGTCTCTTAATGAACCCAAACAGTCTTTACACTGCACATCGGCCATTAGGCCCAGTTGGGCATTTGCACTTTTGTCATTGCAGATGGATATTACAGCTGTTTCTCTGTCTCATTAACCTTACACCACAGTGGGTAGATTGTTGACGTGAATACGAATTTCATTGGGGGCTCTTGGACGTGGGCCAGCAGTCGCGCCTTGTTCGCGGTTCGAATCGGCAGGCCGCCCCTGTTAATACTACGGGTGCAGTATCAAACCGTACTCAATCGCGAACACCCGTGCCCTTTCCCCCCCGCGCAGCTGGACTTCCACCGGGGGCTGACGCCTCACATGCCGGTATCAGCCTCCACGGTCGACCAGAAGCCGGAGCCGGCGCCTGCCCGGCGCGAGCCGCGCGAATCCCGCGAGCCTCGCGAGAGGAAGGGCGGCGAGCCGAGCGCATCGTCCAGGATCTGCGCGTGGACCGCGAGCGAGAGATGGCGCGGCGTGAGCGGCGCGCGCCGAGCGCGAGTGGGACCGCGGCAAGGTGCGCGAGTTCGCCGAGGAGGGCGCCAAGCCGCGGTCGCGCACGCCGTCACGGGAGCGCCGCGCCGCGAGAGGGCGCGCTCCAAGGAGGAGAAGAAGGCCGAGAAGAAAGGTGCGGTTAACCTCCCGCCGGCACGCTAGTTGCGGCGCCATCGTTGCCGGCGTGCTCGTTGTCGGCGCGCTCATTTTCCTACGTGCTCGTTGCTGGCGCGCTTGCTGCAACTGCGCTCACGGCATGGACTGGTGGCGCTCGCCCAACTAGGTTGTGATCAGCCGGTGGTTATGATACTGCACGTGGGTTGTAAATCCGGCACTGTGGAGGCAGTCGCCAGGGGTTGGTAAGTCGCACAGATGTTGTGAAACTCTCTTCCCGTGGGCGTCGAGGAGGTTGCTATACCCTGGCTCGCCAGGAGAATGCGGTAACAGAAAAATCTGGACAAACTGTTCCCTCTGGGGTGTAGAGTCTTTACCCCCCCCACCTCGCTTGCGTGGGTTTTCTCCAGACGCTTAGGTTTCTTCCCATTAATTGATCAATAACACCTTAATATATAAAGGACAGCAGAGCCTGGGCAATTGTTGGCGTCGGTTCACCGCCTGACTGCTTTCCTGCTTGTCGATGATTCCTCCTGCCTTCCGAGTCGTTCCTCTCTCTCTGCTGCTCATTACAAGTTGAAATTATTATCGGTCAACGCTTGTGCTCTCGTCTGTGTGCGTCAATCCGTGCTTGTTTCTTGCGTCTCTTATCTGCTCGTGCCTCCTTGAAGCTCGCATCTCGTGCCTGCTTGTGTGTTCGCCTTTCTAAGCAGAAAAGCCCCAGGAGGAGCCCCTGCCAAGTTGCTGGATGACCTCTTCATGAAGACCAAGGCCACTCCCTGCATCTACTGGCTGCCTCTGACTGAGGAGCAGGTGCGTCACCGTGTCCCTCACCAGTTGTCGGGACCTCGTGTGCATTTGGTTTATCGAGCGCTCCTGTCTTCATGCTTCAGAGGGGAGAGGCAAGGCAATTGGGCAAGGCTCTTGCACTGCTGATTTGTGCACGTGAACACGCGTTGATGCTGCTGCTGCTACCGACGCCGTTGAATGTGTGCGAGCACTTGCGACGAGGTTGATCTCGCGTCAACAGAGGTCGCAGCGATCGTAATGGACGATGTGGTCCAGAGCGAGGGCCGTGTCGGCAGCATCGGCATCGTGTGCGTGTTCATTGACTTGCAGATAGCGCTGAAGGTGGCGGAGCGAGCGGAGCGGCGAAGGAGCGCGAACGGCGGCGCAAGGAGCAGGAGCAGAAGGACCAGCGCGTGGCAGAGGAGCGCGTCGCCGAACGGGAGCGCCAGCGTCTCAAGGAGCGACAGGAGGAGCGGGAGCGCGAGACGCAGCGTCGGCGGGACCGCGACCGTGACCGTAGCCGGGACAGGGAGCAGCGCGGTGGCGGCGGTGGTGGAGGTGGCGGCGGCGGTGGCGGCGGTGGCGGCAGCAGGGAGCGGAGTCGCGAACGGAAACGCAGCCAGGAGGAGCGCGGAAAGGCTCGCGAGCGCAGCAGCAGGGAGCGGAGCAAGGATCGCGAGCCCAGCAAAGAGCACAGCAAGGGCCGTGAGCGCAGCAGGGAGAATAGCAAGGGTCGCGAGCACAGCAAAGATGACAGCAAAGATGGCAGCAAAGATGACAGCAAAGATCGCAGCAAAGATCACAGCAAAGATCGCAGCAAAGATCGCAGCAGGGAACGCAGCAAGGGCCGCAGCGGGGAGCGGGAGCAAAGCCAGGAGCGCAGCAACGCTCGCAGCCGAGAGGGGGATGACAGGGAGCGGCGCAGGCCATAGGTCCGGCACCCATGGGGCGGTGGGCGGCATAGAAGAGATTTATGCTATTTTTCTCATCTTAATAGGGGGGGGGGGGTGTCAGGCGATACTGTAAAACCACCAGCCGTCTGTCCGCCTGCTCGCTCTCTCGCTGACGTTCAGGCTGTTTTGGTGTGAGTGTGTGCAGAGCGGCGGGCTTGCCTCTCGTCGGCCCATCTTCCGTGCGAGTGCGAGCGAATCATTTCTTCCAACTGTGAAAAGCGCTCGCGTCTGTGATCCATCATCATCGTCATATTAATTTGTACGGAAACCTTCTACAAGCACGTACAACGCTGTGTCATGCTTTGTGCGGCAGTTCCATTGGTATGCATTTAGTATGTTTTCCAAAAATCTTCATTAAATACTTAAATTTGCAATAACTTTTGTAGTGCCTGAACGTGTGGACGCATTAGCAAGCCGCGGGCATTGCTGAGAGAGTGGTTTTACAGTATCCTCCGCTATTGTTTGTATGAATTGTTCCTGTAATGTAGCGCGCGACTGTACAGTCAGACCGACTCGGTTTCCCATAGGCCAGAGTATAACCATAGCTTTTAAGCGGTGTTGACTGATGCCTTGCCAATGCTATGTTCGTGTTCTGTTGACGAGGGTTTTAATTTTTCATGGACTTTTATTTCCGCTTGTACAGATTGATCTTTCTCAAGGGGTGGGGCTCTTTGTGGGAGGCTTGGTCTCCAGTGAATGGAATTTCTTGTCGTGAGAGTCGCGATTGCTGCGTTCTTAGGCCTCGGAAGAAGTCACGGTTGACCCAGCAGTAAGAGATGCGACGCCCGTGCGTGAGCACAAGCGGTAGCGCAGTGTGAAATGTTCATTTGTCTCCAGCAGCCGAGACTCCTCCATGACGGTGGATGCACGTGGAGAGCAACAGCAGCTTGTCTGTCAGGTTTCACATTGTAGAGGGGCGTTGTGAAGAGAGTTGGTCATGTGCGCTGTGGGCAGAGGCGTCCTTGTTGCCAGGACGCCAAGGCTGTTCGTGTTCACCCTGAGCCCAGGCCACTGATCTTCCCTGTTTGTTTGGGGATGAGTGACAAGAGAGAAGAGACTCAACTCCAGCATGCCATAGCGGGAGGCTGTTAATGGTGCATTCCCTGCAGGGCACTTATGCTGGTTTAATCCACAAGCCCGTGCCGCAGGAGACTGCTTGAGCCCCTTCGTCCCTCTCGTTACACAACGCAGAGCTTCGGGCCAAACGACAGCCTTGAAGGGTGGTCTCACTTAGCCCCCTCCACGAACCCGACCCCAACCCTTCGGCGGGCATAGCTTAGAGTCGGCGCAGGCCCATGATCTTTCGTCCTGCGTTCGTGCTATAGAAACGAGGCTTTTGATAATGTATTGTTCTATAAACTTTTGAACTACAGCAGACTCTGCGCTGAGCCGCGGCGGCTCTGGTTGCGTGCAACTCCCGTCGGCACGCACGCCGCGGTGTTTGCGGCAAAGTGATTCGAACAGCACGAGGCTTCGGTGATCGGGGTGCGGTTTGCAGTGCTCGGTCGGGTCCCGTCGTACTCGGTGCTGGGCGCGAGGGCAATCGGAGAGCCGTGTGGCAGCGGGGAGCGGCGGGAAGGAAGTGCCGTGCTAAAGAGGTGTGTGTTGTAAGTTCCATTATTTTATATATTGTAGTTGAGTTTTTGCAAGCAGTGTTCAGTGCTGTCACTCCCGCCTGAAGTCAAGTTCCAGTTATAGGCAACACTTTTTGAACATGTGGGGTTTTTTTTGTACCGATTAGGGCCATTAAAGCCTTGTTGTTTTTTTTGTTTGTTTAAGCCCTTAGTTGTGCGTGTGGATGTTTTGTAGGCGCGCACCCAGGCGCCATGGCGAGCGATATTCCCGTGCGGTCGCTGCGTCTTGGCGGGGCACGCGTGATCCGGGCTCGCGGTGAGCGGTGAGCAGTGCCCGGGCCTCGCTGTGCAAGCGTGCGTGTGTCCATTCGCCTGGCGAACCCGTAACTGCCAGACATCTAGACCAGTGCTACTGTTCCGCTTTGACTTAGTGTTTGCATCAACTCCCTTTGATTTTGTGTATTTGGTTTGTATAGCGTTTTGTCTTTTCTTTAAAAAAAATAATAAACCAATCAATTTGACACAGTAACCAGTGCTGTGGGTCAATAACTTATATAGGTACAGCAAACTCCTTTTGCCGGTTTAGCTGTTGCGGTTTTGCACCAAATTTATTGACGTACAGTTCGACGGTCGCTACCCTGTGGCCCGACCATTCACGGTTGACGGTGAGATTCCTGCCATGCATTGTAGCTGTACTGCTCGCGATGATCACGCTGCCGCTGCGAAAGACCACACGCCACCTCGTCTCCCAATGGGGTCCATCACGGGTCACAGGTCACGATTCCTCAGCGAGGCAGCGAGGTTCAGCTGCACGGGTTTTGAACATTCCAACCAAATGGCTCTTGAGATTCAAGAGAATATTCTTGGGTTTTATTGGTAAAGTCACGTAGAATGGAAATAATAAAATAATAAAAATAAAACATAAAATAATTCTCACGACGTTTCGGCCACAACGCAAGCAGCCGTCCTCAGGTGAAGAACAGGTCTGTCAAGGAGACTCTGTCTGGTCTTCACCTGAGGACGGCTGCTTGCGTTGTGGCCGAAACGTCGTGAGAATTATTTAATGTTTTATTTTTATTATTTTATTATTTCCATTCTACGTGACTTTACCAAAAGAACCAAGAAAATGAATCCCTGCAGTCACGAAAGAAGCTTTACATCGAAATTCAAGAGAATGTTGAGCAGGAGGATGGGGATCACAGTTGTTCCAAGGGGTAGCTTGGAAAATAACTGGAACATTTTTAAATATATTTTGTGTGAGATTTTGAATTGACACCCAGGCAAGTTTTAAATTCGTGGAGATTGGGTGGGAAAATTATCTCGAATAAGCTGTACTTCCACGTACCCCCCATAGACTCCCACTAACCAACAGCAGTTGAAACCGGTGGACCTGCAAGTGAGCTTGGGACCGTTCGCATGCCAAGGCCAAGTCTGGTGGAAACGATCGTGGGTAGGATGAAGGGAGAGTAAGCGCACATCCACACAAATTCACTACCTCGCCTGGTAAGTTGTGGGTTTGACCCTGACTCCTGCTGTATATTGGGAGTTTGCATGACTTTTCGTGGTGGCACGGATTTTTCACTGGGTGCTCTGGTTTTTAAATCCTTTATATTAAGTTTGCTTGCTTGCGTGCTTGCTTGCTTACGACCGTGCAAATCTTTCGGTCGTTTTTTAACACACTTCCCGTGATCCAATCGAGCTGACGTTTTCCACACAGACTCGTTGTGCGTGACAATTACTTTTCCTGAAATTTTTTTCCAAAATTTTACACTGTTTAGGGAAATTTTTGTAAATATTTAATTACCAATTGCTTAATGCTGGAAGACAATCATCTGACCCATAGGTGGCAGCCATCTCAAGCCAGAGGATGAGAGGACTCTAGCCGCCACGCATATAAAGGATTTAGAGTGAAAAACTTTGTTTTTACGGGTTTANTTTTTTTTCCCCTCCACATTTAGGAAACGTGCTTTGAGAGAGAACGTATTAGGCTGCTATAGATGTCCACGTGATACGCAACTTCGTTGACCTGCCAGTTTGTGGCCAACCGCTTCTGAAAACGAATGTCGTGAGAATTATTTTATTATGTTTATTTTAATTTTATTATTTACATTCTACGTGACTTTACCGAAAGAACCAAGTGAAATAAAAAGTTATTTGAATTTCACGATTCAAATCCAGTGGCCACAACTGCAGGAGGTTATAGCCATGATAATTATACAACCCACCCGTGGCGTCATTCGCGAGTGGGCAATTATTTTGTCGGCATCTGGGTCCACATTTTTCAAAGTTCGAAAATCACACCGCACAAATTGCTCAATTGGGATGATGGACAAAGCAGCAATCGTCGCCCACTCATACTGGCAGATTGATTCATATTCTTAGGTTTTTTTGGTAAAGTCACGGAAAAATCTAAGAATATGAATCATTGCAGTCACGAAAGCTTAAAATCTGGCAGATTGATGTCCCCAGATCATTCTTGCAAATGCGACTCCGTATCCTGTCGTCTTGAGTTCTCATCAACTTCGCACTCAAAGTTGCTCGGTGCTGTGCCCGACGACCCCTGCCTGACCACAGCAAAGCGTTTGAACCCTGGGCATGAGTAACCATGGTAACCAGGTTGGCTCACGTTGAGTAACCATGGTAACAGGTTGGCTCACGTTGAGTAACCATGGTAACCAGGTTGGCTCACGTTGAGTAACTATGGTAACCAGGTTGGCTCACGTTGAGTAACCATGGTAACCAGGTTGGCCCAACGTTAAGTAATCATGGTAACCAGGTTGGCTCAATGTTGAGTAATCATGGTAACCAGGTTGGCTCAGGTTGAGTAACCAAGGTAGCCAGGTTGGCTTACGTTGAATAACCATGGTGACCAGGTTGGCTCACATTGAGTAACCATGGTAACCAGGTTGGCTCAACGTTGAGTAACCATGGTAACCAGGTTGGCTCACGTTGAGTAACCATGGTGACCAGGTTGGCTCGCGTTGAGTAACCATGGTAACCAGGTTGGCTCAACGTTGAATAACCATGGTAACCAGGTTGGCTCACGTTGAGTAACCAAGGTAGCCAGGTTGGCTTACGTTATGAGTAACCATGGTAACCAGGTTGGCTCACGTTGAGTAACCAAGGTAACCAGGTTGGCTCACGTTATGAGTAACCATGGTAACCAGGTTGGCTCACGTTATGAATAACCAAGGTAACCAGGTTGGCTCACGTTGAGTAACCAAGGTAACCAGATTGGCCACGTCATGAGTAACCAAGGTAACTACGGCTTTGTAGCCCTCTAGTGACGTCATCCCGCCGGTCGACAGGTTTGCAGTGTGACGTCACAGCGTTGGGCGCGAACCCTCCAATCCGCTGTCGGTGTTGATTTCCGCCAGCTCGCGTTCCCGCCAATCCAATTGGATGATGTCATCTCGACAGTTTGCCTGCTCGCTCGTGACGCCTTCACGCAGGTAACATTTCCCCCAGTCATGTCGTGACGTCATCGCGCCGGTCGCCAACACACCAATCCGTTCTCGTGACGTCATCGCGCCGATCGCGAGTATTTAAATCACCGCCAGTGACGTCATAGTCCTTTTTGCGTGACGTCGCCGCTCCGGTCGGGAGAGCCTTACAAAAAGTATGTGACGTCATCGCATCGGAAGCGCGCGCGCACTTCTCGCCGTGTTCCACTTTTGCGTGACGTCATCACACCGCTCGCGAGCCTTCATCATCGCCCCGCCCCCGGCGCGGTGACGTCACCTCGCCCCCGGCGGTGACGTCACCTCGCACCCGGCGTGGTGACGTCACTCCGTTCCTGGCGTGGTGACGTCACTCCGTTCCCGGCGTGGTGACGTCACCCGCCCCCGGCGTGGTGACGTCACCCTGCCCCCGGCGTGATGACGCCCCTCCGTTCCCGGCGTGATGACGTGTCCCCGCCCCCGGCGTGATGACGTCACCCCGTCCCCGGCGTGATGACGTCACCCGCCCCCCCCCCGGCGTGGTGACGTCACCCGCCCCCCCCCCCCACCGTCAGCGCGAATTCTCCGCCAACCACCTTCCGAGTTGCACTTGGATTTTGGCGCGCGCCGTAGTGACGTCACGTCCGCCATTAAAAGTGGCGCCATTTCGTCGTTGCACGCACACACACACGGGGTTGGTGGTGGTGCCTCTACGCCATGGCCGTGCAGCTGGACAAGGAGGCCTACTACCGTCGCGTCAAGCGACTCTACAACACATGGCGGGCGAGTAAACGCCGCCGACTAAACCACCACCACCGCCGCTTTCAAGCGTCAGGGAGAAGGGTGGTGGTGGGGAGGGCGAGAGGCGCGCCCGGGGCCTGCTCGCCTCACCGCCCGCACTCGTGTGTGGGGCCGAGCCGGGCACGCAAGCCCTTAGGCTTCTTCTTCCTTCCTCCCTCGCTCGCTCCCTTCCTTCCTCGCGGCTCGCGGGGGCTGCACAACGCTGAGGGCCTCGGGAGTGGTGGTGTGGGTGGGGGCTGGGAAGTCCACACGGCTAACTTAGGCCGCACTCGTGGTGGTCGTGGTGGTGGTGACAGTGGTAGGGTTAGTGGTGTGTGTGGTGGTAGGTTAGTGGTGGTGGTGTGTGGTGGGGCAGTGGTAGGGTTAGTGGTGGTGGTGGTGTTGGTAGGGTTAGTGGTGGTGGTGGCAGTGGTAGGGTTAGTGGTGGTGGTGTGTGGTGGTGTAGGGTTAGTGGTGGTGGTGGTGGGGCAGTGGTAGGGTTAGTGGTGGTGGGGCAGTGGGGCAGTGGTAGGGTTAGTGGTGGTGGTGACAGTGGTAAGGTAAGTGGTGGTGGTGGTGGTGGGGCGTGGTAGTAGTGGTGGTGGTAGTGACGGTTAGTGGTGGGGTGTTGGTGGTCGTGGTGTTGGTGAGGCAGTGATGGGGTTGGTGGTGGTGGTGGGGCAGTGTAGGGTTAGTGGTGGTGGTGGTGACAGTGGTAGGGTTAGTGGTGGTGGTGTTGGTAGTATCGTGCTCGTATTTGTGTTGGTAATGAGGCTAAGTGATGGGCCCGTGGTGGTGGTGGTGGTGGTGGGGTGGTGTTAGTGGTGGTGGTGTTAGTGGTGGTGGTGTTGGTGTATCGTGCTCGTATTTGTGTTGGTAATGAGGCTAAGTGATGGGCCCGTGGTGGGGAGAATGACGGACTGAAGGGTTGACGGTGCTGATGGGGACTGTTGCTGATGGGGGTGTGAGATGAAGCGATAGTGAGGATCGATAGTGCAGCGGTTAACGCGCTACGAACCCAGCTAACACAGTTCGATTCCCTCTTCACGACCACCAGCAGAGATGATTATCTGAACCGGTCCTAGGCCTCTCCTAGGACGACTCGGCCTCAAATGAGTTCCTGGTACGGCGTGTTCAACATCGCCACCGCGGAGACAAAGGCGGCCACCACCTCGTGTGTCGCTGCGGCCTTGATAGAGGCGCTCGCAAACATCGCTTGCCCCCTACAATCTGCTCTGTTTATACTTGGGAAGGGGGCTACACGAAGGCCTTTACGAGACGTTACCATCCCTCTTGTTTACAGATGCCGCAATCGCGCACGCAATTGCAGATCGTTGCGTCTCGATGGTGAATGTAATCTTTTGGTGTGTTCCCTCCTTGAGCTGCTACTCCCTCATTAGTCTCTGATGCCTTTGAGGGACGGCACCCTCACAACAGGCCACTCGTTTCGGTGAAGATGTGTCAACCTGCCCGACAAATCGTCTCCTCTCCACGTGTTCGTCTTCCCGTCCCGGTGTAATTCTAAGTAATCCCACCGCTCCCACCGCTTCATTTCTCAACGTCCAATATTTTAGGTTGCATTTGGTTAAAGCTGCTAATACGTTAAATTAAAAAAATTCGTGTATGGTGAGAACGAGTGTGATATTAATGCATTCATCCTTACGCCCTGGTGGAGAGAGAGGGAGAGAGATCCGCTCCAAATTATTTCGGAATCATTAACAAAGCCACAGTATTCTTGGTTCTTTCGGTAAAGTGACGTAGATGGGAAATAATGAAATAAAAAAATACAACATTAAACAATGACTTTATATTGTTTGATATTTTTATTTTTTCATTATTTCCCTTCTACGTGACTTTACCGAAAGAACCAAGAATATGAATCCCTGCAGTCATGAAAGCTTTAAATCAAAATTTAATGTGCCGTGCCAATGGAAAGTGTAAGCTTATTGTCTGGATCTTTGTCAATCCACTGCTAGATTCAGGACCCCCACTGCCCTCCTGACCTGGTAGGGAATAATTGCCATTGTCTATACTTTTGAGGCATAAGCTATTATAAAATAACACTACCCAGGAACAACAATTATGTTAAGTGTAATTATTATAAGCCCTTGCCAGGAATCAAACTTGGGTGTCTGTAAGTGTGTTGTAGGAACGGTCGTGCCGCACTTCGAATCCGGCGACCCAAGTTCGATTCTCGCTCACGGCCAACACCGGTGACAATTATCTGAACCGGTACTGGCCTCCCCTAGGTCGACTCTGCCTCCAATGAGTAGCTGGTGCGGTGTGTAAACCTCACTGGGGAGACAAAGGCGGTCGGGCGTGATGTTGGCTATTCACCCCTCGTGTGCCGTTCCGGCCTTCATAGGTGCTCGCTAACAGCACTTGCCCCTCCAGTCTGTTAAGGCTATACGGGGGATTTTTTGTAGTAAGAAAAGCACGATCTCTTAACTCTGCCCCGTACCACTTGAATAAAAAAACAATTGTGCACGATTTTGTTCAGCGTAAAAATCGTTCTTAATCGACCCATCATCGTGAGGTCAATTATAGTAATCGTAATTTACATATATATCCATGCATTGGGTTTCAGTTTTAACATGTTATCGGGCGAGCTTAATGAGTGCTTGCGCTACATGTTTGTGGAAACCGGAGCACCCAGAGGATGCTCCCACGTGCGCAGATGGCGACTGGTCCGTTCGCTGTACAGCCGTCTACTGACGAGCGAGCCACGGTATGGGCTCCTTGATGCCCGCTGTAAAGGCGTTTAAGAAGGTTTGTGTTAGAATAAGCCCATAGTAACGGAGCATCTACAAGTTAGCAGGGTTTTGTGGGAATTGTATTACCCTGCGTACATTTCGTAATGTGAACTGGTTTTCCAGAAAAAGCATCTTTGGCCCAAATTCAGGCTTTCCCGGGCGCTTTATTTGAGGCTGTGTGGAGAGTTTGACTTGGAGCAGTGGATGTATCGTCGCTGTGATTTATCGTCGCTTTGATGTGACCATTCCTCTGTTGTGTCACGCTTCTCTCCACAGAAAGGGGAGGATGAGTTTGGCAAGGTGGACGCCATCGTGGTGTCAGTCGGGGTTGACGAGGAGACGGTCTACTCTAAGTCCACCGCGTTACAGGTACCTGTCCTCTGCGTCGGGGCTGTGCGTGTCTCTTGCAAGTCGAAGCCGCGCTGTTCTCAACACAAGCGTGAAGGATGCTCGGGAAGATGCAGCTCGGTGGCTAAACAACCTCGGTTTGAACATCTAATTGTTGGTAAAAATCATCAGTATGGAAGAAGTGTCTCTCCAGTTCAGTGTGGCAGTGTATCATTACACTTCTAACAATCCCTGCAACATGCTATGTGTGCGTGCGTGTCTGTGTGAGTGTGCTTGTCTGTGCTCTTGTTTGTGAGCCGATGCAATGTGGGAGAGCGGTATTGTAGTGGTTGGCGTGCTGCGCTTCGAACCCAGCAACCTGAGTTTTGTGAGCGCTCACGGCCAACACCGCTGATGGTTATCTGAACCAGTCCTGGGCTCCCTAGATTGATTCACCCTTAAATGAGTACCTGGTGGAATGTGTAAATATCGCCACTTGGGAGTCAAAAGGCAGCCAAACGTGTGTGCTGGCCATACATCCCCTTGGGTGCCGTGCCGGCTTTCATAGGTGCTTGCGAAGAGCACTTTTAATTCGATACGGGGATCTTTGTCTTTGTTACCCAGACATGGCTGTTTGGCTACGAGCTGACGGACACAGTCATGGTGCTGTGCGACGAGAAGATTGTGCTGATGGCGAGCAAGAAGAAGGTGGACTTCTTGCGCCAGCTCGCCAGCGGCAAAGGCAGCGAGAACTCGAGCGGTGCGCCGCCCGTCACGCTGCTCGTGCGGGACAAGGTGGGTGGTGGCACCATCGCGGCCCTGGCAGCCACGGTTGTCACGCTTGAGAGTTGAGACTGAAATGTTCGCTTGGTGAGGTCACCGAGTGGCTCGCAAGTGAGAGACATTGAGCCTGCACCACTGAGAAACCCGGGTTTCAGCCAGCTGGGAATTTTGACCGAGTTCTCAAGCGCAGTGAGTTTATGGTCTCGCCTGGTCTCCATTAAATACACAACAACCATCGTGTTAAATTTCCTTTTTTTTACTTAATTGATTAAATTCCTGCTTTATAAAATGTGCTTTGCATTGACAAGCCACGGGCAATTGTTGCAGGCCATTGTAAAGGTGTGCACCAGTGTAAATAGAAGAGCCTGCTCTCTGTGAGAGTGCAGTTAAAATGTCTCCACCTCGTGAGATGACATGATGCCAAANTATATATATATATTTTTAAACAATTGTAACGATTGTGACGATTTTGACTATGATGGTCATGCTTTCCAGAGTGAAACAAGGAGAACTTTGACAAGCTGCTGGAGGAGATCAGGTCCAGCAAGGAGGGCAAGACGATCGGCGTGTTCTCCAAGGACGGCTACCCCGGCAGCTTCATGACAAGCTGGCACGACTCGCTCTCCAAGGGCGGCTTCGACAAGGTGCGTGCGTGTGGCGCGATGGCTCGGCTCGCTTGTGCACAGCGCGCTGTCGGCCCCGCGTGGCACAGCGCGGCACGGCGCGTCATCGTGAATCCCGGCGGCGCAAACCCGCTGCGTCAGCGCTGCGACTGGCGGACTTCTCGGTCTCGAGATGCCCGCGGGGCGCGCCGACCCAGCACCAGTCGTAACCGTTGATGTGAACTGTTCAGAATTGGGGTCGTTTCTGGAAAAAAGTTGATAACTCTATTGTATATGTACATATATTAAGGTTAAACCCTGCCAGCTTAATTGGACTTATTCGCAATCGACTTTTGATCGTGTCATCTCCACGCTTATGACCGCAAAATTAACCTAATCCCTGTTTTCATCCACTGAATCCACCTCCAAGCAACCTTTTTATGCACGGCGAGAGATGAAATTGTAGCGTGTCAAAACTTTCCAGGACACCCTAAAATGTTAATTAACCACGGTCCTAGTTGATGGGGCTATTCCACTTTCTATCGTGTTGAATTTTATACTCGATGGGAGATCGGATGAAGATGTTTTTAGGTGTTACAATTCCTCAGTTTGATTAACTGTCACAATCAGTTTCCACGATTATTGATGGAATTCATCTGTGGATTGAATCCATCTCTGTAACATGGGAATAATTTCCGTTAAAGTCCTTTGTAAATTAAATGTTTAATATGCAGTTGTGTTACTCTATGTATGTTGAACTTATTTCGCACCCTACGCAACCAACAATGATAGACTTAATCAGTAGAATACATGCATAATCGATCAAAGGGCTACCAAAAAAAAACAGTATTGGAACTCGATAAAGCTATTCAGCCAAGGCGATGACATCACACACCATGCCCTACACCTCGCCTCCCTAGGACGTCGCGCGCCGTGTGACGTCGCCTCCTCGTGCGGCATGGAAGATGACATGATTACCGCCAATTAAACACTTCTGAGGACAAAAACATGTTGGAAGAGCCGTTCATTAAAGAATCCGCACACGTGCGTGATTGTTCTCCGTTGTTGTTACAGGTGGACGTGAGCAGCGTGGTGGCGCTGATGATCGCCGTGAAGGAGGAGGGGAGCTCGCTCTGATCAAGAAAGCGGCGCTGATCACTTCGGAGGTTTACAGCAAGTACCTCAAGGAGAAGGTGATGGAGGTGGTGGACATGGACCAGGTACGGGCAGCATGCGTGTTAACACAGACGAGCATGTATGAACACAGACGTACGTGCGTGAGAACACGCGGTTGTGGGCGCACTCGTGAACACGGACATACTTCTCCGCACTGGCGTGAATTGGCGAAGCTAGGGGTTGATTGTTGCATCGCAGGATCATGAGAGACGGTGCCTGCTTGGGGGAGGCCTCGTTCAAAAGTTTATAGGTCATTGATAATTATCACAATCATTGCGAGGGCTGCTCGGGAAAGGACCAGCATCAGAGAGCCACTTTTTATAAAAACACACAACGATGTCCAGTGCACGTACAAAACTTTCGGCTTTACGCATTCTGCGAAACCACCGGTTCAGAAGAACTGCATTTTTTTTATCATTTTGGCTTAGCCCACTGTCAATACATTTGTAACGGGTTCCGGAGACACTTGTAGATGTAACTTCTTTATTACATACAACACTCCAACAGTCCTGATACTCTGTTACAGCCTAGGTACACAGCCTAGCTACACAGCCTAGATACTCTAGACACTACTCTGGCTACGCTCGCCCTCACAAGGTCGTAGAGTCGGGAGTTCCAGAGTCCCACCACTGGCTCTCACAGCATCCAGGGTCTTCAGATGGCTGGTCGTGGGTCTTGGGTCTTGAGTTACAACTGGGCCCCGATCGTCCAGGGAGCTCTCCTTTTATGCCTGGTCCAACGAGGGGTGGGGCCGTGTGCGCCACCAGACATCCCACAGAGCACACACAGNCCCCCCCCCGTTGGCGGCGCCAAAAAGGCTTAAGCGCCTGGGAACCCAACGCCTGGCGCCCAAAGGCTTAAAAGTGTCTGGACCCCTGGGAACCCAGTGCCTGGCGCCCAGAGGCTTACGCGTCTGGGCCCACCTGGGAACCCAGAGCCTACAGCAGCCCCTCCCTTCTTATGTCACTACACATTTAAATAATGTGGACAACTGACAGGCAATAGTAAGACGAATACACATTCTAGACTGGCTTCACCCTTATTAGGACTCAGTGCAGTGGTCATCAGCCTCATGGAGAGAGGGTTTTACGCTGTGGGGGACCTCTTTGGCGCTTGCGTAATGGCAACTATAAAGTTCTGTAAATGATGTGAAAAACCCATCACAAGAGACGTCCATGTGTATCTGCTCGTTGTCGGGTGCCGCATTCTCAATCCGTGCTGGCTTGCGGCGTGTGTGTGCGTGCGCGTGTGTGTGCGCCCGTGCCTTGCGTCACTGGCGAGCAGAAGGTGCGTCACAGCAAGCTGGCGGAGGGCGTGGAGAAAGCCATCGAGGACAAGAAGTACCTGGCGGGAGCCGACCCCTCCTCCGTGGAGATGTGCTACCCGCCTATCATCCAGAGCGGCGCCAGCTGCAACTTCAAGTACAGCGCCGTCAGGTGAGGGCGATGCCTGGCTGGGAGTGCCGCCTGTCGTGTATACGAGGAGGCACCAGAGAGTCACCGAGGTCATGCGTGTAGTCGGGAACTTCCGTGAAATAATTATTAATCCCATGCGCCAGTGTGTGCGGTGTGGCTGTGTGTGCGTGGTGGTGGGACTGTGCATGTATGTGTGTGGCACTTATGTGGCTATGTATCTGCGTGGCTGGATGTGGTAGCGTGGCTGTGTGCGCAGTGGTAGGCCTGTGTTTGGGTGTGTGCACTTCTGTGTGTGGCCACAAACCCATGACCCAAGTTCGATTCCTGCTCCTGGCCAACACTGGTGACAAATTATCTGAACCAGTCCTAGTTAGACTCTGCCTCAAATGAGTACCTGGTGCAGTGTGTAAGTATCGCCACTGGGGAGACAAAGGCGGTGGGGCGTGGTGCTGGCCCACCCACCTCGTGTGCCGTGCTGGCCTTCGTAGGTGCCCGCTCACAGCACTTGCCCCAACAGTCTGCTAAGGCTATATGTGGGATCTTTGTCTTTGTGGCACCTGTTAATGGCTTCTTGTGTGTGGCACTGTGTGCGTGCGCGTGGTAGCGTCGGCCGTGGGTTTGTCGCTCACCCATGACCCCTTCGTCCCTGTGACCTCCCCGATCTGCCCCATACTCGACACCTGTAAAAAAAGAGCTTCACAGCCCATCGGATTCCTCCAGTCTAAACAAACATTACCGATTCTGACCCCACTCCCTTGCCCCTCCGCAGTGACAAGAACCACATGCACTTTGGCGCCATCGTGTGCGCGCTGGGCGTGCGCTACAAGTCGTACTGCGCCAATGTGGTGCGCACCCTCATGGTGGACCCCACGCAGACCATGCAGGACACCTACACCTTCCTGCTCGGCGTGCAGGAGCACATGCTGGCGCAGCTCAAGCAAGGTGCGTGCAGCTGGGGGTGGGGACAGCGCGACGGTGCGCTTGTCATCCGTGCGTGTCTGGGTTTGTTGTGGTGTGGTGGGATTTGTGGTGGAGGTATGTGTTGGGGTATGGGCGTGTGGTGGTGTTGTGTGTGTGGGGGGGTTTGTTGTGGTGTAGCTGTGTAGGGTGGTGGAATTGTGGTGTAGGTGTGTGTTGGGGTATGGTCGTGTGTGGTGTGTTGTGTGTGTGTGTGGGGTTTGTTGTGGTGTAGCTGTGTACCGTGTAGGGTGGTGGGATTGTGGTGTAGGTGTGTTGGGGTATGGGCGTGTGGTGGTGTGTTGTGTGTGTGGGGGTTTGTTGTGGTGTAGCTGTGTCATGTAGGTGGTGGGATTGTGGTTATGGTGTGTGTTGTGTGGTGGTGTGTTGTGTGGGTGTGTTCTGGCCGTGTAGCAGAGTGTTGGGGTGTGGTATGTGTGAGTGTGTGTTGCGGTGTGGGTGTTGTGCGGAGCTTTGGTGCAGTGGTGAACGCACTGTGGTGCAAACCCGCGACCCAAGTTGATTCTCGCTCACGCCAGCACCGGTGACGATTATCCGAACCAGTCCTGGTTCTCCCTTAGTTAGACTCGTACCTAACTAAGGGAGAACCAGGGAAACAAAAGGCGATCGGGCGTGTTTTTGGCCACCCACCCTCTTGTGTGCCGTACTCGCCTTCATAGGTGGCTACTCGCTAACAGCACTTGTCCGGACAGTCTGTTTAGGCTATGTGGGGGATCTTTGTCTTTTTTATTTGCGCGGGAGCAGGTGCGGCACTGTGCGAAGTCTACCAGGCGACGCTGGACTACGTCAAGAAGGAGCGCTCCGACCTGACCAACGCCTTTTCCAAAAACCTCGGGTGAGTGTGACCTGGGGAGGGGCCCTGGGTGTTGCATACAGATAACCCACTGAACCCACAGCGTCTCCACGAGCCTGAGCTTTGAGGTCTCTGTGTGCAGAAGAGAGGAGATTATTTTGGTTGGATGTAACGTTTAAACATTCAGGTTTATTTGGCTTAACCAGGTGAGGGCTCAAGACACCAGGATGAATTTCATCTGCGAGAGTGACCTTGGGTTACCAAAATGGCAGAAACACACATAAATAAAAATTAATTACAGCAATAAAGCAAATAGGAATCGGAGCAAAAAACTGCTTGTGTGACATTAGGTGTCATTGAAATTAGCTTGGACGTGGTGTCATTGGAGATGCTTTTGAGTGTGTGTGGATGTTGTTGGCACACTAGGGGGGCACAGGTGGTGCATCTGCTAGTCATCTCAATCCAACCCATGCCACCTGGGTCTGTCCTGTGACCTGCCAGCGGGCGTTCGACACTTCACGTTGCCTTAAAGTGCACCTAGCCTGGCACAAGTGCCGTGGTGACGTCACCACCGCTTAGTGGCGAATGGCGGTTGTTGTTGTTGGAGTGATGCAAGCATGGTGGGTTTCAAAAAGGAGGTGTCTGTGGACACATCACGTTTATTTAGATTTGAAGTTTTCGTGACTGCAAGGATTCATATTCTTAGGTTTTTTCGGTAAAGTCACGTAGGTAAAAAATTAAAATTAATACAAATAAAATAAAAATCACGATGTTTCGGAGGCAACACAAGCTTCCGTCTTCAGGTGGAACCGTCACAGCCACGACAGCTGTATCAAGTAAATGAGAGATTACAAGAGCTACCACTCCGTATATATAATGGTTGGAGAGGGGAAGGGCCAAGTACGGCACACTTTTTATTATATGGTAAGGTGAGGCTTAAGAGGCTGAGCCTTTGTTATGGAGAGGTACGGTTTGTGACTAAGCCTGGCCTACATAACAATAGTGTGAAAAAGAAACAACTAAACACGTGTTCTGCGAATGATCTGCTGTTTGCGTCTGTGCGTGCCCCGCAGGTTCGGCATGGGGATAGAGTTCCGGGAGGGGTCTCTGGTCATCAACGGCAAGAACCAGACGAAACTCAGAAAAGGTTCGTGACCGATGTGCTCTGCTCCGAGCGGTTACGAGCAAACGCTGCGTCACCCCTGGCGAACTTCGCCCAGCGGAGCGGACGCTTTACTCATTGTGACCCTCGCTCACCTCGCTCACGACCGGCTCCCCCTGCTCGGTCACAATCGTCGGCGCGATGCAACTAACCCTGTTGCACCTCGCAGTGATAGTGTCAAATGTGTTCTGTACACGTGTAAGCCTTTTGTCAATGCACTGCTGGATGAGGGCCTTCCGACCGCCGCTTGTGTTTCCGGGGTGCTGTTTGACCATGTTTCACCATGCTGGGTCAGTGCAGGCTGTGACGGTGGGTAGCATAGTTGATGAACGTTTTTAAAAAAATGCACAGATCCGTGAGGATTGGGAGGCATGGGAAAGCCTAGACAGGGGAGGAAGGCAGCCTGAACCGGTGGCAACAATCGCCCAAGCTTAACCCCAGAAGCTTATAGACATTTGCCGTAAAGCTTAAAAGCATGAGGGCTATGGAGATGCCACTGGTGCAGGGCTGAGTCGAGGGAGATATGAGCGGTATAGAAGCATGCAGAGAATGAAAATCCGAGCAGCCGACCTCGTGCAATAGGAAATGTGACTTTTCACGTAGCCTGCCTGCCCCGTCGTTTGTTCACGGCGGCGTGGTGGAGGCGAGCGTGGCCGTGCCGGTGATTGAGCTGTGCCGCCCGTGTCGTCGTGCAGGGATGGTGTTTAACATCAACCTGGGCTTGTGCAACGTGCCCAACAAGGAGACCAAATCGGACAGGGACAAGGCCTACTCGCTGTTCATCGCCGACACCGTGCAGATCAACGAGGTGGGCGCGGCGCACCACGCGGCCCCCGGCCCATGCTGCAGTTTCGTCGCAATCGCGTGGCGAGCGTCCTCGGCCTGATGGGGGTCTCGGTCGAACGGCGCGTCTTCGCTATGACGCGGGCGTGGGGATGGCATGTTGAAATGTTCACCGAATGTTCGCTTGCCCCTATGGTGCTCGTGCGGCGTCCCTAGGTTGCTCATCCCCTGGTGTAAGATGGTTTGTCGCGTGTGTCACCGTTTAATGCCGTTGGTCTCAACCTAACGCTTTGCTCCCTGCTCCTCCTCGCCTCCACTTGACGGCACGCAGGAGGGCCCGCCACGGTGCTAACGCCCGTGAAGAAGAAGGTGAAGAACGTGGGCGTCTTCCTTAAGGTGAGGTTCTTCCGGCCGCCCACACGAGCGCCGAGTGACCGAGCGAACGCTCCCTCAGGTTCCGGCCAACAACCTTGGCTGCCATGCTATCGACAGCGATTCATTTTTGACATTTTTGGACCATCTTATCTGACAGGCACTATTTTACTTTACCGAGTGTTAACATCCCTAGCGTTTAACAGTATTCTCTTTATTGTCAGCCAACACTGGTATAAACATGGGCATTTTCGTTCCTTTCTATTATGTACATCCAGTGACTTGCGCACAAACACGTCCACGACCACGAGTACCCCGTCCCTCTTTTAGCCCCGCCCCCCCTCCCGATACGTTCCATTCATTGGCTACCACATTCTGATAAGCCCCTCCCCCCTCCCCTCCCCCTTAACTTGTACTTAACAGCTTGCATCTTGAATCCCTCCCTCACTTGATGCAGCAAATCTGGCTGTGATGGTCCCACCTGATGACGGAGACTTGTGTTGCCTCCAAAACGTCGTGATTTTATTGTTTTATTTTTATTAATTTTAATTTCATTTTTTACCTACGTGACTTTACCGAAAGAACTAAGAGTATAATGCGCCCTCCTTTACGCCGGCGAGTCTCGTAGCAGTTACACGCGACAAATGACTTGCAACATATTTGAAAGGCCATCCCCACCCACAGTGGCAGCTGTTCTTCGGCAGTTGGCCAAATTAACACTTTGCCAGCAGTAGCTGGAGGGGCGTTGGGGTGGGGGGCACGATGATTGCTACGTGTAATCCCGATTGAGAAGATGACGGTGATGACGCCGCTGATGACAATGATGTTGACCGATGACGCTGCTTCTGATGATGACCCGAGCGTGTGACCATGTGTTTGTGGGTCACTCCAGAATGAGGACGAGGTGGATGACGACGATGATAAGAACGAGGCCAAGGACCTGCTGGGGCGAGGCGTGCGGACTTCAAATCTTCTGCAGGAGCGCACGCGGGTACAGGCGTCATCACCATCACACTTGTACACACCACGCGGGTACAGGCGTCATCGCCATCACACCTGTACACACACCACGCGGGTACAGGCGTCATCGCCATCACCTGTACACACACCACGCGGTACAGGCGTCATCGCCATCACCTGTACACACACCACGCGGGTACAGGCGTCATCGCCCTCACACTGTACACACACCACGCGGGTACAGGCGTCATCGCCATCACCTGTACACACACCACGGGTACAGGCGTCATCGCCATCACGCCTGTACACACACCACGCGGGTACAGGCGTCATCGCCATCACGCCTGTACACACCACGCGGTACAGGCGTCATCGCCATCACGCCTGTACACACACCACGGGTACAGGCGTCATCGCCATCACACCTGTACACACACCACGTGGGTACAGGCGTCATCGCCATCACACCTGTACACACACCACGCGGTACAGGCGTCATCGCCATCACACCTCTACACACACCACGTGGGTACAGGCGTCATCGCCATCACACCTCTACACACACCACGGGTACAGGCGTCGTCGCCATCACACCTGTACACACACCACGCGGGTACAGGCGTCATCGCCATCACACCTCTACACACACCACGTGGGTACAGGCGTCGTCGCCATCACGCCTGTACACACACCACGCGGGTACAGGCGTCATCGCCATCACACCTGTACACACACCACGCGGGTACAGGCGTCATCACCATCACGCCTGTACACACACCACGCGGGTACAGGCGTCATCGCCATCACGCCTGTACACACACCACGCGGGTACAGGCGTCATCGCCATCACACCTGTACACACACCACACGGGTAACAGGCGTCATCGCCATCACACCTCTACACACCACGTGGGTACAGGCGTCGTCGCCATCACGCCTGTACACACACCACGTGGGTACAGGCGTCATCGCCATCACACCTCTACACACACCACGTGGGTACAGGCGTCGTCGCCATCACACCTGTACACACACCACGCGGGTACAGGCGTCATCGCCATCACGCCCGTACACACACCACACGGGTACAGGCGTCATCGCCATCACACCCGTACACACACCACCCGGGTACAGGCGTCATCGCCATCACACCTGTACACACACCACGCGGTACAGGCGTCATCGCCATCACGCCTGTACACACACCACGCGGGTACAGGCGTCATCGCCATCACACCTGTACACACACCACGCGGGTACAGGCGTCATCGCCATCACACCTGTACAAACACCACGCGGGTACAGGCGTCATCGCCATCACACCTGTACACACACGCCACGCGGTACAGGCGTCATCGCCATCACACTTGTACACACACCACGCGGTACAGGCGTCATCGCCATCACACCTGTACACACACCACGCGGGTACAGGCGTCATCGCCATCACACCTGTACACACACCACGCGGTACAGGCGTCATCGCCATCACACTTGTACACACACCACGCGGGTACAGGCGTCATCGCCATCACACCTGTACACACACCACGCGGGTACAGGCGTCATCGCCATCACACTGTACACACACGCCACGCGGGTAACAGGCGTCATCCCATCACACCTGTACACACACCACGCGGGTACAGGCGTCATCGCCATCACACCTGTACACACACCACGCGGGTACAGGCGTCATCGCCATCACACCTGTACACACACCACGCGGGCACAGGCGTCATCGCCATCACGCCTGTACACACACCACGCGGGTACAGGCGTCATTGCCATCACACCTGTACGCACACCACGCGGGTACAGGCGTCATCGCCATCACACCTGTACACACACCACCGGGTACAGGCGTCATCGCCATCACACCTGTACACACCACGGTACAGGCGTCATCGCCATCACACCTGTACACACACCACCCGGGTACAGGCGTCATCGCCATCACACCTGTACACACACCACCCGGGTACAGGCGTCATCGCCATCACACCTGTACACACACCACCCGGGTACAGGCGTCATCGCCATCACGCCTGTACACATACCACGCGGGTACAGGCGTCATCGCCATCACACCTGTACACACACCACGCGGGTAACAGGCGTCATCGCCATCACACCTGTACGCACACCACCCGCACCTGTACACATCTTGATCTCTATAAATGCGCACACCTGTGTTTACCTCATCCGTACACACCCGCACCTGTACACATCCGTGCCTGTCACGACCTCGGTGGTTAAAACCGACTGAGCAAAGTAAATTGCAACTACGCGCAAAATAAAGTGCAACCTTGTTGAAGGCTAAAAGGGGGAGCTCCGCTGTTGAGACTGCGTGGGTGCTGCCGGCACGGAGTGAAGTGTCTTTCCTATAGCCGTGGTGAATAGTGGTGATGTTAACTCCCTTGCCTAATATACAGGAGTCGTGGGTTCGATCCTGACCCTGACACCTGCTGTATATTTGTAGTTTGTGCGTCTCTCTCTCTCATTATCATCACGATGCCTAGGAGATGTTAACTACCTCGCCTGGTGTACAGGAGGTCGTGGGTTCGATCCCGAACCTGACGCCTGCTGCTGTATATTTGGAGTTTGTGTGTCTCTCCCTCCACATTTAGAATTAACATCACGCGTTTCTAGCATTTGGCTGCTCCACATTTCTGCACGATAAGCCACTTCGTTGCGCTATCGTTTGTGGCCAGGTTGCATCTGAAAAAGAGCTACATAGCTCAGTGGGCCTTACCTGGGAAAATAAAAAATACTTTACAGTTTAGAATGTTGACGCTGTCTCTGATTAGTGTGCACGTGTGTGTGTCTTTGTGCACGTGTGTGTGTGTGTGCGCGCGCACGTGTGTGTGTACAGAATGAGATGACGGCTGAGGAGAAGCGGCGAGCCCACCAGAAGGAGCTGGCAGCGCAGGTCAACGAGGAGGCGAAACGCCGGCTCACGAACAGAAGGGCGGCACGCACACTCAGAAGTGAGTACACACGCACACGCAGAAGTGAGTACACACGCACACTCAGAAGTGAGTACACACACGCACACTCAGAAGTGAGTACACACGCACACGCAGAAGTGAGTACACACGCACACTCAGAAGTGAGTACACACACACTCAGAAGTGAGTATACACGCACACTCAGAAGTGAGTACACACGCACACTCAGAAGTGAGTACACACTCAGAAGTGAGTACACACGCACACTCAGAAGTGAGTACACGCGCACACGCAGAAGTGAGTACACGCGCACAATCAGAAATGAGTACACACGCACACTCAGAAGTGAGTACACACGCAGAAGTCAGTACACACGCACACTCAGAAGTGAGTACACACACGCAATCAGAAGTCAGTACACACACTCAGAAGTGAGTACACGCGCACACTCAGAAGTGAGTACACATACACACTCAGAAGTGAGTACACACGCACACTCAGAAGTGAGTACACGCACACTCAGAAGTGAGTACACGCGCACACTCAGAAGTGAGTACACGCAGAAGTGAGTACACACGCACACTCAGAAGTGAGTACACGCACACTCAGAAGTGAGTACACACGCACACTCATAAGTGAGTACACACACACTCAGAAGTGAGTACACGCGCACACGCAGAAGTGAGTACACACGCACACGCAGAAGTGAGTACACACGCACACGCAGAAGTGAGTACACACGCACACTCAGAAGTGAGTACACGCGCACACTCAGAAGTGAGTACACACGCACACGCAGAAGTGAGTACACACACACTCAGAAGTGAGTACACACACACTCAGAAGTGAGTACACGCGCACACTCAGAAGTGAGTACACACACACGCAGAAGTGAGTACACACGCACACGCAGAAGTGAGAACACACGCAGGTGAGTACACACGCACACTCAGAAGTGAGTACACGCGCACACGCAGAAGGAGTACACACGCACACGGAAGTGTACACACGCACACGCAGAGTGAGTACACACACACGCAGAAGTGAGTACACACACACGCAGAAGTGAGTACACACACACGCAGAAGTGAGTACACACACACACAGTGAGAAGTGAGTACACACGCACTCAGAAGTGAGTACACACGCAGAAGTGAGTACACACACACTCAGAAGTGAGTACACACACACACTCAGAAGTGAGTACACACACACATGCAGAAGTGAGTACACACGCAGAAGTGAGTACACACGCACACGCAGAAGTGAGTACACACGCACACGCAGAAGTGAGTTCACACGCAGAAGTGAGTACACACGCACATAGAAGTATACCACACACACGCAAAGTGAGTACACACGCAGAAGTGAGTTCACGCGCACACGCAAAGTGAGTACACACACACGCAAAGTGAGTACACACACACACTCAAAGTGAGTACACACACACACTCAAAGTGAGTACACACACTCAAAGTGGGTACACACACACACTCAAAGTGAGTACACACACACACTCAAAGTGAGTACACACACACGCAAAGTGAGTACACGCACACACAAAGTGAGTACACACACACACTCAAAGTGAGTACACACGCGCACTCAGAAGTGGGTACACANGCACACGCAGAAGTGAGTACACACGCGCACGCAGAAGTGAGTACANGCGCACTCAGAAGTGAGTACACGCGCAAACGCATAAGTGAGTAACACGCGCACTCAGAAGTGAGTACACACGCACACTCAGAAGTGAGTACACACACACACTCAGAAGTGAGTACACACGCACACTCAGAAGTGAGTTCACGCGCACACTCAGAAGTGAGTACACGCGCAAACGCAGAAGTGAGTACACGCACACTCAGAAGTGAGTTCACACACTCAGAAGTGAGTACGCACACTCAGAAGTGAGAACACGCTCAGAAGTGAGTACACGCGCACACTCAGAAGTGAGTACACCCACGCACACACTCAGAAGTGAGTACACGCGCACACTCAGAAGTGCAGTACACACGCAGNAGTGAGTACACGCGCACACTCAGAATGAGTACACACGCACACTCAGAAGTGAGTACACACACACTCAGAGTGAGTACACACACACACTCAGAAGTGAGTACACGCACAACTCAGAAGTGAGTACACACACACTCAGATGAGCACACACGCACACGCAGAGGTTGAGTACACCGCACAGTCGAAGTGANTACAGCACACACTCAGAAGTGAGCACACACGCACACGCAGAAGTGAGTACACGCACACTCAGAAGTGAGCACACACGCACACTCAGAAGTGAGACACACGCACACTCAGAAGTGAGCACACACGCACACCAGAAGTGAGTACAACGACACTCAGAAGTGAGCACACACGCACACTCAGAAGTGAGCACACACGCACACTCAGAAGTGAGCACACACGCACACTCAGAAGTGAGTACACGCGAGAATGGTGAAAAGTGCCTGTAATTTTTTTTTATTGTGCCTGTATCCAAATTTACTGANTGATGGAGGTTGTATTCCCACAATCGTTTTCTCTCCAAATAATCTCTGCACAACTCGGGCAGAGCAGGACACCGTCAAACTCGACTTCCTTTATTGCATCGTTTTAATGAACCGTAGAGCGAGGGATAGTTGCCATCGCCTTCACAGCTAAAATGATGACGATTATGCGAGATCTCAAACTAAACTATAAAGTAATCAATTTTATTTTACCAGGTAAGGTCCACTGAGCTTGTTAGCTTTTGTTAGCGACCGTAATGATCATAGTCACGGTGGCTCCAAATATACAGCAGGCGTCAGGATTGAACCTACGACCTCCTGCATACCAGGCAAGGTAGTTAACATCTAGCCACCGTGATGATGATGAGAGACACGCAAACTCCAAATATACAGGTGTCGGATTGAACCCACGACCTCCTGCATACCAGCGAGGTAGTTAACATCTCCTAGCCACCGTGATGATGATGAGAGAGACACGCAAACTCCAAATATACAGGCGTCGGATTGAACCCACGACCTCCTGCATACCAGGCGAGGTAGTTAACATCTTCTAGCCAGCGTGAATGTCCCGCCGAGCCTGGTACGCACACTCCGCTTCCCGCAGGGCTCGCAAGTCGAACGTGTCGTACAAGAACGCGTCCCTGGTGCCCAAGGAGCCGAGATCCGGAAAACAAAATCTACATCGACAAGAAGTACGAGACGGTCATCCTGCCGGTGTTCGGCATCGCGACGCCCTTCCACATCTCTACCGTCAAGGTGCGGGCTACGGGGCGCGGCCCTACACTCGCGCACGCGCCTGCGCGGCAAGGTGGTGCAGTGGTAACACTTGTGCCTCGCGGCAATGACAGCCTGGCTTCGATCCCCGATTCAAAGCACCAACACACACACACGCACGGCTGCCATGCTGTTAGCGTGCACTTGTTAAGGCCGGGATGGCACACGAGTGGGTGGGTGGCGAAAACACCACGCCCTGCTGCATTTGACTCCCGAGTGCTGATGTTTACACACCACACTCGGTACTGCTTTAATTCTGAGCCGACCTATGGGGGGGGAGGCCCAGGACTGGTTCAGATATTCGCGACGGTTCTTGGCTGTGAGTGGGGTTGCACTCGGGTTGCCAAGTTTGTTGGGCAGCACGCTAACCACTGCCTTACCGCTACCCCGTCCCCCCCACCCCCCACTGCTCACACGCACCCCTCTCACCAACATTATTTACAAACGCAACTCGACAACACTGCTCACCCACACTACCCACACAAACACACATCGCCCGCCCCGCTTGCGCACACGCGCGCCACCAACAGAACATTAGCACATCGGTGGAGGGCGACTACACCTACCTGAGGATCAACTTCTTCTGCCCGGGCAGCGCCCTGGGTCGCAACGAGGGCAGCGTCTTCCTGAACCCGACGCCACCTTCCTCAAGGAGATGTGAGAGAGCGAGCGAGGGACTTGAGTGTGCGAACGACGGGCGCCTTACCCCTGCAGGGCTGCTACAGCTGCGTAGCATTCGTGCACCGCGTGTGGTGTGTTGACGTCGGGGTTATGCGTGTGGTTTGTTAGCCACGGGGATTCTGTTTGTGGTTTGTTGGCGTGCTGTCTGTTGTGTGTTAGCGTGTATGCATAGTACAACTTGCCCTTAATGCAATGTGTTGTTCGCTTGCATGCACAGAGCAACGCTTTTGTGTAACGCGTCAACTTGCACGTATGGTGTGCTATGTAATGTGTTAGTGTGTAATGCTTTGGCTTGTACACGCGGCATCACGCGGGCGTGTGTGTGCGTTCCTGGAGCGGTAGCGTAGCGGTTAGCGTGCCGTGCTACGAACCCAGCGACCCGAGTTCGATTCCGCTCACGGCCAACACCAGTGACGATTATCTGTATTGGTCCTAGGCCTCCCTAGATCGATTCGCCTCAAAGGAGTACTTGGTGCGGTGTGTTAACATCGCCACCGGGGAGACAAAGGCGGCCGGGCGTGATGCGGCCACCCACCCCTTCGTGTGCCGTTCTGGCCTTCGTAGGTGCTCGCTAACAGCACTTGCCCCTACAGTCCAAGGCTACATGGGGGGTCTTTGTTCCTGGCAGCACGTATCGGGCGTCAAACCTGAAGAACCCCGGCGAGGTGGTGGTGCCCGCTATGAACCTGCAGAACGCCTTCCGCATCATCAAGGAGGTCCAGAAGCGCTACAAGACTCGCGAGGCCGAGGAGAAGGAGATGGAGGTAGGGTGTCGCTGTCGCGGCGGCGTCGCGTTGCACATTGCGTCACAGCGCGTCGCTTAGTTTGCGTCGTCGTGTGCCTCGTGCGATCGTGACCCCCTGACCCGTGCGCGCCCGTTGTGCTTGTTGCGGCTGCCCCTGCCTTCGTGGTCACCAGGGCATAGTGAAGCAAGACACGCTGGTCATCAACCCCAACCGCAGCAACCCCAAGCTCAAGGACCTCTACATCCGGCCCAACATCGCGCAGAAACGCATGCAGGGATTCCTGGAGGCGCACGTCAACGGTGAGAGAGGGTGGGAGTTGGTAGGGGTATGGATGTTATCTCTCTCACCTGGTATGCAGGGGTCGTGGTCCGATCCCGACCCTGACGCCTGTATATTTGGAGTTTGTGTCTCTCCCTCCCATGGTCGCTTGGATTTTTCTCCGAGTCCTCTGGTTTTTCCCTCCACATTTAGAAACGTACTTTATAGTATTTGGCTGCGAAACATTTCCAAGCAATAAGCCGCTTCGTTGAGCCATCATATTTAGCCAGGTTGCTTCTGAAAAAGACTTGTACATGCAGTCCCGGGTTACGGAAGACCCCACTTAGGGAAATACCACTTTAAATTCCCCATAAATCATGTAAAAAAAATCTATACAGTACCGTACGCGGAAATGTTTGTGTCAGTTACGCAAGCACAAGCAATGCAGCGTGGTGAGGTTGCGGATGAATACAGCGGAGCGAGGCGTAAAGCGGGAGCCACATATTCCTCAAGGCGGTGGTGTCCCATAGCAGAGCACACTTACATTGTTACCATGAGTATACTCTAATCGCCCATCGTCTCCCTTTGTAATGATTTAATTGTTTNTTTTCTATGGCTGTACAGTAAAACCTTGGATTGCGAGTAACTTGGTCTGCGAGTGTTTTGCAAGACGAGCAAAATTTTTAAATAAATATTAATTTGATAAACGAGCGAAGTCTTGCCGAGCGTCACGTGATCACAACTGATATACGAGTCCTTTGGATTACAAACACGTTTCCGGAACGAATTTAGCTCGCAATCCAAGGTTTTATTGTATTTTTAAACAATTGTACAGTACAGTATATGTTCCATTAGTTTAATTATGGGTAGCGTTAGGGTAGATATTCGATCAAATTAAAGAATCAGAGCTAGTGCAGTGCGTATGCACAGCGACACGATAAAGGTAGCGATAAAAACGGATGAAAGCGCGATACGGTACTGAGAGAAAATGGTAGGGGAGTCACAACTATTTCCCGATGGTATTTTATCGTTGATTTTGGGGGGAAATTGTTGTTTCCGACATACGGTAAATGAGGGTTACGGATATTTCTCAGCAACCTAACCCATCCATAAACCCTGGACTGCCTCTATAGCTCAGTGGGCCTTACCTTGTAAGATGAAAAAAAATAGTTCCTATCATGCGGTGTGAGATGGGAAATATGTCTCTCTTAATCTCTTTGTTTTCTCTCATTGTGCCGCGAGCCGGCGTGTGTTACTTTTGTACAAACGTACGGCCGCCTTGTCAGCCCACCGCTGGATGAGCACCTCCCGGACACTGCGCGGAACGTAGTTATTTTACCATTCTTCGCCACGCTGGTCAGTGAGGGTTGGCGAACACGGGAGCGCAAACGGAGTTTTAAGTACGGTTCAACAATGCCCTTTACTGCACTGCCTAGAAACACCTCGGTAGTGCGTCGCGGTCGCTCATTGCAAGCAATCATTCAGGTGCGGGCCTTTCGAGATGCGATCGGCACATTGATGATTTGCTGAGTAGACAATCGTTTTCAATTCAGCATTTTCGTGCTAATGGCTGCGGGACCCATGTGTATGTGAGTGAGCGTCGCAGCTAATGTTGGTGACCAATTTTGAACCGTTTAGGCCTCCCCTAGGTTACCTCAGCCTTAAATGAGGCTTTATTTGGTGTGTAATCATCACCATTGGGGAGAGCCAAAGGCGGTGCTAATCACACCACCATCCCCCTCGTGTACCGTGCCGACCTTGAAAGGTGCTCGTTAACGGCACTTGCCCCAACAATTTGTTAAAGGACGTGTGGGGGGGGGGATCTTTGTGTGTGTGAGCAGGGTTCCGGTACACGTCTGTGCGCGGTGACAAGGTGGACATCCTCTACAACAACATCAAGCACGCGTTGTTCCAGCCGTGCGACGGCGAGATGATCATCGTGCTGCACTTCCACCTCAAGGTGCTGACCCCCCCGCACCCCCACGACCCACTCGGGCACCGAGGCCTCGGTCTCCCCCCCCCCCCCCATATCACAAGCGTTGCCACACTCGCCACACAACACTACTGCCGCCTCCCTTGCCCACCATACCACGCGGCACCGATCTCTCTCTGTCCCCTATATCACGAGCGTTGCCACACTCGCCACACAACACTTACTGCTGCCTCCCTTGTCACACCATACCACGCGGCACCGATCTCTCGCTGTCCCCTATATCACGAGCGTTGCCACACAACACTCACTGCCGCCTCCCTTGCCACACCATACCACGCGGCACCGATCTCTCGCTGTCCCCTATATCACGAGCGTTGCCACACAACACTTACTGCCGCCTCCCTTGTCACACCATACCACGCGGCACCGATCTCTCGCTGTCCCCCATATCACGAGCGTTGCCACACTCGCCACACAACACTCACTGCCGCCTCCTTTGCCGCACCATACCACGCGGCACCGATCTCTCTCTGTCCCCTATATCACGAGCGTTGCCACACTCGCCACACAACACTCACTGCCGCCTCCCTTGCCACACCATACCACGCGGCACCGATCTCTCGCTGTCCCCCATATCACGAGCGTCGCCACACAACACTTAATGCTGCCTCCCTTGTCACACCATACCACGCGGCACCGATCTCTCTCTGTCCCCTATATCACGAGCGTTGCCACTTGCCATACTCGCCACACTACACTACCACTCACGGTACGCGTTACCACCGCATTTACTGTTCACCGCCCTCACCACCACCTCCTCTACACTCGCCACTTTCACCACCACTACACTCGCTACCACTTCCTTCACTGCATCACGCGCTTTCAGATGCGATTCTCCAGCCATCTGAAATGCTCTTGCCTTCCGATATTAGGAAGCCACTGGAGCTATGGACTTTGAAATCATATAGATTTAAAATTGATTTATTCCATATTTAATTTCTTGTCCTTTCCCCGCAACTCCGATTGACACGGTTGGCTATGCATGATGTGAAAGAAGTTCTACACATACACCACCTCACCACCCCCCCCCCACCCCCAACGTAGCGGGTAGTCATGATCGTCTTCGCGTTATTGTCGCACGTTGCTCGAGTCTACCGTCACCCCTCGTGTTTGCGCAGAACGCCATCATGTTCGGCAAGAAGCGGCACACGGATGTGCAGTTCTACACGGAGGTGGAGAGGTCACCACGGATCTGGGCAAGCACCACCACATGCACGACCGCGACGACCTCTACGCCGAGCAGGTGAGACCGTCGCACGCTCTCCTCCTCCTCGCCTTGCGCTCTGACGGCCGCCACGGTGGAGCTTGCTGGCTCCCTCGCCCCCTCGCCGTCGCGCTTGCGCTAACGGGGCGCCGCGGCGGTGTGTGCGCCGCTCAGATGGAGCGCGAGCTGCGCCACAAGCTCAAGACGGCGTTCAAGAGCTTCATCGAGAAGGTGGAGAACATCACCAAAGAGAGCCTGGAATTTGAGGTGCCCTTCCGGGAACTCGGGTCAGTGGATGGCGCACCCCCTCCCATCATCTGGTCGCTGTGGTGTCTGTATGGTAGCTGTGGCTTTGTGGTAGCTATGCAAGTGAGTGTAGGTAGCNGTGTGTGTGTTGTTGGTGGCGGTAGCCGTGAACGTGTGTTGTTGTCGCTATCCGCAACGGAGGATTGTGCCCTGTCCACGTGCAGGTTCCAAGGCGCCCCCTACCGCAGCACCACCCTGCTGCAGCCGACGAGCAGCTCCCTGGTGAACGTCACCGAATGGGTAAGCCCCTGCACCGCATGCGTCCGCACTGCACCGCACCCGTCGCGCCGCGCGCAACGTGCTGTACCCTCGGATCGCGCCGGTCGGCTACGTACGGTGCGAAAGATGTTCGGCATACATGCACACGCGTACCGTGCTGCGCATCTTATCATTGACCCTGTTCCCCGTTCCGCGACTTCTGCAAGTTGCAGGGCGGGTGGTCCCGTTCTCCGTTGAATCTCGAAACGCGGGAGTGGTTTGCGTTAATGTTATTTAGCGAGGCGCAGCGCCACTGTTTTTGAAGACTTGTTACTCGCGATGCGACACGACCGCCGCAGTCTACGATAGCTGGTGCCACACTGTGCCACACGCCCCTCCCGCACGGCTTGTTAAATCCCGATTCCGGAAGAAAACTGATGACGTACACGTATGTCTTCGGAACCGGTTAGAGTTTGTGTTTAACGCGCTGATTATGTGCTTTGCAAATCCTAGTAGCTTGATCGATCGTTCTAATTATCGTCTGTTTTTTGGCTGTTGCTGAAGCTTCTGTCTATCTGACGGACATTGTTGTACTCCNTCCTCTCTCCTCCCTCTCTCCCGCCCCCTCCCTCTTTCCCTCCCTCTCGCCCCCCCCTCTCGCCTGCTTGGCGGTGGCGGCGCAGCCCCCGTTTGTGGTGACGCTGGACGAGCTGGAGCTCGTGCACTTTGAGCGCGTGCAGTTCCACCTCAAGAACTTCGACATGGTCATCGTGTACAAGGACTACAGCCACAAGGTCACCATGGTCAACGCCATCCCCACCAACTCGCTCGACCCCATCAAGGAGTGGCTCAAGTGCGTAAAGCCGTTGGCCAGCTCGCCCAACAGCGGTCTGTTAACGGCGATACGGAGAAAGTGGTGGTAGGGGTGTGGGGGTCGATTTTGTTTGCGTGGCAGTGGCCGGCACGTGAAGGTTTATTTTTTGACCGGTGTGGGGGGCGGTCGTATTGCCCGCGTGTGTGTCAACAGTTCGTGCGACATCAAGTACACGGAGGGTGTGCAGTCGCTCAACTGGACCAAGATCATGAAGACCATCACGGATGACCCCGAGGGATTCTTTGACCAGGGCGGCTGGTCCTTCCTGGACCCCGAGAGCGATGTGAGTGGCCGTGTCAGCCGCACACTGTGGGTGGATGGTGGGGCATCCCCTCGCTCGCCCCCCACCCCACAACCCCTCCCCTTCCATCCACCAACCTCTCTCTCTCTCCTGGTGGTCAGGTGGTGCAGTGGTCAGAGCGTGCGATTTTTCACGTTAGTTTTTGTTTCGCTTTGTGCGTGATGTTGACGTGTAAAGGGGTTTCCTTTTGCAGTACGCTGAGATGGTCCCGTGATTATATGCTTTGCAGATCCTAAGTAGCTTGATCGTTTGATATAATCATCCATCTGCGTTTTTGGTTGCTGCTGAAGCTTTTGTCTTCACATTGAGCCGCTCTGTAGGATGTTGGTGCGGTTGTGACCCCCCCCCCCCCCGGTTGTGCCTGTGTGGAGTTTGTAACGGAGCAGTGTCGATATGTGAACCGCAAAAGTTTTGTTTGCGGATCTCGGGAAAAATTGTAAGGAACACGTGAGCCCAAGACTATTTTCGTTCCAGCTGATGGCAAAAATAAAAATCCCCAACCTAATAATTCGTACTTAAAAAATAACATCGAGATGGCACGTTACTTGCTATTGTCTATCCAGGTGGTTGTTGGTCAGTGCTGTGTTTAACACGTAGGTTTTCGCGACCAATATTATTCATAATCAACGTTTTTGGGTTTAGATCGCGTTATTTATAAATGTGTCATAACCCTCCACCACCCGACACGGCCAATCAGCAAAAAAGTGTCACGTTGACAAAAGACAAATAGTTCAATTCTGGCGAATTGCCCGATGATGCTGGATGCAATTACCAGCGAAACGTCGTGCTAAAATTGTAAATGTCGTGGTTTCACGCTTCAACACACCGGTGGGCTAAAGCAGTGAACTATTTGTCTTTTGTCAACGTGACACTTTTTTACTGATTGGCCGTGTCGGGTGGTGGAGGGTTACGACACATTTATAAATAACGCGATCTAAACCCAAAAACGTTGATCATTGCCGTGTTGATGAATCCACTCTGCTGGAGCCTGTTGAGTTCCTGCAGAGTGGATCGCAGTGATGGTGGATTGGCTAGCGCTGTTGTAACGCGAGGAGGGCGGATACATCTGCAGGGCAGCGGCGGTGGCTCGGACCAGGATTCTGACGAGATTGAGGACGAGGACTTCAACCCCTCGGAGAACGAAGACGAAGAGGAAGAGGAGGTAGACGACAGTGACGAAGACTACTCGTCGGAGATCGAGGAATCTGGTCAGACGCTGTTGCGCATTCCCCTCCCCCGACTCTTCCCCCGCCCCCCGTCCGCGNCCCCCATCCCTCTGCGCACGGCTCGGCCCTTGTTCACGCAAGCGCCCGGCCGCGGTTTATTTGAGCGAATGCTTTTACACGTGACTTTTACACCAGATCCACGAGGGAAATAACGAATTGACTGAATGCATGTGGACGTCGATGTTATGCGCGAGTGGACGTCGGCCCACGCAGCCACACCTCCGATTGGCACGGTTGGCTACGTACTGTGGCGAAAGAAGTTCTACATAATGATAATTGGTTTTTTTACCCTTTTATCTAGCAACAAAACTGACACCTTGTTTACGAGGAGTCATGTTTGCATAGACCACAATACCTGCAGTCATAATGCAAACACAAAACATAACTCTGATAATGTATGCACTGTCTACATACTTACATGGCAACAAGTCCGCCCAGGCTTGCCCTGACGGACTTCACAGATGGAGACGATGTGCGCCACGTTCTCCCAGTTACACCTGCTGGCCGCTGTGAGCGGTTTGCGCTAACGCCGTTACCCCGTCCGACTGGTTTCTTGGCTCAGGCTCGGAGTTCTCGATTGGCAGCGAGGAGGAGAGCGGCAAGGACTGGGATGAGCTGGAGGAGGAGGCGCGGCGAGGTGAGTGGCGGTGGTAACGCGCGTTAGCGCATGCGACCTTGTAGTCTCGTGATCCTTCTTGTTTCCTCATGTCTCGGTGTTCTCAGGGGGCACGTGTCCCTGTGTTCTCACATTCCCTTCTCCTGTCTCCCTACCTCTGTGTCCCGTTGTCTCCATGTCCTCGTGTCTACGTCCCTCTGTCTCTTGTCTCTCCATATCCCTATTTCCCCACGATCCCCGTGTTCTCGTTCCTATGTCTATAAGTCCCAGGGTTTGGCGCCGTGTCCTCCTCTGTCCCCATATCGATGTGTCCTCCTGCTCCTGTTTCCTGCCTCTGTGTGTCCTGTACTTCCCGTGTCTCTGTGTATTCCCTTGTGCCCGTGGTTCTGTCCCTTTGCCAATGGGCGAGCGACCCTGTGACCCCCTCGCCCTGCTGCGCCGACGCGTCTCTCCACAGCCGACAAGCAGATCCTGGAGAAGGAGGAGGAGGACCAGCGGACGGCGCCAGTTTCTCGCAAGCGCAAGAGCTCCGGCGGCCGCGACTCGAGAAGCAAGAACAAGCGGCGCCGCAAGTGAGACGGGACAATAGCCCTCCGCCCGGCTCCAAGAGCCAGCTCGCCAATTGCAGCCATCCACATCTACCTACTACCCCTTGCCTCGCCCAGTTTCCGCGAATATCACAGCCACAGAATGGCAGCAATGGCGGCGACGCGGAAATGAACGTGCGGAGCGCTTGGGCCCCGTGCCCCAGCCGCATCGTGTCGCGGCCCAAGGGGTGCCAGCCTCGACACCAGCTCAACACGCTCCTCCCCAGCACGGCGCCACCAGGCGACTCCACACGACTCGTTCCCGCAGGACAACGTGATCGGGCCCGACCGCTCGTGCCAGCCTCTGGCATGGAACCGGTTCCTAGCGGGGCTCGCTGTGGGCAGTGGGTTCCTTGATGGAGGGCAGCAGAAGCACTGCCCATGGGCCCCCCCCCCCCTTTGGTCACCGTGATGGACGCCCCTCCCGAGAGCATCGTGCCCAGCATAGTCCCCCCCCCACCTCACCACCAGTCCGTGCGTTAGGTCAGCAGTGCTGGCTTGCGCAATCGCTCCCGGGTCGACCCAGAGCTGTGCCTCTGCACCGTTGCAGAGTCGCAGAGTTGAGCACCGCAGCAGTTGCTGGTGAATTGGCTGTGCGCTAAAGTCAGCCCACACGAGCTCTCCTTTTCAAGAAGATCGGAGCCAGGAGCGTCTTTGGCATTTGTCAGGCCCAGAGGGCGTTTGGCAGGGTGATGGCCGATGCCGAGGTTGAGAGCGTGACGGTGGGGAGCTTTTCCCTTGTGCCCTTCACTTCACGCTCTTCGACTGCTTTTGTAGGTTGTCGCGGTTTGTTTTTTACTTAAGAATTGCGTCCATGCTGGTGTTTAGTGGAGGCTCTCTCTCCTTCACGATGTCGCCGCGGACGTGACCCAGAGTTTTGAGTCGAACGTTAAATAAACCCCTCCACTTTGACTCGTTTTGCGCGCGCGTGTGTAGGCTTTGCCATAGTTGGTCAGTCGCAGTAGTTGCCGGCGTTTGTTGATAAGTTCCTTGTTGGTCATTTTGTCCGGTCGCCTGGATCTATGCGTGGGGGGGAGGGGGTGGGTAGATGGAGGGAATGGGGAAGGGGTCCACCAGGGGTCGGGTTCTCACCGGAACGTGGCGGTGGGGTTCTTGTAGTTCAGAAAGCAATCTTGGCAGCCCGTGGCAATTCCACTGAATCCTTAGCCCCAACAGCTTCAATCCTGCTGCTTTGTCCACCACCGTCACCGTTGATATGGCGGTCGTCGCTGTCGATCGCAAGTTGACAAACGGAGGTTAAGTGGGCCGAAGGAGCCGTGGGCCAAATGTCCCGCGGGGGGTTGGGGGGGGGGCCCGACTCAAGAGGTCAGTGCCGGCGCTGCCGGCCACGTTTGACCCCGGTGGTTGTGGGAACCCCCCCGACCAATCTCAGGTTGTTTGTGTGCCACGTGGTCCCCTCCTCCATGGTTGTCTGGGCCATGGCCTTCCTCCATTCCTATCGATTTTTTAAGTCGGGGAGGTCGTGAGATGCCACCTTTCTCTCTTTTTACGCATTGAATTGTGGTTCATGTCGTGCTGCAGTGTATTGTAGTTATTGTGGGGGAAATAAAGCTTCGTCGTTTGTTTTTGCTGTCGGGTGTCTGTGTATGTGGGGAGCTGAGGCGGAGTGGTTAGCGCGCTGCGCTATGAACCCGACGGACCGAGTCCGATTCCCGCTCACGGCCAACACCGGTGACGATTATTTGAACCGATCCTGGGCCTCCCCTAGGTCGACTCAATCTCATTAGTGTACCTGGTGCGATGTGTATCACCACTGGGGAGCCAAGGGTGTGGTGCTGGGCACCCACCCCCCTCGTGTGCCGTGGCCAGCCTTCTGCCTTCATAGGTGCTGCTCGCTAACAACACTTGCCCCTGTCTGTTGAGAATATTTGTGTACGGGGAGCATTGATGCAGTGGTTTGTGCTGTGAAGAAACCCGGTTACCCAAGTTCTCCAGGCCAACATCATTGGCGAGCGAAACAAGAGTGTTCTGGGCCTCCCTAGGTAGATTCGGCCTTAAATTCGTACTGGGTGTCGATGTCAGTGAGGGAGATGGGCAGCTGACCACACAGTACATTGCGTGCTGTGGCAGGCCTTATAACGTCACTTGTATTAAATAGTCTGCTCAGAGTGTAACCTGTAGCTGGTGTGAGCACACCCGTGATTACACTAACTCAATTTTTGTTCCTGGGTAGTGTTATTTCGTAATTGCTTGTGCCTAAAAGTATAGAAAGTGCCTATTATTCCCCACAAACTTTACTTTTGTGGCCAGGACAGTGATATTTAGAAATGTACCTATTTTCAGTGGGAAAATGGGAGAAATTGTGTCTTTTTGTTCACAAAGTCAGAAAAAAACATGAATCAAAATTAACATGTATTTATCCTAAAGTCATACAAAAATTACTACAAAAGATTTAGATGTGAGTAGTTTTTAGAGATTTACGATTATACTGTAAATCACTCACTCACGAATCAGCCACCAAATGTAGTCTCCCTTCATATTCTCGTTATACTGTCCTTGGTAGCTGAATTCAAAGTCCAGTATATCCTGATGGAAGCTCTCTTCTTGCTGCTCCGAGTACGCTCTCATGTTCTCCTTGAATTTATCAAGATGAGCATCAAGGATATTGACTTTGAGGGACATCCTACAGCCCATTGTTTCCGTAGCTCTTCACCAGAGTCTCAACCAGTTCCAGTTTTCGACCTTGTGATTGCCTAGGAAGCCACGAATCACTGCGACAAAGCAGTTCCAAGCAGCATTATCCTTACCAGTGAGCTAATTCTGTCTAGATCTTACGTTTTCGTGACTGCAATGATCCATACTCGTTCGTTCTTTGGGTAAAGTCACGTAGGTAAAAAATAAATAAAAAATGAAAACAATTAAATCACGACGTTTCGGGCGCAACACAAGCGTCTGTCTTCAGGTGGGACAACGCAGCGAAAGCACAAACCACTTCAGTGTCGGAAGCAACACAAGCTTCCGTCATGGCTGTCCCAGCTGATGGTGGAAGCTTGTGTTGCTTTCGAAACGTCGTGATTTGATTTATGTTATACCTACGTGACTTTGCCCAAAGAACTAAAGAGTATACGGCTAATTCTGCTCTTCGGCAAGTCCACTCAGCTCCACATCCTCCTGCACCGCATCAGCTCCATCTCTTCTCCAGCCCGTGCCGCGCCCGTTTAAGCCCCCTCTGTCTGGCGGCCATGCGGTTATGGGCGCAACAGTGGCGAGATGTTATCACTCTCTCCTGGTATACAGGAGGGGTAGTGGGTTAGAACTCTTGACGCCTGCTGTATACGTTACAGCAAAAACGTGGTCCGCACCTGCTGCATCGAGATGGATAGTGTGTTTCCCCCCTCCCACGCGTGGATTTCCTCACACAGAGACACTCATTCTTTGGCTGACACTTGAATGTACAGGGTGGCCCAAAAGTCAGGACACAGAGTTATTCTATTGATTTTAAACAAATGTTTAAACGGACTTCCATGAAAAATAATGCATGCACGAAAATTTTCTGTTGGAATTAGTGTAGGATTTTTTTTTTAAGATTACGGGTGTAACCTTTGAACATCCATCAATACGACTTTGTCGTTTCAATACATTCCGAGCTCTTGGTCGCGTTTTGTTAAACGGTGGATTTGATACAATGTGAACTTAAAGAATATACGATCAACATGTTTTAATGCCTGGGGCAGCGAGTTCGTTCAACAATCTCTCTTCCCCGCGTTTTAAAAACCGGTTTAGTTTGTGGTGACGACTTGTTGCCTCAATGAAATATAAAAAAATTAAAATGCCAGTGGTCAAGACCGAGACGATAGATGGAGTCCTATAACAGGTCGCAAACGGGTTTTGATTCCTTCCCCGTACCCAGCCGCACCAGGGTCGCAAACGGGTGCCTGTACCCGACTGTACCCTACCCGGCCGGGTAGGGTACGGGTATCGGGTACCTGATTGCGACTTCTGGGATGAAGCCATGTTGCAGGCGCGGGTGGGTTGATTCTAGGAACTTGAATTGAGAAGAGACAAGACGTTGGGAAATGAGTGACAAACGGTTACTCACCAGTGACTCATGGCCTACCCGTACCGGCCGCACCAGGGTCGCAAACGGGTACCAGTACCCAGCTGGGTACGGGTAGCCGGGTATCGGGTACCCGGTTGCGACCTCTGTCCTATAACAAATGCCTCGGGGAGAATATGCTGTTGCTGCACGCACAGCCGCGTCGTCCAGAGCCTGAGCCAACGCAGCCCTGAAGTGAGGCGGGTGTCCGTGTGAAGCTGGCAGCTGCACGATCACGGAGAGAGAACGGAGCAGTGGAAAGAGCCTGATCGGCCGCCCGCGAGGAAGAGGAGAGCGCCATGGAATGCGCCGTGTGTTTAATACAACAACAACAACAACCGCCATTCGCCACTAAGTGGCGGTGACGTCACCACGATGCTTGTGCCAGGCCAAGTGCACCTTGAGGCCACGTGAAGTGTCGAAAGCCCGCTGGCAGGAGGTCACGGGGCAGACCAGGTGCCACGGGTCGACTGACCGAGATGACCGAGATGGCTGGCTGATGCACCATGTTGTATCCTAGCCCTTCTTCCATAATTGAGATTAATAATATTTGATGATTTTTTTTTATTATCTTTTACTTGTTTTTTTAATGAGTGAAACACACCAAAGCGCACCAAACTGCAAAACACCAGGGTTGTTAAGCAATGAACCAGCCCAGCTAATCCAATACTGAATGTTAATATTACTGAAGTCAAAACGAATTCTATGACCTCAGCACATGGGCAAATAATAGGGCAGTGTCGACTCAAAGGCAATGGAAGAAACAGAGGCGCCTTTGTCTAAATCACAACCACAGAAAGCCAGGAATCATCACTGATTGTGTGTTAGGAATTCCGAGCTAGTTAGAACACGTGCACAGGGGGGGAGCTGATGTAAACAACCCTGCGCGTCTGGATGTGAGGGGGCCTTGGACCTGGAATCAAGAATAACACTCCCAGAGCAGAAGGTTGGACAGGGGAGAGGTGATTTAAAAGAGGGTTGTATATCTCTCAAGGCACAAGACCCAATTGAGTAACAAGGCTGCGGGGGTCACCAGAAGTTCGCATTCGCCTAGTTAAGACAAAAAGCTCAATTATTCTGTATTGCTATTAAAGTAACGTTAAAGTCGGAATTTAACAACAGGGTAGGCTAAAGTTATTGATATTCACACCCACTCCAATTAAACCAGGCCACAAGTTACGCCTACTGAACCATCACCATTATTAAGTCAATATGAAATGTTATTTCCATACTTAATACTTTCTATACAACTCGACCCGAAGCATATGACAATCAGAACCTTCCTAAGTCAAAATTGAATCGCACCCAGACAGGAGCGAATAGTCGATATAAGGTTGACGAGGGAAGGAAATTAAGAGCACAGCGAACTGCAAACGTAAGCAAAAGCCGGGAACAACACCAGCCAGCAACAGCGAGTGGGCTTCGACAGGCCATAAGTAGAATAATAACTCCCGGGGTCAGGGGACACAAGAAGAAGCAGGCAGACAAAAACCAGAACTGACTCCAAGGTTCAACCGCCCTCACCTACTCAGGAGTGACGGAAATTAATGAGGCCTTGAATTAACGGCAGGCAACAACAACGGCGAGCAGAGATAGGGTGGGGCAAAGACTGCGGCTATGAAATACAGCTTTGTGTCAGTAAAGCTCTGACAAACAAGTTAAGTTAAAGACATCACAATACATAATATCGCACATAACATCAATGTTAACGCTATTCACCGTAAACTATATTCCGCTTATATAACCATGCAGGCACCAAGGAATACGAATTCCTAGGATCAAGAAACTTACCCCTTAACCTAAGATATCGGGAATAAATTTATAGTAATAAGTATATGCATAAAAAGACAAAAGTAAAACTTATGGAAAAGCCAGGATAACGGGATGAATCACCACCAGGTGGAATATAATACATAATAAAAACGATGTTAAACCCAGGGTCGGAGAGAAAGGGGGATCCCGGCCGTCTTTGTATCCCCGCAGCGCGGGATAGGAGTGTGTATACGCTCGGGGAGACACCTCCACTGGAGCCAAGCACCACGATGGGAAACGACAGACCTTAGGTTACATACAGAATCATAACTGTGAAATAGTAAGGGACAAATGTTAACTTAAAACTTTTAACCATTTCTTTGTGCGCCGGGTCGGAGAGAGCGTTGCCCCCTCCAGGTGGTGCAACGCGAACAAAGACGCCTATGAGACGATTTGTAACGTCTGTGTTTTGGGTTCATGAAGAAGGCCAGACAAGAGATATTGCACCCAGACAGAGAGACGACTTCGAGGCAATTTGTAACGTCTGATTGTTTGCTCGTGGGTTTATGGAGGGAGTTGACAACGGAATATATCGTCAGTGATGCACACAAGGACATACGGTACGGACACACACATGGACACACCTGCCTACGGACAGATCCTGACACAGCAAAAATCGGAAGCCCGCCTTGGGGCGGGATCCAGGGGGATTTTTCGGCATAAAGGAACGGGTCCTGAGCATTGGAAACCAGTGCGACGGGAGGGTCCACCAGAAGCTGACCGGGAGGGTCGACTCAGGAACGAGTGCGACCAGCGGGTCCACTCAGGAGTGCGACCAGCGGGTCCACTCAGGAGTGCGACCAGGGGTCGACTCAGGAGCGAGGGCGACCAGCGGGCCGACCCAGGAGCGAGCTCGACCGGGAGGGTCGACTCAGGAGCGAGCTGCGACCAGCGGGTCGGCTCGACTCATCTTCAGCTCGTCAATCTCTGCTGCCGCCGGTGGTGAGCGTCACGACTTGGCGACGAGCCAGAGCTGCACGCTACGAGCGAGTTGTGGGCGCCACCTACCGACCGGGTTCCGAACTGCGACAGCGTATCAACAGCCATCCGAGCCAATTCACCACGGTGACAGGGGAGCGACTGCTACGTATGACGCGCACCGCCCCCTCACCACACGAACACCAGGCGTCTGTTTGACATAAAGAATCGACTCCGAACACTGACTATTCAAGACAACTCAAAAACACTCGAACCCATGAGCCATCCGTGGCTNGGAAGGCATCACAACGAGACCGAGTGATGGCCATCCGTCGTTTATAAGAGTATTCGTAATTTTTATCTTTAATATTTAGTGGGCTGTACTCTTAATCGCATAAATTCCCAACAGATCCATCAATACGAACTGATTCTTGGCACCTCCTTCCGCCGAGCCACGCTCACGTGGGGAGTGGTGGCCCACCGGACCCTTATCAGGTGATCTGGTCCCCAATTAGTAAACTTGGTATAAGATAACGAGCTTCGGAAAAGGAGCACCGTCGCAGGCCCTTACTCCAAGCCGTTCTGTTGTCAGATAACCTGCCGATGTATCTGTTGAGATTGGTGCCTTTAAGAATAATAACTGTTTTGATTGNTTTTTTTTATCGCCGTATAATCTTTCAAGTATCTTTCAGTCATAATCGCCGCACGTACTCGCATCCTCTACAGAATATTCAACTGTTCCGTGACCCAAGGTGTTAACAACGTGATAAGGGTTGCGTATGATCAATAAGGAGTGCGGTACTGCGTGAACAATATTGAGTATAATCATTCATTAACGTTAAGGTTTTCTTAGCATAGTATTTGCATGTTTTAACGACTCTCTCTCTCACTAAGAACCATCGCGTTATGCGGGATCCATGTGCGTTGTCAAAGTGAAATCAGACAATCGTTGATGATACTGTATTGATGCCGTATTGACGTTCCGGGATTGAGAGTTCGCATACTATATCATAGTTAAGGTTGAATTAGTAATAAATTGATCAATACAGAAGTGGTTGTGTGATTCTTTCCTGAAATCTATGCATAAGATCTGCTTCTGCGTTGAGATTTGAACTTGGTGACCTTAATAAACACACTAATACATACTCAGTAAATGTTAAAGCGATAACGGGGTGAACCGGGGTCTGGTTATCATAACGACTTGCATTATCATAATTACACCCACTCGCATAATTAATACGATTACCTCTTGAATTGGCATAATTAAAATGTGCGTAATTACATAATTAACATATTTCCGGATAATTACACATTTGGCCAAATTTCATTTAATTATTATTATTTCCACTGAATATTCATAACCCACATATACAACATAATAATTTCACCCACGCACGCATACAACATAACAAATTTTCATACCCAACATATACAACATAATGGGGGCTCGTCTTCCGGGATCTCTCGCAGACAGTTTGTGCATGAATTCAGGAACGAATCACTGATGTGTTAATCAAGTGTTGTGAACTAACGTTGCCTTGTGATTGTAAACGGGGGTATACAAACAAACGCGCTCTGAAGGGAGATACCAGAGTAGCAGAGTATAACAAAGACAGCTGGGCTGAGATTATTTGCTCGAGTTGAACTGACGCATCCTGTGATACAATTGTTTATATGCACTCTGAAAAGAAATATTAAGGTAACTCTTGCCATACTTAAGATGCTAGGATTAAGAATAATATTTGAATGGGTTACGGGATACGGGGAGCTCGTATTTAAACGTACCGACCAATCTGTTACAAAGCAGTACAGTCAGAGAGACATATGGGAAGGGAGCTGTATCGATAACACGAACACACCTTGGGGGAAACTAATTGACTGGATAAAAGGTAACGAAGGCAAACACGATGCAAAAACTGCAGAGAAGGCAGGACAGGACTCATACCTTCTCACACAGGCATACAGACAGGGATTGTGGAATGAAGGAAAATTTGGAAAGGAAACGGGAGAGAAATCGTCTCTAATAAACGACGAGAAATGTCCTCACACCCTCGAGAGGGAGGAGAAATCAAAGCTCGCGACACCAGCGAAACTCACAGACGTTGAGCCACAGAATAAATATGGAAGTAACATCAAATCACTCTCTTGGGTACGTGGACAGAGTCCAGGGATTGATCGCACAAAAGTTAAAGTAAAATCGCCAGGACATGGTACACTAAGGGCAGAGGCAAAAACTGAAGGGAAATGGCAACACGAGCGACACGGCCCTGGGCGCGCACACAGAAAATGCACACCACTTAAACACAAGAGACACAGCACAGACCAAAGTGACAGATTGCCTGATGATAACTTGTTTGATGATGACGCTGTCAGCAATCAACTTTCGGAATACCTGTTCACCAGTAAAACCCTTAAGTTGATGGACAAGGCTCTAGTCAGAATTCCCGATTTTGACCCCCACAATAAGACTATGGATATCCACACACATATCGCGACAGTGGAAGAGGAGGCAATGATTAGAGGGCTGAGGAGACGGGATGAAAAAGCGAGTTTGTTGAAACGGACCTTACATAAAGAATCTATTCCATGGGTAAAGTCACTACCACACAAGGTTAGAAATGATTTTAAACAATTGAGCCTGGCAGTGATTCGGAAGTTTGGAGAATATTCGACACTCACTGAGGGTTTTATGCTGTAAAATCGATGACCCAGGGCATGGACCAAGATCCACGTGACTACCTCGTCCAATTTAAAAGAGCGTATTACGCAGGCGATGTGAATCATACCACGAAGGGGATAAAATGTTCAAAATTATGTTTTTTGAATCTTGAGCCAGAGATTACAGAAAGGGTGAGAATGGTTTTGAATCCAGAAACCGCATCCTTACGCCGCATAGAGAGCAAGGCGTACATGGCATGGTTATACAGAGCTAAGAATCATAATTCGGATCCAGAACACAGGGAGAGGGATGAGGAACCCAGCCTCTCAGAGAGGAATAAAAATCACCGAGCAGTCCCACCATGCAGAGAGCAGCAGAAACGCACGCACACATGGCAAAATAACCCAGAGAGAGGTTGGCACGAGAATGAGAGCGGCACAAAGCCGAACATTCAGGAGAATCGCAGGAGGGGGAGGTTCAGAATAGAACCATACCAACACCCCATGCCCCGACATGCGCAAGGTCAAGATTACCCACAGGGATGGCGAAGTAACAATCCAGGAAAATTTGGCACCCAAATGGGAAAAACACTGGGCCAAGGGTGCAGGAGAATCGTAGGAGGGAGAGGTTCAGAGCAGAACCATATCAACACCCCATCCCACGACACACGCAAGGTTCAAATTACGCACAGAGATGGGAAGATAACCACTAGCGGGAAGGTGTTACACATACCGCGGAGGTATGGATGCGAACATTCACGAGAATCGCAGGATGGGAGGTCAAACACAATCGATCCAATTCCGACCAATTCCTCCACCGGCTATACCAGGAGGGAATAGAGGAATAACACAGAATACGGTCCAAATACGTGATGAACCATCCACAGTGATTGAGAGCGGGCAGCCCATACGCGCCACACCCGCCGAGGTGTTAAACCCGGCGCTCAATGTGAATACAGGCAGGCTGCAAGTGACAGGGCGGGCAAAAACGTGGACAGTGCTCCCGTAAATGACGCGCGGATCGAATACAAGGACAGGGTTGCATTGAAGCGTGATCGGACAGTACAAAAACAGATAGCAGGGACACGCCCTGAGGAGCGCAGGCATGAGCCTTTGAATGGAAAATATCCAAGGGAAACCAAAAATTATGTGGATCGGAGTGCTAAAAGGAGACGAATGTCCATGACGTATCGGGAATGGTGTTGAAATCCAACACACTCGTAAAAACAAAGAGGGCAACATTACGAGGGACAGAATTAAATCGACACACTGACTCGGCAAATGTGCATGTAATCGCAGAGAGAGCGAATGCCTCGAACCAAGTGTCAAAGTGGGTCGTGTGCGCGAATTCTGGTTATGTGCAGCACAATTTTTCACCACACACTCCCACGACGCGAGAGAGTGAGAGAGGAAACTACAAAAACGAACCCGAAAACCGTGATCGAATTATCGAAGTGATAAGTGGTGAACGAGGCAACATGAGGAAGGTAACGCATAAATGCGTTCGAAACCGCTACTAGCGTTTCCCAGGATTTAACAAAAACAAAAATGAATATTCGTCGGAGTCATGATGTATCAGAACCGATGTAACGCAATATCGATGTTTAACGCTTGTTTAATTTTCTTTGCTCAATTCAAATAACCATGTTAAGTTGTGACACGTACGCGCGCGTTGTAAGGAATAGCAGCAAACTTGAGGACAATCGATGGTTCATGATGGAAGAAGGGTATACATTTTTTTAAAAATAACCCGTGGCCATTTGACCACTGGTCATTTTTAAAAGGGCGGATGTTGTTCCTAGCCTTCTTCCATAATTGAGATTAATAATATTTGATGATTTTTTTATTATTTTTTACTTTTAATGAGTGAAACACACCAAAGCGCACCAAACTGCAAAACACCAGGGTTGTTAAGCAATGAACCAGAGGAATGTTAATATGACAGAATTCTAACCTAGCTGCAAGGCAAAGGCAATGGAAGAAAACAGAGGCGCCTTTGTCTAAATCACAACCACAGAAAGCCAGGAATCATCACTGATTGTGTGTTAGGAATTCCGAGCTAGTTAGAACACGTGCACAGGGGGGGAGCTGATGTAAACAACCCTGCGCGTCTGGATGTGAGGGGGCCTTGGACCTGGAATCAAGAATAACACTCCCAGAGCAGAAGGTTGGACAGGGGAGAGGTGATTTAAAAGAGGGTTGTATATCTCTCAAGGCACAAGACCCAATTGAGTAACAAGGCTGCGGGGGTCACCAGAAGTTCGCATTCGCCTAGTTAAGACAAAAAGCTCAATTATTCTGTATTGCTATTAAAGTAACGTTAAAGTCGGAATTTAACAACAGGGTAGGCTAAAGTTATTGATATTCACACCCACTCCAATTAAACCAGGCCACAAGTTACGCCTACTGAACCATCACCATTATTAAGTCAATATGAAATGTTATTTCCATACCTTAATACTTTCTATACAACTCGACCCGAAGCATATGACAATCAGAACCTTCCTAAGTCAAAATTGAATCGCACCCAGACAGGAGCGAATAGTCGATATAAGGTTGACGAGGGAAGGAAATTAAGAGCACAGCGAACTGCAAACGTAAGCAAAAGCCGGGAACAACACCAGCCAGCAACAGCGAGTGGGGCTTCGACAGGCCATAAGTAGAATAATAACTCCGGGGTCAGGGGACACAAGAAGAAGCAGGCAGACAAAAACCAGAACTGACTCCAAGGTTCAACCGCCCTCACCTACTCAGGAGTGACGGAAATTAATGAGGCCTTGAATTAACGGCAGGCAACAACAACGGCGAGCAGAGATAGGGTGGGGCAAAGACTGCGGCTATGAAATACAGCTTTGTGTCAGTAAAGCTCTGACAAACAAGTTAAGTTAAAGACATCACAATACATAATATCGCACATAACATCAATGTTAACGCTATTCACCGTAAACTATATTCCGCTTATATAACCATGCAGGCACCAAGGAATACGAATTCCTAGGATCAAGAAACTTACCCTTAACCTAAGATATCGGGAATAAATTTATAGTAATAAGTATATGCATAAAAAGACAAAGTAAAACTTATGGAAAAGCCAGGATAACGGGATGAATCACCACCAGGTGGAATATAATACATAATAAAAACGATGTTAAACCCAGGGTCGGAGAGAAAGGGGGATCCCGGCCGTCTTGTATCCCCGCAGCGCGGGATAGGAGTGTGTATACGCTCGGGAGACACCTCCACTGGAGCCAAGCACCACGATGGGAAACGACAGACCTTAGGTTACATACAGAATCATAACTGTGAAATAGTAAGGGACAAATGTTAACTTAAAACTTTTAACCATTTCTTGTGCGCCGGGTCGGAGAGAGCGTTGCCCCTCCAGGTGGTGCAACGCGAACAAAGACGCCTATGAGACGATTTGTAACGTCTGTGTTTTGGGTTCATGAAGAAGGCCAGACAAGAGATAATATTGCACCCAGACAGAGAGACGACCTCGAGGCAATTTGTAACGTCTGATTGTTTGCTCGTGGGTTTATGGAGGGAGTGTGACAACGGAATATATCGTGGGTGATGCACACAAGGACATACGAACGTACGGACACACACATGGACACACCTGCCTACGGACAGATCCTGACACAGCAAAAATCGAAAGAAGTCCGCCTTGTGGGCGGGATCCAGGGGGATTTTTCGCATAAAGGAACGGTCCTGAGCATTGGAAACCAGTGCGACGGGAGGGTCCACCAGAAGCTGACCGGGAGGGTCGACTCAGGAACGAGTGCGACCAGCGGGTCCACTCAGGAGTGCGACCAGAGAGGGGGTCGACTCAGGAGCGAGGGCGACCAGCGGGCCGACCCAGGAGCGAGCTCGACCGGAGGGTCGACTCAGGAGCGAGCTGCGACCAGCGGGTCGGCTCGACTCATCTTCAGCTCGTCAATCTCTGCCCGCCGGTGGTGAGCGTCACGACTTGGCGACGAGCCAGAGCTGCACGCTACGAGCGAGTTGTGGGCGCCACCTACCGACCGGGTTCCGAACTGCGACAGCGTATCAACAGCCATCCGTCAGTGACAGGGAGCGACTGCTACGTATGACGCGCACCGCCCCCTCACCACACGACACCAGGCGTCTGTTTGACATAAAGAATCGACTCCGAACACTGACTATTCAAGACAACTCAAAAACACTCGAACCCATGAGCCATCCGTGGCTGGAAGGCATCACAACGAGACGAGTGATGGCCATCCGTCGTTTATAAGAGTATTCGTAATTTTTATCTTTAATATTTAGTGGGCTGTACTCTTAATCGCATAAATTCCCAACAGATCCATCAATACGAACTGATTCTTGGCACCTCCTTCCGCCGAGCCACGCTCACGTGGGGAGTGGTGGCCCACCGGACCCTTATCAGGTGATCTGGTCCCCAATTAGTAAACTTGGTATAAGATAACGAGCTTCGAAAAGGAGCACCGTCGCAGGCCCTTACTCCAAGCCGTTCTGAGATAACCTGCCGATGTATCTGTTGAGATTGGTGCCTTTAAGAATAATAACTGTTTTGATTGTTTTGTTTTATCGCCGTATAATCTTTCAAGTATCTTCAGTCATAATCGCCGCACGTACTCGCATCCTCTACAGAATATTCAACTGTTCCGTGACCCAAGGTGTTAACAACGTGATAAGGGTTGCGTATGATCAATAAGGAGTGCGGTACTGCGTGAACAATATTGAGTATAATCATTCATTAACGTTAAGGTTTTCTTAGCATAGTATTTGCATGTTTTAACGACTCTCTCTCTCACTAAGACCATCGCGTTATGCGGGATCCATGTGCCGTTGTCAAAGTGAAATCAGACAATCGTTGATGATACTGTATTGATGCCGTATTGACGTTCCGGGATTGAGAGTTCGCATACTATATCATAGTTAAGGTTGAATTAGTAATAAATTGATCAATACAGAAGTGGTTGTGTGATTCTTTCCTGAAATCTATGCATAAGATCTGCTTCTGCGTTGAGATTTGAACTTGGTGACCTTAATAAACACACTAATACATACTCAGTAAATGTTAAGCGATAACGGGGTGAACCGGGGTCTGGTTATCATAACGACTTGCATTATCATAATTAAACCCACTCGCATAATTAATACGATTACCTCTTGAATTGGCATAATTAAAATGTGCGTAATTACATAATTAACATATTTCCGGATAATTACACATTGGCCAAATTTCATTTAATTATTATTATTTCCACTGAATATTCATAACCCACATATACAACATAATAATTTCACCCACGCACGCATACAACATAACAAATTTTCATACCCAACATATACAACAACCACCTGTGCCCCTACTGTGCCGACTTGCTGTGCTTTAGCCACCGGCGCTCCGCTCGTTGTTGTGAGCGTCGCTCCTCCGCCCTCCGTTGTTGTTGGAGGGCGACTGCCTCCAACTGCCCAGTAGCGTCCTTCACGAGCCTCCTCCACTGAGGCCGATCTTGACACCGCTGGTACCAGTCATCGGCAAGTCCACTCAGCTCCACGTCCTCCTGTACCACATCACTCCATCTCTTCTCCAGCCCGTGCCGCGCCCGTCTAGCCCCTCGATCCGGCTGCTGTTTAATACACACACACATCGACCAGCACCTGCTGAGAACCGACTCGTCATCCAGCAGTGGAGGAGCTGCGCGCTATCCGACGACGGAATCGTCACTATGAGATCTCTTTTACCCGTGGCAAAATATAGTAGTAGGTTGCCACTGGTAAAAGAGATCTCATAGTGTAAATGCTTACCCGAGCTCTCAATACTCTGATAGTGCGCTGTCTTTGAGTTCATCTTCTTGGTTCTTTCGGTAAAGTCACGTAGAAGGGAAGTAATAAATAATAAAAATAAAACATAATAAAACAATTCTCACGACGTTTCGGCCACAACGCAAGCAGCCGTCCTCAGGTGAAAACCAGGTCCGTCGAGGCGACAGAGTCTGAATGAAACAGCACACGAGCTTGGAGCATATATATAAGCTGGGCGCATTGACAAAGGAATTTGCATATCAAAAGGAATTTAGCATATTTATGGGAAATGCAGGAATGTGATTAGTACTGCATATGCATGTGCATTATGCAGGATTAACAGCATCAAAGGGAGCTGCAGTTACTGCTGCTGCTGCAGTTGCTGCTGCTGCAGTTTCTGCTGCTGCTGCAGTTACCGAAAGAACCAAGAAGATGAATCCCTGCAGTCACGAAAGCTTTAAATCGAAATGTCTTTGAGTTGTACGCCTTCTGGTGTCATCTGGTCCAACACCAATGGGGACTAGGCTCTAAAGAAAGCCGTCTCGGGTGTGGACCAATCAACTTCAAGTACAGTGTATATTATTATCATTATCAGAGTTGCTTCTTTTTGTTTGCTTTTTGACTACTTGTGTTGTGGTTATTGCAAACATGATGCCTTGAATAAAGGTGTCAGTTTTGTACCAGTTTAAAAGGGTAAAAACCTACTACTACGACGGAATCATCGCGCGCCACGACGGCGAGCGTCGTGCCGACTCGTCATCCAGCTGTGGACAAAACAGTTGCAACGGCCATAGAGCACGAACAGCACCAAGCCCCAGGTGCCATCAAGCGCCAAGCGACCAAGCCTCTTCAAGGACCGCATCGTGCCGCCGCCACTCATCTAGCAGTGGAGAGAGTGAGCCAGAGGCTGCTGACACGCCCGCGCGAGCAAGCAGGGAGCGAAGCCGCTGTGTGTATGGCCTCTCCCCACCACACAAGCTCACCACACAACTCCCGGCTCTAAAAATAATAATGATCTTCTTGGTTCTTTCGGTAAAGTCACGTAGAAGGGAAATAATAAAATAANAAAAATAAAACAATTAAATAATTCTCACGACGTTTCGGCCACAACGCAAGCAGCCGTCTCAGGTGAAGACCAGGTCTGTCGGAAGCAGCGTCTGACAGACCTGTTCTTCACCTGAGGACGGCTGCTTGCATTGTGGCCGAAACGTCGTGAGAATTTTTTTATTTTATTATTTATTATTTCCCTTCTACGTGACTACCGAGTAACCAAGAAGATGAATCCCTGCAGTCACGAAAGCTTTAAATCGAAATTTATATAATTAATTCACCAAGGGGACAACGCACACACAACACGCGCATCGAATAAGACTATTTCAAAAGTGATCTTTGTGTTTCGAAAAGGGTTGCCGTTTCAAGGTGGTGCGTTCAATATCAACTGATCGTGCAAAGCAGTTGCTGCCGTCGAGTGACATGAATAAGAAGTGTTTTAGTCATTTATTTTCGATAATTGCATAATCTTACCGATAATCTATTGACGTATACTTTTGCCCTCGGCTATAATAATTTGCTTATTGCCTTTCGAATGAATTCATATTAGAGTGTCATGTTTCTTTAGAATTAAAATTGCTTAACATAGAAGTGTTTGAGTGTTTCTTTCCAAGTCCATGCAAAACTCTTATTTATAAGAACTGTATCCTGTTGAGATATGAATTTGAGACCTAACATAACAAGATAATCAATAAATGTTTAATCCAAGGTAATTGTTTTATCCGATTGATACAACACTGGATAACGAAGCTAAGCCTAATTATCATAACTGCCCACATAACATAACGCAAGCATTCGCATAAATTAATACGATTATCTCCGTGATTATCATAACTTATGCATAACATCACAAATATTAGCATAATTTCCATGATTTACGCATTTTTCCAATTTTTTTAATTTTTATTATTTTCATCAAAATTTCATAATCCGACGTATACAACACCTCTTAGCCCTCTCTCCACTCTGAAGAAGGACCAGTGCTCGGAACGTCATCAGCCGACTGTAGATTCGCCTGCTGCGATGGCTGCCGTTCGTGACAAATGTGAGACTTTTGGAGTTGTGACAGTCGGCCACTGCCAAGGGAAGCCCCCGTTCTTTAAATCTCGCGATGCCGAAAGTCACCCTGCCCTAGTGAACGTCTTACTCGCCAAAAACAAATAAGGCTATGTTGTTGCCGTGCAATATTCATTTATATGTGTAATAACAGCCATAGAGGGTTCACGTGGGGATTGGCTTGCCGGTCTGCTCGTAGCCAATAAGGGTTGAGATTGGGACCATGGCCCATGCGTCATCACGACAGGTCATCAGAAGTGATTGCCTAGCCATTCGGGCCCCAGCTAATGGGGAGCCGGATGAGGGGCGTGGTCCCGGGATTGACAGGGAACCATCGAGAAGGGTCGAAGCTGTCCATACACGATTGACTGGGGAACCACGTGACGAAGGTCTTAAGAGCGAGCGAGAGGGAACGATCGCGAGCAGACTGAAACTAACAAGAGCAGGGTCACGCGCGGACGGGGCCTCGGGTTGCCACGTGCGCGAAGGGGACTTCGTGCGTAGTCTGTCCTCTCTCCGTTGTCTGCCAGCAACGGAGAGTGAGTGAGGAAAGTGTATGGTGGAGTGGAAATAAAAAGGACTGATTCCGAAGCCGTCTCCTGGAAGGTTATTACATATGTGTTCAGGATTAAAGTCTTCTGTACTGCCAATCCCGAGCTTAAGACGAAGATCAAAAGCTGTGGATCTTAGCACAGGGATTTCTGCGGCTCTTGGAAGCATACAGGAACGCCGCTACTTACGCACATTCGACTTAACGAGAGATACGAACAAACCTGTCCCGAAGTCCAGTTACCTGCTCCGACCGAGAGTCGTAAGTTCAACCGCCGCGCAATAGATGGCGGTGGTGGCATCTACATCTGCAGAACATGAAGAACCAGTGGCATCTACATCTGCAGAACGTGAAGAACCAGTGGCATCTACATCTGCAGCACATGAAGAACCAGTGGTATCTACATCTGCAGCACATGAAGAACCAGTGGCATCTACAGAATATGAAGAACCAGTGGCATCTACAGAATATGAAGAACCAGTGGCATCTACATCTGCAGAACGTGAAGAACCAGTGGCATCTACATCTGCAGAACGTGAAGAACCAGTGGCATCTACATCTGCAGAACGTGAAGAACCAGTGGCATCTACATCTGCAGAACGTGAAGAACCAGTGGCATCTACATCTGCAGAATGAAGAACCAGTGGTATCTACATCTGCAGACATGAAGAACCAGTGCATCTACAGAAATGAAGAACCAGTGGCATCTACAGAATGAAGAACCAGTGGCATCTACATCTGCAGAACGTGAAGAACCAGTGGCATCTACATCTGCAGAACGTGAAGAACCAGTGGCATCTACATCTACAGAACGTGAAGAACCAGTGGCATCTACATCTACAGAACGTGAAGAACCAGTGGCATCTACATCTGCAGAACGTGAAGAACCAGTGGCATCTACATCTGCAGAACGTGAAGAACCAGTGTCATCTACATCTGCAGCACATGAAGAACCAGTGGCATCTACAGAATATGAAGAACCAGTGGCATCTACATCTGCAGAACGTGAAGAACCAGTGGCATCTACATCTACAGAACATGAAGAACCAGTGGCATATACATCTACAGAACGTGAAGAACTAGTGGCATCTACATCTGCAAAACGTGAAAAACCAGTGGCATCTACATCTGCAGAACGTTAAGAACCAGTGGCATCTACATCTGCAGAACGTGAAGAACCAGTGGCATCTACATCTGCAGCACATGAAGAACCAGTGGCATCTGCATCTGCAGAACGTGAAGAACCAGTGGCATCTACATCTGCAGAATGAAGAACCAGTGGCATCTACAGGAGATTGTGCAACTTTTAATTCCATTCCTCGTGTTTAGTGTACACGCCATACAAGATTGCAATCGACAGACGTTGGACTTACGAACAGACCTCTAACTCGTTCGCAAGTCGAGGCATCCCTGTATTTGGTTTGCTATCACCGGTGTCTGATCCCAGGCATCGCAGTGGGTACACTGTGGACACAGTGGCTGGCGTTCCAAGGGCAAGAGGCTCTCTGTCATTGTTGAACCTAGTTTATCTGCCCAGAGACGATGATGGTTTAACATCGCACTTACAGTGTACTTGGGTCTTGCCTCGGAATTCCAAGTTCCCTCCACAAGTTACCAACATGCTTAAGAAACGTCAGGTTAAATATGCCACGCAGAATTGTACGAAAGAAAGCCAAGTGGTGGGGTTTCGTGATGTTGATTTAGAAGAAATATACATTTGTGTTTTATTAAGTCAATTCTGCTTAAGAGGGATTAAACATAATTTTAAAAGAGAAATGTACATTTGAATCCCAAATACTGCTTGACATTGCGGCGGACAGGCCTGTTAAGAGATGCATCACCGGGCCACTGAGTTTGGGAGACACAGATACAGCTTCTTGGTTCTTTCGGTAAAGTCACGTAGAAGGGAAATAATACAAATAAAACATAATAAAATAATTCTCACGACGTTTCGGCCACAACACAAGCAGCCGTCCTCGAAACGTCGTGAGAATAATTTTATGTTGTATTTTTATTATTTTATTATTTCCCTTCTACGTGACTTTACTGAAAAAACCAAGAAGATGAATCCCTGCAGTCACGAAAGCTTTAAATCGAGACACAGATGCAGTTCACTCTTTACCGAGGGCTCATCGGTGAGCCAAAGTCAGCTGCAGACTGCCACAGAATATGCAAAATGTACAGCCGTGTTGTCAACCTACCACTGAACCACTGCTTTCCTGATGCCTGCGCGCGGTTGTGCACATTTACACTTTGCGTACCGTTGAAATAAACTGCGAGCAGCTGGACATTTGCGAAAAAGAGCTTCATAGCTCATCGGATTCCTCCAGTACAAATAAATATTCCGAGTGTGATGATTGGGGAGTGAACAAGACGGCACAAGACAAGACGGGGGGGGGGGGGGGTGAAAAGCAAACAACGCAAATTTGACGGCAACCCACGAAACCTAAAAACCAGCGCCTTTCGGTAAAGTCACGTAGAAGGGAAATAAAAAATAAAAAAATAAAACATAATAAAATAATTATCACGTTTCGGCCACAATGCAAGCAGCCGTCCTCAGGTGAAGAACAGGTCTGTCGGAAAGAATTATTTTATTATTTATAGTTTTATTATTTTATTATTTCCTTTACGTGACTTTACCGAAAGAAACAAGAAGATGAATCCCTGCAGTCACGAAAGCTTTAAATCGAAATTTAACCCACGCCTTTGTTGGAAGTGAACAATCGCGCGAGCACGCTTCACCGCCCTGGTCACCGACAGTTGGCGATGGTTGGGGGGGGAGCGCAGAGTTGGGGACGTGGCGAAACAGGTCAAGGGATTTGTCTGCACTGCCCTGTGCAACCCCGCAACAATCCGTGGTCAACTCCGTGGTCTGTGGAAGAAGACAGCCATTTAGACTTGCCTTCCTTTTCATTAATGACATCTTTATTTACCGATTACCTTTAGGCTATCCATTGCGCAACCATTGCACTTTATTTTGTGCTCGGTTGCCAAGTTACTTTACTCGTCGGAGACAGCCGTCGAGGTCGTGACGGGTTTCCATTTCTCGATTAAAGCTTTCGTGACTGCAGGGATTCATCTTCTTGGTTCTTACGTGACTTTACCGAAAGAACCAAGAAGAGGGTTTCCATTTCATTTCTCTGGCTCCATCGCCCCTGTACCGTTCCGTTCTGTTGCAATGTGCGCCGACGATGCCCACTTTATCGACGGCGCTACTGGCACGTAAAATTAGAGGGTTGAATATACTGGTGGTTCTTTCGGTAAAGAAATAAAACCGTGAACAAGCTCGGGTTGACAAAGAAGAAACTGCTGCTGAAGTCGGCAGAAGAGCATTGTGAAAAAATCACTTGAATTGTTTCTTTGGTTTCGATGACCGCTTGTGGCCAACTTTGATTATACCTGGACTTCCCCNAGAGTAGCCTGCAGTCACGAAAACTTCAAATCTAGAGGGTTGAATGAACGCGGGCCGCGAGCCCTGCGACAAACCCCTGTTTGTGCCGTATCGGTCACCGTCACCCAAGCAAAACCCCGGGGCTCAACTCCCGCTTGGGACCGAGCCGTGACGAGGTCGGGCGCTGGAGACTCGTAGTTGAGGCCCACGAAGCGACTGCGCCCTGACGGGTCTGGGTGCGCTCCCACGCATGCCCGTGGCTGTTCTCCGGACACTTTCCCAAGTTCCTTGCGCGTGCCGTGAGAACGCTCTCAAATGAACGCGCAGGTCAAACACCCCCCCCCCTCCTCGAAGTTGGTAGCCGTCTGGGAAGGGAAAACAATAATCGCGACGCTCAGGCGAAGTTTTCCTTGGCGAAACAAATTCAATTTAGTGACCGCTCAAGACGCGCGCGCACGTCACGGCGCGTGACGCCCTTCGCACGGCGAGCCCCAAGCTGCAGCGGCAACGTCGAGCGACGTTGGAGGGAAATCTTTCCGAGGGCCAAATAGGATTTACGCGTTGACACACGCGCAGCCTGGCGCTATCCAATAACGCAACGTGCACGTCAACCGGGCGTAAAGGAGACATAGATAGGCAGTGACCGAGCGTGATGTGGCCAGGTCAAAGATTCATCTTCTTGGTTCTTTCGGTAAAGTCACGTAGAATGGAAATAATAAAATAATAAAAATAAAACATAAAATTATTTTCACGACGTTTCGGCCACAATGCAAGCAGCCGTCCTCAGGTGAAGAACAGGTCTAGTCTGTTTAATTTTTATTATTTTATTATTTCCCTTCTACGTGACTTTACCGAAAGAACCAAGAAGATGAATCCCTGCAGTCACGAAAGCTTTAAATCGACAGGTCAAAAGATATTTTCCCCACGAGTACCCCATTTATTAGTGCGCCTAAACTGCTTGCAGCGACGGATGACTATCGTCCGTGCGGGCTGTACGTGACCACGAGTCTCGTGAATCTAAGTTGTGGGTCACATCAGGCCCGTGGGCCAATGGTTCCTCAGCCCTGAGCTAGACCAACAGCTGGTGGCAGAGAGACGAGGGAGGGGGGGTTGCCGTGTGGGGGGCCGCTGTTGGCTTGTTTCATGGTCCACCGAGCGAGGGTCGGTGTGGGTCGCGACGAAGGGATGCAGGCCGGCGTTTTGAAGGGAAACGTGAAGACGGGGGGGGGGGGGGCTCTGGCGAGCGACTTCGAGGCCCCATGCCCCCGCCATCCCGGAGAGGTTCAGAGGCGCAGTGTGAGCGAAGTCTGCGCCATCGCGTTGTAGATGAACGTGTCGTTGAACGGCACGAACTGGTGCGTGATCACTTTGATGGCCTCCTGCGCGGCCGTTCCTGCGAGGGTGGGGGGGGGGGGGGACAAGGGTGGGGGGGGGGGGACAAGGGTGGGGGACGAGCGAGACGGTCGCTTTGGTTGCTCTGCACACCGAAGCCGCTCACGAGGACTACGCATAAATTTCTATTTAAAGCTTTCGTGACTGCAGGGATTCATCTTCTTGGTTCTTTCGGTAAAGTCATGTAGAATGGAAATAATAAAATAAAACATAATAAAATAATTCTCACGACGTTTCGGCCACAACGCAAGCAGGTGAAGACCAGGTCTGTCGGGGAGACGCTGAAAGAACCAAGAAGAAGGACTACGCAGTTGAGGACTCGGCAGTTTTCCACCGCGCAGTCGACCCGTGCCGCGACCGCGTCTAGCCGTGCCCGGCGCGGGTCCGGAGTCGCCAGTGTTTACTCTACATTCTGCTAAAATCTGAAAATGATTAACCCTGACCCTGACCTTGCTTGGCCCTTATTCACAAAGGGCTGAGTCCAGATTTAGATTTCAGTCGGGTATGTTTTGGTAAGAGAACTGAGAAGCATTTTGCATCCGGCACCGCACATCCATTACACCGGTCAACACACTTTTTCTAGCATAAGGTATTCCAACGGTTTTAATGTAATTTTGGGGTGCTGATTCCAAATCAGTTTTTGTCTATCACATCAGGTTTTTGAGATATAAATATTGCATTTTCAATAAAAAATGCAGAAGAAAAATATTAAATGTGGATATCTACATAAACACTATCCTAAAAATACAGCACCATATTCTAACACTAAAGCAGTCACTGACTCGCAACAACTTGCAATCATAAGTGACAGAGTTAATTTCGGGTAAAATCTATGAAAATGGGGTATGCCGATAGCACAAAAATGAGATGTGATAGAGCAAATCTGAGATCAGATTTGGAATCGGCACCCTGAAATTAGTCTAAAACAGCTGCAAAAGTCCAGGCCAGAATTTTTTGTTTTTGTTGACCAGTGTAATCCACCTCTTGTGTTGAAAGTACCGTTAGCGTCCGCCGCTTACTCCCGTCTACCAGCGACTGAATGAAACATTTTCAGTCACCATCTGTCACACGCTCCTGCGACTTACACTCCAACTAGCACCTGCACATCAGCTACTCTCATTGCTCCATAACCACGGCACATTTCCCTTTCAGGCCGCTCCCTCCTTTGCCTGCAACTCTGTCGTCAGTCTCGACCACCGACCATCATCCCCGCTCACGACCGGTCCTGGACCAGGCCACTAACTTTTCATTACAATCAACACGATTCCTCTAACTTGCGTGGTCTCTCTCTCTCTAATAAGAGCGTTGCTCTCCCTCGTCTGTGTAATTCCCCGGGCCGATGTGCATTGTTGGTTCAAGCTGCGATGAAGTCTCGGCTGCCGCGCGCGCAACACACACGAGTTGAAATCGTTCGTCTCAATCGCTCGCACCTCCGATGAAGGAGGCGACGGTGTGAGGCTCTGCCGCTCCGTACCGACAGCTGCAAGACAACAGCAAAGACACACGCGCTTAAGCAGCTCGCTCAGACACACGTGGTGAAGCAGGTGGTTAAACAGGTGGTTAAACAGGTGGTTAAACAGGTGGTTAAACAGGTGGTTAAACAGGTGGTTAAACAGGTGGTTAAACAGGTGGTTAAACACGTGGTTAAACAGGTGGTTAAACACGTGGTTAAACACGTGGTTAAACACGTGGTTAAACACGTGGTTAAACAGGTGGTTAAACAGGTGGTTAAAGACGTGGTTAAACACGTGGTTAAACACGTGGTTAAACAGTGGTTAAACACGTGGTTAAACACGTGGTTAAACANGTGGTTAAACAGGTGGTTAAACACGTGGTTAAAGACGTGGTTAAAGACGTGGTTAAACAGGTGGTTAAACACGTGGTTAAAGACGTGGTTAAACACGTGGTTAAAGACGTGGTTAAACACGTGGTTAAACACGTGGTTAAACACGTGGTTAAAGACGTGGTTAAACACGTGGTTAAACACGTGGTTAAACACGTGGTTAAACACGTGGTTAAACACGTGGTTAAACACGTGGTTAAACACGTGGTTAAACACGTGGTTAAACATGCAACCCGGGGGACAGGGGAGGGGGGCAAATGGGCAGTTGACCCCCACCCCTGCAATGTCACAGAGGATGTTTGAGATTTATCATGAATGTAAAATTGTTGCACATAACGTAAAAGGAGAGTGTGCGTGGAGGGGAGTGGAGTGAGATGAGAGGTAGGACGGTGCGTGGAAGGGAGTAAAGTGAAATAAGAGGGGAGAGGGAAGAGAGTGCGTAGAGGGGAGCGGAGTGAGCTGAGCGGGGCGAGGCAGGCAGGGGCGAGTCCACGGAGCATCTAGAAGGTGATGAGCGGGAACCCCGGAGCTCGGCTCGTGCGACTATAGAATGGGAACCGAGGGACGTCTGGCGGCGGGACGCTGCACGTACAACTCATGCAGGTACTCGTCCTTGACGGTACAGCGGAGCCCCACTCCTGCAGCAGGCCGGCCACGCACGCCCGCAGCTCGGCCACATCCCGGTCCACGTCCTCGGCACGCACACCTAGCCAGGAACAGCGGTAGTGAGCGTTGCAGGTGGGTGACATGTTAACTACCTCGCCTGGTATGCAGGAGGTAGTGGGTTCGATCCCGACCCTGACCCTGTATATTTGAAGTTTGCGTGTCTCTCTGCCCGTGGATTTTTCTCCGGGTCCTCCGGTTTTTACCCTCCAGGTTTAGGAATACGCGTTTAGAGTATTTGTCTGCGATAATTTCCACGTGACAAGCCACGCAGTTGAGCTACCATTTGTGGCCAGGTCACTTCTGAAAAGAGCTACGTAGCTCAGGAAGCCTTAACTTGTAAAATAAAAAGAATTTATATTTTTTATAGTATATAGTTTCAAATGAGTACCTGGTGCGGTGTGTAAACATCCCACCGGGGTGACAAATGGGTGGTGCTGGCCACTCACCCCTGGTGTGCCATGCCGGCCTTCATAGGTGCACATTAACAGCACTTGCCCAAACAGTCTGGTTATACGGGGGTCTTTGTACAATGAGGCATGGCACGTTGGCATAGTAGGGGGTACAGCTGATGCATCTGCCAGTCACCTCAGTCAGTCAACCTCATAGCACTTGGGTCTGCCCCGTGACCTCCTGCCAGCGGGCGTTCGACACTTTACGTGGCCTCAAAGTGCACATAGCCTGGCACAGGCGCCGTGGTGACGGCACGGCCACTTAGTGGCGAACGGCTGTTGTTTGTGCGGACACGCGGTACGCGCGCTCATACCTGGGTAGCGGCCGTACTGCTGGTAAAAGCGGTCCACTGCCCGCAGCATGACGTACAGCACCGCCTCGCCTTCCGCCGACTCCAGCTGACTGCCTGCACAAACGCGCACAGCAAAGATCCCCCCGTGTGGCCTTAAAAGACTGTTGTGGCGAGTGCTGTTTGCGACATGCCACCTATGAAGGCCGGAACAGCACACGAGGGGGTGGGTGGCCAGCACCACGCCCGCCGCATTTGTCTACCAAGTGGCGATGCTTACACATCCCACCAGGTATAGTTCTCGTTTGAGGCCGAGTCGACCTGGGGAGGCCCAGGATTAGCTTAGATATCATCACTGGTGTTGGCCCAGGAGCGGGAATCCAACTCGGATCGCCGGGTTCGTAGCGCAGTGACGCGCACACACACACAGCAACACACATGGGTAAGATCAGCTTGGCCAGGGTAACAATATGACCACACCGTGCCCTCCTCCTCCAACTAAAGTTGAAAGCATTATCACGGAAATTCTGTCGCTCTACGCTCAAGCATCGTCCAATATGAACGATATTTGACTGAAAATCTGCGTTGCTATGAGGACGGTACCCTATAGAAAACCGGTCACGTTGATCAAAGCGCTTTCTCAACGCTTCGCGATAAAACGGCCAGCACCAAAAAGGATAAGCCTTCTTGGTTCTTTCGGTAAAGTCACGTAGAAGGGAAATAATAAAATAATAAAATAAAACATAATAAAATAATTCTCACGACGTTTCGGCCACAATGCAAGCAGCCGTCCTCAGGCGAAGAACAGGTCTGTCGGGAAGACAGCGTCTGAATGATTCTGAATGATTCTGTCGGAAAGACAGCGTCTGAATGAAACGTCGTGAGAATTATATTTTAAAGAAGTTTAATTTTTATTATTTTATTATTTCCCTTCTACGTGACTTTACCGAAAGAACCAAGAAGATGAATCCCTGCAGTCACGAAAGAAGCTTTAAATCGAAATTTAAAGGATAAGCCTTGTCGGCCAGTGCGATGACATCACACGCCGTGCGACTCCCTCCCTCCTCCTCCTCCTCCTCCTCCCTCCTCCCTCCTCCCTCCCTNCCTCCCTCCTCCTCCTCCTCCTCCCTCCTCCTCCTCCCTCTCTCTCTCTCCCACCCTCCCACTCCACTGCACTCCCTCCCCGCGCGCACTGCAGATGAACAGTCAACCCGTGGCGCTGCAGACGAAACAACCGCGTGAACACGGAGAATGTCCAGTCGTGGGTTAGCAACTGGCGGCAGGTCACCTATGTCGGCGGTGAGGGCGGTCTCAGCGTCGTACTCCTCGGCCAGCGAGCGACACCTCACGACGCGCAGGAAGGCCGCGTGCTTGCCTGCGAGAGGAGCAACACGACAACAATCTCCACGTTAAACGGGGTGGGGGGGGCGGTGGGGCCTCCACATCTCACTGAATGTTTGTTGAGGTCACTGCTATCACTCGCTGGACCGAGGTAGCAGGTGACACGTGGCTAGTAGCCACAGCCGTAGTAGCGAGAGTTACGTTGGATGTGGAAATAATGAGTTAAGCCGTGGATATAACGCTTTGTACCCTGTGTAGGGTTAGCACACATTGTGGAAGATTGCATATCAACAATAATAATTATATTTTCTATAACAGTGTAATGGAATAAAGATGATTTTCCGGGAGTGTGCTGCCAAGTTTCTGCAGTGAGGGTGATGTTGCTGCTGTGTCGAGTAAGATGCAGGGTACTTATTTATCAACATTTGGCATAAACTTAATTTGGAACTTTCGTGACTGCAGGAATTACTCTTTGGTTCTTTCGGTAAAGGCACGTTTCGATTGCCTATGTTTGTCTCTCTCTATGTATCTCTGTGATATCTGTCTGCTTATATGTCTGTCTATATGTCTCTGGTTCTGTGTTTTATCTCTATCTCAAATTTTGCATTCTCAGGAAGAATGTAATCAACCAGGTAGGGTGTTGACTGTTATGTTATCCGACTCTCGGTTGTATTACATTACATTTCTGAGTATACTAGATTTGTGTTTCTATTTCATTTAGACCTGATGACGATTGCTTGTGTTGCAATCGAAACGTTGTATGCTAGTATTTAATTTATTATTTTCTCTTTATACGTCACTTTACCGAAAGAACCAAAGAGCATTTGGCATATTTTGCGTGAATGTACGTCGCCCTTCCTTGGCACCGTACGTAGCCAAGCGTGCAAATCGGATGTTGGGTTTTTATTTCTTTTTAGCCCGAGGAAGAAACCGGAGCACTTGGGAGGAAACCCATGCAGAACAGGGTGTGAGAGAGAGAGAGAGAACGCACCAACTACACACGCAGAATGGCACCCTAGTCAGGAGTCTAACCCGGGCCCCCTCCCTTCTTCGCCGTGTTATCCATTAGATAAAGGGTCGGCGTCAGCGCACCCGAGCGGTGGCTGAGCACGGCTACGGATGCTGTGCCACGTGACATTACTCACAAAACAGCCTCACGTCTCCCTCCGATATGCCGTCCGCCGGCTGCGAAACACACAAGCGGCGGCCGCGTTAGTCCTCCGTGCTCGGCAATGCGAACCTCAAGACATGTTCACCGTCCATTAATAACAACTCATCACAATTGAGCACGTTCGGTATCTGTGCCACGCGCCTCACCCGTCCCAGAGATTGCAGCAGCGAGGCAGTGAGCTTCCCAACAGCATCAGCGTCTTGCTTCGCTTTTTCCCGGTACCTGCAACAGCGAAATGTTGTCACACTGAGCCCCTATTCACACTGATGGAGTACAGGAGGTGTCGGTGTGGCCCAACAATGCTGATGAGTTTGGGGAGACATATTTTGAAGGCTTTACATTTAAATTTGAAAGCATTATCAACGTACGCTCTGTCGCTCTACGCTCAAGCGTCGTCCACTATGAGCGATACTCGATGTAAATCTACGTTGCTATTGAGGACCTACCCTGCAGAAAAATGGGTCACGTTGATCAAAGGGCTTTCCAACACTTGGCGATAAAACGTCGAGCACCAGGCGATAAAAGGTCCAGGACTAAGAGGGTAAAAGCCTTCATAATAAAGGTTTTTTGGGTTAGATCCGTTATTTATAAATGTGTCGTAACCCTCCACCATCCGACACGGCCAATCAGTAAAAAAAGTGTCACGTAAAAAGAAATTAGTTCACTACTTTAGCCCACCGGTGTGTTGAATCAACATCATTTAAAATTCAACACACCGGTGGGCTAAAGTAGTGAACTATTTTGTCCTTTGTAAACGTGACACATTTTTTACTGTTTGGCCGTGTCGAGCGGTGGAGGGTTACGACACATTTATAAATAACGCGATCTAACCCAAAAAACTTAATTATTAATAATATTGTTCGCGAAAGCCTACGTGTTAAACAAGGCAAGCCTTGTCGGCCAATTCGATGAATTTGTGCGGCTCGGAACGTAACGTCGCCGCTAAATAACCGCTTGGACGGATTCCGGAGTGTTCCGGAATCCATCCAAGCGCACGTCTCCTTCTTCCTAGCTTACGTCGATCCCGAGGCGGCTCGGTGAAAAGACAAACCAGGGCACGGCACGTCAGTCTAAGGGGCGGGGTCAAAGGTCAGCGACGGGCGCCCCAGGGCGGAGGGGCTCGGGGTCACGCACACGTTCTGGAGGCGCACGAACTTGTCCGAGTCGGCGATCATGTCCGGGATGGAACCACGCAGCGGCAACACGCCCTCCCCCCCTCGGCCTCCACGAAGTCTCGCAGCGCTCGCACGAGCACCCAGAAGTCGGCGCTCTGGCGGCGGGAACGTCAGAGCGGTAAGAGACCGTTACATGGCGGTGGCCGGGGGAGCTGTGGTGCGCGAGAGAGTTTGGGTGTGGGCGAGCGGGAGGTTGGGTTTGGGTGAGCGGGAGGTTGGGTGTGGTGAGTGGGAGGTTGAGTGTGAGTGAGTGTGAGGTAGGGTGTTAATGAGCAGGAGGTGAGTGTGGTGAGTATGAGGTTGAGTGTGAGCAGGAGGGTGAGTGGGAGGTTGAGTTAACGAGCAGGAGTTGAGTGTGGTGAGTATGAGGTTGAGTGAGTGAACAGGAGTTGAGTGTGGGTGAGTGGGAGGTTGAGTGTATGAAGTTGAGTGAGTGAGCAGGAGGTTGAGTGTGAGTATGTAGTTGAGTGAGTGAGTATGAGGTTGAGTGAGTGAGCAGGANGGTGAGTGTGGGTGAGTATGTAGTTGAGTGAGTGAGGAGGTTGAGTGAGTGAGCAGGAGGTTGAGTGAGCAGGAAGTTGAGTGAGCACTCGGCTGACATTTCCGCTCACCGTGGCCGAGAGGCTTTGACAGCTGGGGTCACTGAAGAGTTGCCGAATACCATCAGGAATCTGGACAAAGCGCAGTCGAAAAAAAAAAAAAAATGTGATTGTGCGTTCGATTTAAACGCCACACGCGCAATCCATATTTTGATTGCGGAAGGCACCCGGATACGGAGCTCACGGTGGGCTAAGTTGCGCGCTGGCCGCAGGAAGGGGATAGCCCTCACCAACTACCGTCGACGCCTGCGATGAGCACGGTTGGCTACGTATGGGCGAAAGAAGTTCAACATACATATGTAGTGACACAGCGCCGACTGCTGTCCAGCAGCGGCAACTGCGGTGGACAGTAAGCGCACACGCCGTGGAGCATATACACGGTGTGTGCCGGCAGGGCGGAGGCACTAGGGCAAGGGTCACGGAAGACCTCATCGGGAGCCCGCTAGTGGGTTCAGAAGGGAGCGGAGAGCGGGGAATAAAAGCAGTGGAGAGCGGGAGCTTCGGGCTGCCGGTTCTGGGAGTGGACTCGTCTCGTCTCGTCGTCTTCGCCCGATAATTGCGCGGTCGGAGAGTAGTTGGCTGTCTCGGTCGACGCCGTCGGCGCAACGCGGTCAGGGTTGTGTCTAGGCCGGGCTGTAGGCAACGTGGTCGAGAGAGGAGGCGATCCGTGCGAGTGTGAACGGCCGGAGTGGTGTAACGGAATAAAAGAGAAGGTACCTCCTGCAACTACGTCTCTGACTGCGTGCGCTACACACACAGAGGAGGACACTACACATATGTAATAAAAAACTTTGTCACGCACTGCTGGTCTCCGTTGCTCTTTTATTTAGCTTCTTGCTCGCACCCCGCTGGTCCGACAGCGGACCAGCGTCTCCTCGCGCGCGTCCCGCACGCGCTTCCTCGTCAGCTCCTCCGCTCCCCATCCGCACACCGCTGGCCGACGGTGTGCTGAGGTCCTCCAGCCACGTGGCTGCTGGCGCGGATCCCTCCGGCCACCCAACGTGGTCAGCTTCCTCACTCCAACAACCACCCGGAGCCCTTCCGGCTCCCCCCTATATCCCCTCCACGTGATCCTGTCTCCTCCCCTTCCGACACCGTCAGATCCGGCCTTCCCATAGCGCCTGCTGGCTCCACCCCGTTCACCTCGCTTCCGATTGGACCCGAGGTGAACGGCGGGCCCTCCCATATCCCCCATACTGGGCTCCGCCCCCAATACCCCGGGCCGTATGATTGGGCCAGAGCCCAGCAGCGAACCCCGTTTACGCTCGCGTTACACATACATACACGCAGACGCAGGCAGCAGCCCTCGCTCACCCGTGTTGGGTTGAGAGCGGTCGTTGTGTTCTTGATGGCCTCCTCAAAGTTCTCCTCGACAGACGACGCTCCGTGCTCGTTCTTGATCATCCCTGCAAGAACGAACGCTCCGCACAATCAGCCGCTAGCAGGGGGCGTCTATCCATATTAATGTGAGGATATATCCGGGTTGCCGATGGGTCACACCTCGTTACGATGATTGGCTCTGCTGGTCCTGGCCCATAGCCAATGGGGGGAAGTCTAGGGGCGTGGCCCTGACGTAATGGGAAGGTGACATCTGTAAGTAGAGGATTGGTTCTGCTGGCTTTAGCCACAGCCAATGGGGGACGAGTCAGGGGCGCGGTCCTGGCGTACGATGGAGTCTAGAAGATTCCATAGAGGTAACCAGGATTGGTGGAAAGGTACCACGTGACCCATTAAAAGGGGTGGAGACGGACAACACGTGGTGAGATCTGGAACGAACGGAGGGTGAGGCCACGCTGGAGTGGGGTCCAGGCTACCACGTGGCCACGCGTGTCTCTCACTCCCTCTCACGCTGTCTGTCAGCAGCGTGAAGGAGTAAGATGGGAGTGTTGTGAACGAAAGACAAATAAAGACCGGATTCCAGAAGTCGCTTCCACGACCTTTATTACACATACACAACAAAAACTCACAGCTCACTGCATTCGGGATGTAAACTTACGGATAACACAAAAGGGGATTTGCGTAGAACAGCTGCACCGAACCTCAAGGCAGCAGGATCCTGTCCGGAGATGTCTATCCAATGGGGTGCTGCGGTGGCGAGATGTTAACTGCCTTGCCTGGTATACCGGTCATGGATTTGATCCTAACCCTGACACCAATACTCCTAGTTTTTTCGGTAAAGTCACGTAGGTAAAAAATAAATAATAAAAATAAAGAATAATAAATAATAGAAAAAAAATAAAAATGTTAAATTTTCTATTTTTTATTCTATTATTTCTATTATTTTTATTACTTCTTTTTATTATTTATTTTTTACCTACATGACTTTACCAAAAAACCTAAGAGTATGAATCCTTGCAGTCACGAAAGCTTCAAATCTAGAACCGACACCAATATACATGGAGTTTGCATGTGTGATCATGTGGATTTTTCTCCGCGTCTTCCCTGTTTTTTCTCTCCACAGTTACAAACGTACCTGTATTATAAAATCCGCGTGATGCGTTGCCATGCTCTCTAAGTTTGGGAGTGTCGTAGCGGCGTCACCAGCCGTACTGGGAACGAAGCCCCCCCCCACCCCAAGGCATCACAATCTAATTCTAGATTTGAAGCTTTCGTGACTGCAAGGATTCAACTCTTAGGTTTTTTCGGTAAAGTCACGTTATTATACAGTATTATACAGTAAATTCAGCTGTGACGGTCCCACCTGATGACGGAGACTTGTGTTGCCACCGAAACGTCGCAATTAATTATTTATTTATTACTATTTATTATTTATTTTTTACCTACGTGACTTTATCGAAAAAACCTAAGAGTGTACATCACAATCTGTGATGGTGCCAACCCCACCAGGAACCTACACACGGGGCTGGCACGGGGTCGAAGGGAAGCGCTCAAGCGATTGCCATACCTTGCCTGATCAGCTCCTTAAACTGGTCCTTCTCCTTGTAGTTCTTGGGCAGACTGCCATCGTGCTGCAAGCACACGCACAGCGTCACAGTGTAAGATAACGACACGGGCACAGGAGAAAGAGAGCGAGAGAGTGACGGGGTAACATTTATTCTTTGGTTCTTCTGTTAAGTCACGTCTAAAGATAAAATAATAAATTAAATAATAGCATATTACGACGTTTCATTGCAACACAAGCAATCATCATCAGGCATAAAAGAAATAGCAAAAAAATCTAACTGAAAACTACAGACAGATTTTTGTTGCTATTTCTTTTATGCCTGATGCTGATTGCTTGTGTTGCAATCGAAACGTCGTAATATGCTATTATTTAATTTATTATTTTTCTTTAGACGTGACTTACCGAAAGAACCAAAGAATAATTCCTGCAGTCACGAAAGCTCCAAAATTAAGACGGGGTAACGTTTAAGAAACAAACCGCGAGCACGGTGACGGGAGGGAACCGGGCGAAGGGACGACCATCACCTGTGACCTCCACACGTCCAGATACTTGGCTACCACCACCAGCCACGGCGTATGACTGTGCTCCTGTTGATCACACACACACACAGAAAGACAAACATCACAAGCGTATTCTAAACAGGCTATTGGTGGCAAATGCAAGTGACAGCCTACTGAGATCAGAAGTATAATTTTTTTCAAGAGACCTGCGTACTCATTTAGCAATTACTCATTTAAGGCTGAATCAACCTAGGGGCGGACCAGGACACGGTTCAAATGCCACAAGCTACTGATACTATCCATGACTGCTGAACAAACTCCGGCCATCGGGAGCGTAGCACGGTGCCACAAGCCATCAATACTTGCGTACACGTACAAACACACGCGCACGCAAACAATAACAACCGCTTAACGCGTAGGCTTTCGCGACCAATATTATTCATAATCAAGTTTTTGGGTTAGATCGCGTTATTTATAAATGATTTCACGCTTCAACACACCGGTGGGCTAAAGCAGTGAACTATTTGTCTTTTGTCAACGTGACACTTTTTTGCTGATTGGCCGTGTCGGGTGGTGGAGGGTTACGACACATTTATAAATAACGCGATCTAAACCAAAAACGCTCATTATGAATAACAACTGCCATTCGCTACGCACAAAGACACGCACACACATTCACACGTAATTCTGCCACGTGGGATAAGATGAAGAAGACGGTCGTGAAGCTCTTATNGGGAATGGGGCGCCGCGTGGCCAGATGTTAACTCCCTGGCCTGGTATGCAGGAGGACGTGGGTTCGAGTTTGCGTCCTTCCACAATGAGAATCAACATCACGTGTTTAAGAGTATTTGGCAGAATTTTTTTTGTTTGTCAAGGCGCCCTCCTCCTCTAACCCAGCTTAAATATACGCTGCCAAGCTTGGTGGTGTTTCATTCAGACGCTGTCTTTCCGACAGACCTGTTCTTCACCTGAGGACGGCTGCTTGCGTTGTGGCCGAAACGTCGTGAGAATTGTATTTTATTANGTTTTATTTTTATTATTTCCCTTCTACGTGACTTTACCGAAAGAACCAAGAAGAGGAGTATTTGGCTGCTATAAATATCCACGTGATGATAAGCCACCTCGTTGAGCTATCATTTGTGGCCAAGTCGCTTCCGAAAAAGAGCTAGACAGCTCAGTGCTAAAATTAGTCAAGAGTTTACACCATTGGAACCTCATTTGCCAGTAAAAAATATGATAATTGGTTTTTTACCCTTCTATCTGGCAACAAAACTGACACCTTTTATTACAAGGAGTCATGTTTGCATAGACCACAATACCTGCAGTTATAATGCATTATGACTGCAGCTTTTGTGGTCTATGCAAACATGACTCCTTGTAAAAAAAGGTGTCAGTTTTGTTGCCAGATAGAAGGGTAAAAAACCAATTATCTTAGTCAAGAGTTCTTATTTTAGTTTTGGCCATGATCTCGCCTCTGCTGGGATGAAGGCCTCCCCAAAGCCCACTCCATCTCGCACAGCAAGGCAGCCCCATCATCCATCCACCTCCTGCGCACGACGTCCAATTGTGTGACACGGAGTTCACCCGGAGTGTGTGCGTGGGGGTGGGGGTGAGGTGAGGGTGGCGGGCAGGTGTGAAGCACCTTCTTGTCGAGGAGGGCCAGGTCGCAGGAAGCCAGGTGTTTGACGAGCGCCGGGAAGGGACGGTCGAGGCGCAGGTCCTCGAGCGCGTTGTCCGGGTGCGACTCGACGACCGTGTGCTCGCGAAGTGCCACGCGCATGTAGCCCGTCATGCCGTAGGCTCGGCACGCCAGCAGTGGCACGCCCGCCTGCCACAGCGCCGCCGCCAGCCGCAGCAGCGTGCTGTCGGGCGGAGGGGTGCGGACGCGGCGGAAACGTGCGTACGTTGAACTGCTTCTTTCGCGCCGTGCGTAGCCAACCGTGTGACGACGCGAGGGGTCGCGGTGTGACGACGCGAGGTTGGAGGGTCGCGGTGTGACGACGCGAGGGTCGCCGTGTGACGACGCGAGGGTTGCCGTGCGACGACGCGAGGGTTGGAGGGTCGCGGTGTGACGTCGCGAGGGTCGCCGTGTGACGTCGCGAGGGTCGCCGTGTGACGTCGCGAGGGGTCGCCGTGTGACGTCGCGAGGGGTCGCCTTGTGACGGCGCGAGGGTCGCCGTGTGACGGCGCGAGGGGTCGCCGTGTGACGACGCGAGGGGTCGCCGTGTGACGACGCGAGGGGTCGCCGTGTGACGACGCGAGGGGTCGCCGTGTGACGACGCGAGGGTCGCCGTGTGACGTCGCGAGGGGTCGCCGTGTGACGACGCGAGGGGTCGCCGTGTGACGTCGCGAGGGGTCGCCGTGTGACGTCGCGAGGGGTCGCCGTGTGACGTCGCGAGGGGTCGCCGTGTGACGACGCGAGGGGTCGCCGTGTGACGTCGCGAGGGTCGCCGCGTGACGACGCGAGGGGTCGCCGCGTGACGACGCGAGGGGTCGCGGTGTGACGACGCGAGGGTCGCCGTGTGACGTCGCGAGGGTCGCCGTGTGACGATGCGAGGTTTGGAGGGGTCGCCGCGTGATGACGCGAGGGGTCGCCGTGTGACGACGCGAGGGTCGCCGTGTGACGACGCGAGGGTCGCCGTGTGACGACGCGAGGGTCGCCGCGTGACGACGCGAGGGTCGTGTGACGACGCGAGAGGTCGTCGCGTGTCGATGCGAGGGGTCGCGTGTGACGTCGCGAGGGGTCGCGTGTGACGTCGCGAGGGGTCGCCGTGTGACGACGCGAGGGGTCACGGTGTGACGACGCGAGGGTCGGAGGGGGAACGGCGAGGAGAGCGCGGCGTGAGGCGAGGTTCCGGGCGGCTGGTGCATTACCTTTGCGGCAGCTGTGTGGTGATGACCACGGTGAACTTGTGAAAGAACGTGGGCTCCTTTTCTAAGACTTTCTCCACAGCCTGTTGCATTAAAAGAAACAAATTCACGTCGGAAAATTGCCACGTGAACGTTTAAAATCTGTAAACGTTTCATGATTTTTTTCTCACACCGATCTTTCTGCATGGAAAATGTTTCCTTCTCATAAGTATCCGAGGTCTCAATGGAAATAAATAAAAAATAAAAAATACTTTTTTCTAAACACGCTTTAATGAAATGTACTGTCCGAGCTGCCCCTCCCCTGCCCCTTCCCCCATCGCCCCTCCCCTCCTTCCACATCCCCCGCCCCTCGGCGTGGCTCCCCGAGGCTTTCCGTGACGTAAAGGACCACGTGGTGATTTACAGGCAACGTGAGTTGAGCGTCGACAATTAGAGCCGTAAAAAAGATTGTTAAAAAATATTTTTTAAATTTTCAATTATAGAATATAGTATTGTCATCAGTATGACACAGCTATACCAAGTTTGCAGTCGATACGACATTGGGATTACGGTTGAAATTGAGTTACAAGATTTTTGGATACGACAACAACAGACAGAGTTAATAAAAAACGTGTAAAAAGATCGTTTAAAATACATGTTTTGGATTTTCAATGATAGAATATCGTGTTGTCATCAGTATGACATAGCTATTTTAAGTTTGCAGTCGATAGCACATTGGTAAGTGGATAAAAATTGAGTTATAATATTTTTTTTTGAGGATACAACAGACGAAGTGAGTTAAATAAAAGCGTGTAAAAAAGAGCGGTCCCGACGATGCCCTATCACCTGCTACTAAACAATAAGTATAACCCGTAAAAACAAAGTTTTTCACTATAAATCCTTTATATGCGTGGCAGCGAACTTAATATAAAGGATTTAAAATATATTCGCCTGTGGAGGACGCGGGGATCGATCCCGCGACCTTTGCATGGGAAGCGAGGGCGCTACCAACTGCGCTACTCCCCACGGCCTGTGGAGGGGTTACGCTCTGGGCTCTTACACTCTGACGTTCAGCCAAAGCCATGAATGCGTTCTATTTGAATATATGTAAAATTTTTTTTTTTGCCTAAAAAGTGTAAAATTTTGGGAATTTTTTTTCACGAACAATAATTGTCACGCACAACGAGGCTGTGTGGAAAATGTCAGCTCGATTGGATCACGGGAAGTGGGTTAAAAAACGACCGAAAGATTTGCACGGTCCTAAGCAAGCAAGNAAGCACGCAAGCAAGCAAGCAAGCATGCAAACTTAATATAAAGGATTTAATAAACTTCCTCAAACAAGCAACTTATAACTCCGTCTGTCGTCTTACCTCCTCAACAAAGTTTCCAGACACGTCGCTGTTCAGCTCCTGGATGAGATGCATCGCCGTCTTCGCTCGACTCTGTAACACAAGCACGGCCTAGAACAGCGGTCGGGAACCTATGGCTCGCGAGCCATATATGGCTCTTCTGGTGACGGCATATGGCTCCCAGACAATTTTGAGTTGAAAAAAAATACAAAAATCAGTTTGGAACTGATTTTAAATTACTTGTGATATTGCTTAATAATACGTGTCATTTTAAAGTAAACAGAAATTAGTTTTGAAGATAAATTTCACGGGTCACGGGCCTCAACGCCTGCATGAAGCTCAACCTCACCACGTACGAACCAGACTACAAGGCCATCAGCAAAACCATGCAGCACCAGAAGTCGCGTTAAAAGTAAGACATTTAATTTATTATACGTTAAAAATACTATATGGCTCTCAATGCAATATATTTAGAAATATTTGGCTTTTATGGCTCTCCCAGTCAAAAAGGTTCCCGACCCCTGGCCTAGAATGTCCTTCTCTCTACATGCATCGTAACCTACGACCTTGATCACAACCCTTGGTCATCACAAAACTCTGAGCCCTCGTAAGATTACCGATTATGTTACGAGAAAAAACCATTTTTTGAGCACTGAACCCATGAACGCACGGCCCGGCCCATCGTTGCGTGCCACGTGGTGGTCAATTTCTCAACATTTTTATAATATCCCTGAGCACAATGGCAGAAATATGTCCAGGAGATAGATGCCGATGTCGAGGTCTGCCAGCCACGACGGGAAGACTTCAGGAGTTCGTTCGTGTCGGTTTGCTGTTCCTCCTCCGTTGAAGGAGTGGATACCAGTCGCTTTGCTAGTTGGGTCCCTAGTTTTGGTTGCTGGCCACAAACACATTCCTGCGGAGGGAGCTGGTAGGAACGTTGGGTTGCTCGGTCAATGGCCAGGGTCAACGGCGGCGTGGTGTATTCCGCAAATATGGCCAACTGTGAGGGCGGGCACAAGCCGGCGTGAGTAGGTTAAACGTTGAGTTTTCTAAGGGCACCACGGGGTGACCAGCCCCTCCCACCCAGCCCCACCCTCCCCACCCCCCATCCAGCCCACCCTCCCCACCCAGCCCTCCCCACCCCCCCCACCCCTCCCACCCTCCCCACCCAGCCCACCCTCCCTCCCAACCCAGCCCTCCCTCCCACCCAGCCCCTCCCTGCACGACGGACGGACGGACGGACACAATAATCCCCTGTGGGCTGGTGTAACCAGGAGGTTCCTACCAGTGTTAAACTGCTGTAGCTTGTCTTTATTGAATATCTCTATGGGTCTATGTATCTATTTCATGAGTACAGACTACAGTGGTGTACTTGGGTTGGATGGCCACAAATGCACTGTGGCTTGTTTTGCATTGGGGAAAACGTTCAAACACTGCCATGCGGCATCGGGAGGGCCTGACTGAGTAAAGACGTGGAAACTAGAACGTGAATGGGCTCGGGGTTGATAATGTTGTTTTTGTTGTTGTATTTTTGATAATTGCATTGCGAAAAAAAGAACGTGAAAGCATCATAGGTTTCATTCCCGCTCATGGCCAACATGAGTGACCATTAACTGAACTGGTCCTGGTCTTCCCCCTAGCTCGACTCAGCCTCAATTGAGTAACCGGTGCGATGTGCAAACATTGCCACTCGGGAGACAAAGGCGGTCGGGCTTGGTGCTGGCCACCCACCCCTCGTGTGCTGTGCCGGCCTTCATAGGTGCTCGCTAACAGCACTTGCACCTATGGTCTGTTAAGGCTACACATGGAATCTTTGTGTGTCTGTTCAAATTAACCACACCGTGCCTGATGATCCCTGGCGCTGGTGCTTTTCTTTGGCTGCCACTAACTATACTCTTAAGTTTTTTCGGTAAAGTCACGTAGGTAAAAAATAATAAGAATAAAATAATAAAATGAAAATAACTAAATTAAATCACGACGTTTCGGAGGCAACACAAGTCTCCGTCTTCAGGTGGGACCGTCACAGCCAATTTACTGTACAAGACAGAGACTTGTGTTGCCTCCGAAACGGCGTGATTTATTATTANTTTATTTTATATTTTTACCTACGTGACTTTACCGAAAAACCTAAGAGTATGAATCCTTGCAGTCACGAAAGCTTCAAATCTGCCACTGACCAAGTACATTGAGCATGCGCCCTGCACTTTGAATATTAGCCCGAGCAATCGGTTCAATCGTTCCTACAATCAAACTGGATTGGACTATCTAGTTTGTGAAATTTTCATATCGATTGCCAAAATAATAATAATAATTAAATGATGACATCACCCTGATGCTGCTCTATTTAAGACCGGAAGCAACAGGAGAGCTTCACCATTTTGCCCGATGAAGCTGATTGTAATTATCAGCGAAACGACGTGCTACTCAATTTTCAAATGCTGTTGATTCTCTCTTCAACACACCGGTGGGCTAAAAAGTCAATTAATTTGTCCTTTGAAAACGTGACACATTTTTTACTGTTTGGTCGTGTCGGGTGGTGGAGGGTTACGACACATTTATAAATAACGCGATCTGACCAAAAACCTATATGAATAATATTGGTCGCGAAGCCTACGTGTTAAAATAATAATCGAAAAATCTATAAATGATGAACGACCCTTACAAAGGACACCTCAACATGCATTTCATTACCTCGCCAATGCTGCTCTTGTCCAAAAAGAAACTGTTACAACAAAAACAGAAAATGTTTTAGGACCACACAAAGCTGCAATCGCCGTGTATTTAAATGAATAGCACTGCGATGAGAAGGCAGAGTCCACACGTGGAAGAAACTTACTTGTTGCCAATATCTTCCCCACTGACTCTGTTCCCATCCAAAATCGTAAAGGCGCCAATGCCTGAAATGGAACAAGAAATTAAAGTGTCAACGCACAACCTTCCATGCAAGTTTCACATTCCAACCACGCGGTGTTGTGAGCGCAATAGCTGGGTTTTAACCCCCACGAGTAGAGCTTTTGCCTTGTCAATGAAATTCATGAATTCGATAGGGGAAGCATTTATCACGGGGTCGAAGTGTCCCTCTCCTTCCCCGCTTCTACGCGAGAAGGAGCGGACGGAGGCACGCACCAGGCAGCACCAGGTTTTTCAGGATCTCAGTTCCGTCGCGCTGGCGTTGATCAGACACACGTGGGCGTTCTCCAAGGCTTGCTGCCCATGGTCGCCCCACAGCCTGTCACACGCCCAACGTTGATGAAAAAAAACGGAGTGGTCAGTCTTGGGCTCGATGCAGAGGGACAACGATTGAAGGGGAGAAGCGTAAGACGTGTATTGAAATGCAGGCTCGCTGCCTCTCCCTCTCATCTCACTCCACTCCCCTCCATGCACTCTCCTGCCTCTCCCTCATCTCACTCCACTCCCTTCACGCACTCTCCTACCTCTCCTCTCTCATCTCACTCCACTCCCTCCACGCACTCTCCTACCTCTCCCTCTATCTCACTCCACGCACTCTCCTACCTCTCCCTCTCATCTCACTCCACTCCCTTCACACTCTCCTACCTCTCCCCTCTCATCTCACTCCACTCCCTCCACGCACTCTCCTACCTCTCCCTCTCATCTCACTCCACTCCCTCCACGCACTCTCCTACCTCTCCATATCATCTCACTCAACTCCCCTCCACGCACTCTGAGCAGAGGTCAGTGAAGGAAACCCCCATTACTGCACAGTATCTCCATGTACCCACGTGTGTGCTACACGCATTCAACCCGTACTAACCGGCGTGATGAAGTATGGTGAAACAAAACCCAGCAAACCCACCGGCGCGGTGAAGTATGGTGAAATAAAAACCCAACAAACCCGCCGGCGTGGGGAGGCCCTAATCCAACGGTGGATTGACAAAGTACATGAAACATTTATACACCACGGCAAGTGCGATGAGCCGGGTCGACTCTGCCCATCACGCCAACCATGGTCGTTAAATCAAGAACCACTTTGCGGGAATCCCAAGCGAGTTGATTTCCCTACTGACAAAAGCCCGCTCGCGTCACAGCAATGTGGAGTTTCCACCAATGTCACTGGGCTATATAAACAACAACNAAAACTCGTGATAAAAAAATTGCGGCAGAGACTTTAAAGAGGTGGACTCCGGTGGACTCCGAAGCGAACTGACCCCAACAATACTCGACCCTAATTCTAGATTTGAAGTTTTCGTGACTGCAAGTGGCATCTACAACTGCAGAACATGAAGAACCAGTGGCATCTACATCTGCAGAACGTGAAGAACTAGTGGCATCTACATCTGCAGAACGTGAAGAACCAGTGGCATCTACATCTGCAGAACGTGAAGAACCAGTGGCATCTACATCTGCAGAACGTGAAGAACCAGTGGCATCTACATCTGCAGAACGTGAAGAACCAGTGGCATCTACATCTGCAGAACGTGAAGAACCAGTGGCATCTACATCTGCAGAACGTGAAGAACCAGTGGCATCTACATCTGCAGAACGTGAAGTACCAGTGGCATCTACATCTGCAGAACGTGAAGAACCAGTGGCATCTACATCTGCAGAGCGTGAAGAACCAGTGGCATCTCCATCTGCAGAACGTAAAGAACCAGTGGCATCTACATCTACAGAACATGAAGTACCAGTGGCATCTAGATCTACAGAACGTGAAGAACCAGTGGCATCTACATCTACAGAACGTGAAGTACCAGTGGCATCTACATCTGCAGAACGTGAAGAACCAGTGGCATCTACATCTACAGAACGCGAAGAACCAGTGGCATCTACATCTGCAGAACGTGAAGAACCAGTGGCATCTACATCTGCAGAACGTGAAGAACCAGTGGTTTTTTCGGTAAAGTCACGTAGGAAAAAAAGTAAATAAATAAAATAGAATGAAAACTAAAGTGAAATTAAATCAAATCACGACGTTTCGGGCGCAACACAAGCGTCCTTCTTCAGGTAAGGCCAACGAAACGTCAGCACAACAACTTACAATTTGACCCCCAACAACACCGCCCCCCCCTACCCCCACGCTGCATTTCGCCTGCGGGAATCATCGCCCGACCCCGGCACAACTTTCAGGAAACGCCGTAGGCCTACCGGCGTGCCCGAGTCACAAACAATCGCCGGTTCTCCCGGCGGCTTCCTGCGCCTTCCTCAAAAACAAAACACAAACGGAGAGCGTGCGAGACCGCGGACGTCGCAATGGATGGCATTCACCTCAGCTGTCGGTCATATTTCCTCTCTTTCTCTTTAGCAAGCGTGCAGGTCTTGACGGCCAAGGCCATGGCCGCCGTTGGCTGGTTACCGTCAGGGGGCAGTGGCGGCGCCGTTCGCGCGCTGCAGATTCACCGCCGCAGCCGCAACGCCGATTGGCTATCACGGGACTCCTCGAGTTACGAACGTGTTAAGGTTCATCATGGACCTCCTTTGCCAGTACCAAAATATACTAATATGGGTTTTCCACTTTTTTCTGGCAACAAAAGTGACACCTTTTGCGGAATATCTTACATTAACCACAATATTGCAGTGAAATGCAAACAAAAACAATACTCTGACATGTATGCATCGTCTTGAAACTGGGTCCACACCAGAGACAGCTTTCTTTAAGCCTAGTCTCTATGGTGTTCAAAATGACGCAAATGCAAACAAAAACAATACTCTGAAATGTTGCATTGCTTTTGGCGTCATCTCAACACCATATGAGACTAGGCTGTAAAGAAAGCTGTCTCTGGTGTGGACCAATAGTTTCAAGAATGCATTTGACTGCAAGTTTTGTAAGTAAGCATGATTCCTTGCAAAAGGTGCAGTTTGTTGCCAGAAAAAGAAAACCCCTATTAGTAGGGTTAAGGTTCGTAAGAGTTTTGTTCGTAAGTCGATTTGTTCGTAGTCCCAACTTTAGTCCCCGTCAAGGCCGTAATTATAATATATATATTTAAATATGCACAAAAGCCCCCCCAAATATATTGCTATAAACAATATTTAAATAAATTATAATTGCTGTGCTTTGTAAATAAAAACAACAATTTGAAATCTTGGCCACAATATCTGGACTCGCTTCAAATCTAGATTTCTTTTATAGATTATGGTTGGACTTTATTAATCATCTCTGCCAACAACAATGAAACAAGAAAGTAAAAAAAAAACAATGTAATACAATCACTATTAGATATGTNAAAATCATCCAGTGTTGTGAATTTTTTATTTTTAGGCAGGAAATGAGTTTAAATTTAGATTTTTTTCTGGGGGGGGGGACCCCTAGACCCCCTGGAAGATTGGTCCCCCCCCATGTTACTATGGCTACGGTCTTGGTCCCTGTCGTAACACGTGTTGTTGGCGTGTCACGAAACACGGCGGTGTGGCTTTAATTATCATCTCTGTTGCCACTGGGTCTTCGTGTTCTGCAGAAGATACTGGTTCTTCATGTTTAGATGTAGATAATGGTTCTTGTGTTCTGTAGTTGCAGATGCCACTGTTCTTCACGTTCTGCAGAAGATCTGGTCTCGTGTTCAGATGTAGATGCATGGTTTTCTGTTTAGATTATAATGGTTCTTCNTTTCTTAGTTGCAGATCACTGTCTTCACGTTCTGCAGATGTAGATGCCACTGGTTCTTCGTGTTCTGTAATGTAATCCACTGTTCTTCAGTTCTGCAGATGTAGATGCCACTGGGTTTTCGTGTTCTGTAATGTAATGCCAGGTTCTTACTTTGCATATGTAGATTTTCTTCACGTTCTGCAGATGTAGAGCCACTGGTTCTTCACTCTGCANATGTAGATGCCANTGGTTACGTTCTGTAGATGTAGATGCCAATGTTTTTCATGTCTGCAGATGTAGATGCCACTGGTTCTTCACGTTCTGCAGATGTAGATGCCACTGGTTCTTCATGTTCTGTAGATGTAGATGCCACTGGTACTTCACGTTCTGTAGATGTAGATGCAACTGGTTCTTCACGTTTTGCAGATGTAAATGCCACTGGTTCTTTATGTTCTGCAGATGTAGATGCCACTGGTTCTTCACGTTCTGCAGATGTAGATGCAACTGGTTCTTCACGTTTTGCAGATGTAAATGCCACTGGTTCTTTATGTTCTGCAGATGTAGATGCCACTGGTTCTTCACGTTCTGCAGATGTAGATGCAACTGGTTCTTCACGTTTTGCAGATGTAGATGCCACTGGTTCTTCACGTTCTGCAGATGTAGATGCCACTGGTTCTTCATGTTCTGCAGATGTAGATGCCACTGGTTCTTCACGTTCTGCAGATGTAGATGCCACTGGTTCTTCACGTTTTGCAGATGTAGATGCAACTGGTTCTTCACGTTCTGCAGATGTAGATGCCACTGGTTCTTCACGTTCTGCAGATGTAGATGCAACTGGTTCTTCACGTTTTGCAGATGTAAATGCCACTGGTTCTTTATGTTCTGCAGATGTAGATGCCACTGGTTCTTCACGTTCTGCAGATGTAGATGCAACTGGTTCTTCACGTTTTGCAGATGTAGATGCCACTGGTTCTTCACGTTCTGCAGATGTAGATGCCACTGGTTCTTCACGTTCTGCAGATGTAGATGCAACTGGTTCTTCACGTTTTGCAGATGTAGATGCAACTGGTTCTTCACGTTCTGCAGATGTAGATGCCACTGGTTCTTCACGTTCTGCAGATGTAGATGCCACTGGTTCTTCACGTTCTGCAGATGTAGATGCCACTGGTTCTTCACGTTCTGCAGATGTAGATGCCACTGGTCCTTCACGTTCTGCAGATGTAGATGCCATTGGTTCTTCACGTTCTGCAGATGTAGATGCCACTGGTTCTTCACGTTCTGCAGATGTAGATGCCACTGGTTCTTCACGTTTTGCAGATGTAGATGCCACTGGTTCTTCACGTTCTGCAGATGTAGATGCCACTGGTTCTTCACGTTCTGCAGATGTAGATGCCACTGGTTCTTCACGTTCTGCAGATGTAGATGCCACTGGTTCTTCATGTTCTGCATATGTAGATGCCACTGGTTCTTCACGTTCTGCAGATGTAGATGCAACTGGGTTTTCGTGTTCTGTAGATGTAGAGTTGCCACTGGTTCTTCACGTTCTGCATATGTAGATGCCACTGGTTCTTCACGTTCTGCAGATGTAGATGCCACTGGTTCTTCACGTTCTGCAGATGTAGATGCCACTGGTTCTTCACGTTCTGCAGATGTAGATGCCACTGGTTCTTCACGTTCTGCAGATGTAGATGCCACTGGTTCTTCGTGTTCTGTAGATGTAGATGCCACTGGTTCTTCACGTTCTGCAGATGTAGATGCCACTGGGTTTTCGTGTTCTGTAGATGTAGAGTTGCCACTGGTTCTTCACGTTCTGCATATGTAGATGCCACTGGTTCTTCACGTTCTGCAGATGTAGATGCCACTGGTTCTTCACGTTCTGCAGATGTAGATGCCACTGGTTGTTCACGTTCTGTAGATGTAGATGCCAATGGTTTTCATGTTCTTGCAGATGTAGATGCCACTGGTTCTTCACGTTCTGCAGATGTAGATGCCACTGGTTCTTCATGTTCTGTAGATGTAGATGCCACTGGTACTTCACGTTCTGTAGATGTAGATGCAACTGGTTCTTCACGTTTTGCAGATGTAAATGCCACTGGTTCTTTATGTTCTGCAGATGTAGATGCCACTGGTTCTTCACGTTCTGCAGATGTAGATGCAACTGGTTCTTCACGTTTTGCAGATGTAAATGCCACTGGTTCTTTATGTTCTGCAGATGTAGATGCCACTGGTTCTTCACGTTCTGCAGATGTAGATGCAACTGGTTCTTCACGTTTTGCAGATGTAGATGCCATGGCTACGTTCTGCAGATGTAGATGCCACTGGTTCTATGTTCTGCAGATGTAGATGCCACTGGTTCTTCACGTTCTGCAGATGTAGATGCCACTGGTTCTTCACGTTTTGCAGATGTAGATGCAACTGGTTCTTCACGTTCTGCAGATGTAGATGCCACTGGTTCTTCACGTTCTGCAGATGTAGATGCAACTGGTTCTTCACGTTTTGCAGATGTAAATGCCACTGGTTCTTTATGTTCTGCAGATGTAGATGCCACTGGTTCTTCACGTTCTGCAGATGTAGATGCAACTGGTTCTTCACGTTTTGCAGATGTAGATGCCACTGGTTCTTCACGTTCTGCAGATGTAGATGCCACTGGTTCTTCACGTTCTGCAGATGTAGATGCAACTGGTTCTTCACGTTTTGCAGATGTAGATGCACTGGTTCTTCACGTTCTGCAGATGTAGATGCCACTGGTTCTTCACGTTCTGCAGATGTAGATGCCACTGGTTCTTCACGTTCTGCAGATGTAGATGCCACTGGTTCTTCACGTTCTGCAGATGTAGATGCCACTGGTCCTTCACGTTCTGCAGATGTAGATGCCATTGGTTCTTCACGTTCTGCAGATGTAGATGCCACTGGTTCTTCACGTTCTGCAGATGTAGATGCCACTGGTTCTTCACGTTTTGCAGATGTAGATGCCACTGGTTCTTCACGTTCTGCAGATGTAGATGCCACTGGTTCTTCACGTTCTGCAGATGTAGATGCCACTGGTTCTTCACGTTCTGCAGATGTAGATGCCACTGGTTCTTCATGTTCTGCATATGTAGATGCACTGGTTCTTCACGTTCTGCAGATGTAGATGCTAATTCCTTTGGTGCTCGTGTGCCCTCTCTACTCTCTTGATAAACTTACCAAAATATGTCTGCACAGTTGCGCTCAACCTGTAACAGGCAATAGCATCGTGAACAGATGCCGACACCTAAGTAAGCCTTTCACTGTTTGGGTCCTGAGACTCAAAACCACTCAGGCAACTGGACATATGGACAGGTTTGTTCGTATCTCTGAAAAGTTTGTAAGTCAAATGTTCGTAAGTAAAGGAGTTTATGTACAATGCAAGCAACGTTGAAGTTATTGACGTACAACCAAAATAATTAACCAAAGCCCGCTCAATTGCATTTGTCATTCATACCACTGTGCCCTGAACCGAAACGAAATTTATAAGAGACGACGTTTCTGACGATGGCTCTTCTTCATAAGTGCTATGAAGTAGGGTCGCTACCCGAAACGTCGCCGATTTTATATCCCCCGTTTTTAGGCCACACACAGCGACAGCGTTATTAACGAATTGGTTGAGTTATTTTTTCTTAAGATGTGCATATTAAATCAGGCACACGGATTTCTATAGCAGTCTGATAAATACTGTTTTGGGGTCAACGTTAGCATGGTAAAACGTTGGCCGAACGTTCCATGCTTACTGGGCAGACGCCTCCTGGATTGAATGACGACCACGCACGTGTCGATTGTTTCAACGGTGTTGCAAGATCCACGGCCTGATTTTATGCCTGTATTCTATGGGCTACACACAAACGGGAGTGTGCGATTTAACCACCAGATGGCAATGTCTGATTGGGAAGAGCGTTTTTCCAATTCTTCCACCCCACCATCACCACTCACCGAATAACGAAATATCAGTCATTGGCGTTCTCAGGTCTCATCTTTTGGTTCTTTCGGTAAAGTCACGTATAAGGGAAATAATAAATAATAAAAATTTAACATAATTAAATACAATAATGTTTTATTTTTATTATGATGTTTTATTATTATTATTATTTCCTTCTACGTGACTTTACCGAAAGAACCAAGAAGATGAATCCCTGCAGTCACGAAAGCTTTAAATATAATATTTTATAATGTTGTATTATTTTATTATTTTATTATTTCCCTTCTACGTGACTTTACCGAAAGAACCAAGAAGATGAATCCCTGCAGTCACGAAAGCTTTAAATATAATATTTTATAATGTTTATTTTTATTATTTTATTATTTCCCTTCTACGTGACTTTACCGAAAGAACCAAGAAGATGAATCCCTGCAGTCACGAAAGCTTTAAATCGAAAGTTCTCAGGGTCGTTCGCACTCGAGTCCAGAGACCCGTTCTTTCTACAATGATCCTGCATTGGGCTGTTTGCCCGGTTCCATCGTGCTCTAATGAGTAGTTGGTGAATGGTAGGAAGACAGATTTTAACTCGCCACTGATGCGAGCCGTGGCCGGGATTCAAACTCAGGTCCACGGCGCACTACGTATTGCCCGCACCTTATTTCATTATCAGCCGTGATCAATCCACTGCTGAATGAGGTCCTCCCAAACCTGCTGCCACGTCCCTACGATCTTCGCGATGCAGTCATTCGTCCAGCAACCTGCTTGCAATCGCGATCCGATCTAATCGCTCCATCTCTCCGCGGACGAAGTCCTCTCGGCTGAGTTCCAGTCCCTGGCTACCACTCCGTTCTTTGTCTGAGCCATCACCGTCCATCATCCCTCGGAGCGACGTGTCCTCCTGTCCCGAGCCCCGACCAAATGTTCTTTGACGTTCTGGCTATCGCCTGATGAAGCTGGTTGTAAACCACCAGCGAAACGTCGTACACGAATTGGAAATTTCGATTTAAAGCTTTCGTGACTGCAGGGATTCATCTTCTTGGTTCTTTCTTGGTTCTTCAGACGTTGTCTCCCGACAGACCTGGTCTTCACCTGAGGACGGCTGCTTGCGTTGTGGCCGAAACGTCGTGAGAATTATTTTATTATGTTTATTTTTATTATGTATTACTTCCCTTCTACGCGAATTGGAAATGTTGTGGGTTTACTCTCCAGCACACCAGGTGGTGCTGAAGTGGTAACTAATTGACACGTTCTGTTTACGTGACGAACCCTTACGAATTGGCTGTGTCGGGTGGTGGCGGGTTTAAAGACACATTTATATATTTACGCGTCCAAACCCACTCAACGTTCATTTGGATGTTTCTTTAATAGTTTGGATGACCTTGTGACCCTGCGTGTCTTCCTAGGCCCACGCCTTCCTCTCATTACAGACGATGGCGAATGTGAGCACAAGCCAAAATAACCCCGACATAGAGACGCGAATTCTTCACGTCTGAACGCATTTGCGGTTTCAAAAATAAAATACGCACATATTTAATAGCATGGGATTTACCAAGAGTGGGGGGGAGGGTGGATGGAGGGTGGGGGGTAAATAAATATAAGTAAAAACGAATCTAGCGCTCTCACGGTCTCTGGCTGTCGACAACAATAACTGACTCACCTACCCACAAACACCACCACGACATTCCGACATAGTGGCGTCACCGACTCATTTGCCAGCGTGATTGTTCACCGACCTTCTCCACCCTCACTCCAAGCTCCCCCACCCACCTACCCACTTCGTGGGCTCAATGCCACCACCGTAGCTGCTGCCAGGAGGAGCCGTGGTGTCATCCGATGCTACCCTCTGTGTGGGGGGGGGGGGTACAACACGGTCTTGCCACAATAATAAATACATCTGGATTGACAACTCATTTCTATTAGAGATGCCTCCTGTGTGTTTCGTTTGGTGTCCACCCGCCGCCGCCGCACCTCCGATTAGCACCGGTTGGCTACGTACGGTGTGAAAGAAGTTCAACACGCTTACTTACAAACCATCGAACAAAGACGGCCCAACTGCATCGCGCGCTTTCAGATGCGCTTCTGCTGCGGCCGTCTGGAACACTCTTCCTTCCGATATTAGGAAGCCACTGGAGCTATGCACTTTTAAATACAGATTGAAATACAAATTTCTTAGAACTGCTTTGGTGTTTAGTTGGTTGTCCTAACCCCCTCCCGCACCTCCGATTAGCACGGTTGGCTACGTACGGTGCGNAAAAAGTTAAACACACATACATACACAGACTCATATGGAGACCCATAGACTCACACAGAGACCCATAGACTCACACAGCAGCGACCATAGAATCACACAGAGACCCATAGACTCACACAGAGACCCATAGACTCACACAGAGACCCATAGACTCACACAGCAGCGACCCATAGACTCACACAGAGACCCATAGACTCACACAGAGACCATAGAATCACACAGAGACCATAGACTCACACAGAGACCCACAGAATCACACAGAGACCCATAGACTCACACAGAGACCCATAGAATCACACAGAGACCCATAGACTCACACAGAGACCCATAGAATCACACAGAGACCCATAGACTCACAGAGACCCATAGACTCACATAGAGACCCATAGAATCACACAGAGACCCATAGACTCACACAGAGACCCATAGAATCACACAGAGACACATAGACTCACACAGAGACCCGTAGACTCACATAGAGACCTATAGACTCACACAGCAGCGACCCATAGACTCGGGTCGCCGAGTTTGTAGAGCACTACTACACGCCTACTACAAAGACCCCCATATAGCCTTAACAGACTGTTGGGGCAAGTGCTGTTAGCGAGAACCTATGAAGGCTGAAACGGTACATGAGGGGTGCGGCTAGCACCAGCCCGGCCGCCTTTGTCTCCCTAGTGGCGATGTTTTACGCACCACACCTGGTGCTCATTTAAGGCTGAGTCGACCTAGGGGAGGCCCAGGACCGGTTCAGCTAATCGTCACTGATGTTAGCCGTGAGCGGGATTCGAACTCGGGCTGGCCGGCTTCGTAGCGCAGCGAGCAAACCGCTACACTACCAAAGACAAAGACCCCCCATATAGCCTCAACTGACTTGTTAGGGCAAGTGCTGTTAGCGGGCACACGCACGCGCGCGCACGTGTCATTTAGCTTCGTGCGCAAACCTTGTGCCCCCCCCCCAACTCGCAAAGACCCCTCGCTCAGACCGGACAGCCGCCGTAGGCTTTCGCGAATTGCCCGATGATGCTGGATGCAATTACCAGCGAAACGTCGTACTCAAAATTGTAAATATTGTGGTTTCACGCTTTCAACACACCGGTGGGCTAAAGTAGTGAACTATTTGTCTTTTGTCAATGTGACACTTTTTTTGCTGATTGGCCGTGCGGGTGGTGGAGGGTTACGACACATTATAAATAACGCGATCTAAACCCAAAAACGTTTATTATGAAGGTTTGTCACGTAAACAGAACGTGCCAATTCGTCACTAGTACAGCAACACCGGTGTGTTGGAGAGCAAACCCACAACATTTACAATCTGAGTACGACGTTGCATTATGGATGATATTGGTCATCGAAAGGCTGCGTGTTAAACCCATGGCCCATCCTAAGCCGCATCCACTGCACACACCACGGCACTAGATGCGGATACCCCAGATGCACAAATGGGAAATTAAAAACTCTCCGGCAGCAGTGGTGCGATTGTGGTCATCCACCACAGAGTTCGAGGTATGACGTGGGACGAGGCAACGTCCCCGACCCACAACATACGAAGAAGGAACATATCGGAGCCGTTCCACTGCGCTGCTGCAGCTGACGACGCGATTATCCGGCGTAGACCACCTGAATGTGAAATTGTGGTCGATGTTCTGCATCGACATTTCAGTTTCAGTTTTCAGTTTCGTTTATTGGGTATAAGCCCTGTGAGCCATTCGGCTCTTGAGTCGTGTGCAACCGCAACAAACACAATATGAACAGAGAAACATCTTAAAGCGACGAAGCACAACAGAAACATCCTGGATAAACCAGCAAATCATCCAGAAAAAAAACACCGAATTACAAGGCTGTGTGCAAAAATCCAGTGCGATGCCAGTCAAACAATAACAACCATAAGACAAATTTCAATGTAAAGCTTTCGTGACTGCAGGGATTCATCTTCTTGGTTCTTTCGGTAAAGTCACGTAGAATGGAAACAATAAAAATAATAAAATAAAACATAATAAAATAATTCTCACGACGTTTCAGCCACAACGCAAGCTGCCGTCCGAAGGTGAGAATAATTATTCTAGATTTGAAGCTTTCGTGACTGCAATGATTCATATTCTTAGGTTTTTTCGGTAAAGTCACGTAGGTAAAAAACATTAAAAAATAAAATAAAATAAAAATCACGACGTTTCGGAGGCAACACAAGCTTCCGTCTTCAGGTGGAACCGTCACAGCCCGCAGCTGTATCAAGTAAATGAGAGATTACAGGAAATACCACTCCGTATATATAATGGTTGAGGGGGAAGGGCCAGGAACGGCACACTTTTTATTATTATGGTAAGGTGCGGTTTGAGACTATGAATAGACTGCATAACAAAAGACTGAGCCTTTATTATGGAGAGGTTCGGTTTGTGACTACGCCTAGCCTACATAATAAAAGTGTGAAAAAGAAAGCTAAACCTGGTAGAAATCTAAACCTGGTGAAACAACTGGCTGTCCATCAGTAACCTGCAATAGTTTTCTGTCAAATGAGATGGTTCAAATAAGTGTAGTTAAATCTTTTTTGCATGGTTAATCACATCTTTCCAATGTTAAAGGTGCGGCTTGAGACTATGAATAGACTGCATAACAAAAGACTGAGCCTTTATTATGGAGAGGTTCGGTTTGTGACTATGCCTGGCCTGCATAACAAAAGTGTGAAAAAAGAAAGCTAAACCTGGTAGAAAGCTAAACCTGGTGAAACAACTGGCTGTCCATCAGTAACCTGCAATAGTTTTCTGTCAAATGAGATGGTTCAAATAAGTGTAGTTAAATCTTTTTTGCATGGTTAATCACATCTTTCCAATGTTAAAGGTGCGGCTTGAGACTATGAATAGACTGCATACAAAAGACTGAGCCTTTATTATGGAGAGGTTCGTTTGTGACTACGCCTGGCCTGCATAACAAAAGTTGAACAAGTAAACCCGTAAAAACAAAGTTTTTCACTATAAATCCTTTATATGCGTGGCGGCTAGAGTCCTCTCGTCCTCTGGCTTGAGATGGCTGCCACCTATGGGTCAGATGATTGCATTGCACGATTAATCAATTGGTAATTAAATATAATATTTTTGTCCTAAAAGTGTAAAATTTGGAAAAAAATTTCACGAACATAATTGTCACGCACAACGAGTCTGTGTGCAAAATATCACTCGATTGGATCACGGGAAGTGGGTTAAAAACGACCGAAAGATGTACACGGTCGTAAGCAAGCAAGCAAGCACGCAAGCAAGCGAACTTAATATAAAGTATTTAAAAAAGAAAGCTTAACCTGGTAGAAAGCTAAACATGGTAAACAAAACTGTGCTCCACACGCGCGGCGTGGTGGGGGGTGGTGGTGTGGTGGTGATGGTGGTGGTGATGGTGGTGGTGTGATGGTGGTGGTGGTGATGGTGGTGGTGGGGGGTGGTGGTGGTGATGGTGGTGGTGGGGGTGGTGGTGGTGGTAGCCTCCGTCCTGCCGTGGAGTGGCGAGCTCACGGACGCGTCCGTGAGCTGACACACGCACGCCGAAGCTGGCTGGCCGGCTGATTTGAGTGTGGGGCAAGAGTCTTGTGGTGCCATCAGACCGCCCTCCGCGTGCCGATGACTCAAGGCGGGTTGATTCACCTCCTCGGCAAGTGGATTCCACTCCCTCGACAACAACAACAACAGTGGCAAGGGCTGCTTTGCCGTGGCTACGCGTGGCCTATACGACCCCGGGAGGATTGCATGAGGTCGCACAGAGAGAGAGAGAGCACTTGCTGTAGTTTAAATAATTTTCATTCGCGTCGAGCAGAGCCTTGCGAGCCGCGAGAGGAGATGAACCCAGGCACCGAAGGCACGGATCGAGTGCCGTCAGTGCCGGATGATCCTCGTAGTGAAAGTGGCCACAAATGTAGCTACTACACATGTAGTAGTAGCTACACATGTGTAGTAGCTACACATGTGTAGTACTACACATGTGTAGCTACATACATGTAGTAGTAGCTACACGTGTGTAGTAGCTACACGTGTGTAGCTACACATGTGTAGTATATACACGTGTAGTAGTAGCTACACATGTGTAGTAGCTACACATGTGTAGCTACTACACATGTAGTAGTAGCTACACGTGTAGTAGTAGCTACACATGCTACACATGTGTAGCTACTATACATGTAGTAGTAGCTACATGTGTAGTGGCTACACATGTGTAGTACTACACATGTGTAGTACTATACATGTAGTAGTAGCTACATGTGTAGTAGCTACACATGTGTAGCTACTATACATGTAGTAGTAGCTACACGTGTAGTAGTAGCTACACATGTGTAGTAGCTACACATGTGTAGCTACTATACATGTAGTAGTAGCTACATGTGTAGTAGCTACACATGTGTAACTACTATACATGTAGTAGTAGCTACACATGTGTAGTAGCTACACATGTGTAGTACTACACATGTGTAGTACTACACGTGTAGTAGTAGCTACACATGTGTAGTAGCTACACATGTGTAGCTACTACACATGTAGTAGTAGCTACATGTGTAGTAGCTACACATGTGTAGCTACTATACATGTAGTAGTAGCTACACGTGTAGTAGTAGCTACACATGTGTAGTAGCTACACATGTGTAGCTACTATACATGTAGTAGTAGCTACACATGTAGTAGTGGCTACACATGTGTAGTAGCTACACATGTGTAGCTACTATACATGTAGTAGTAGCTACATGTGTAGTAGCTAGTAGCTACTATACATGTAGTAGTAGCTACACGTGTAGTAGTAGCTACACATGTGTAGTAGCTACACATGTGTAGCTACTATACATGTAGTAGTAGCTACACATGTAGTAGTGGCTACACATGTGTAGTAGCTACACATGTGTAGCTACTATACATGTAGTAGTAGCTACACATGTGTAGTAGCTACACATGTGTAGCTACTACACATGTAGTAGTAGCTACGTGTAGTAGTAGCTACACATGTGTAGTAGCTACACATGTGTAGCTACTACACATGTAGTAGTAGCTACACATGTAGTAGTAGCTACATGTGTAGTAGCTACACATGTGTAGCTACTATACATGTAGTAGTAGCTACATATGTAGTAGTGGCTACACATGTGTAGTAGCTACACATGTGTAGCTACTATACATGTAGTAGTAGCTACACGTGTAGTAGTAGCTACACATGTGTAGTAGCTACACATGTGTAGCTACTACACATGTAGTAGTAGCTCCACGTGTAGTAGTAGCTACATGTTTAGTAGCTACACATGTGTACACATGTGTAGCTACTATACATGTAGTAGTAGCTACACGTGTAGTAGTAGCTACATGTTTAGTAGCTACACATGTGTACACATGTAGTAGCTACACATGTGTACACATGTGTAGCTACTACANCACATGTGTAGTACTACTACACATGTGTACACATGTGTAGCTACTATTACACATGTAGTAGCTACACATGTGTACACATGTGTAGCTACTACAACACATGTGTACACATGTGTAGCTACACATGTGTACACATGTGTAGCTACTACTACACATGTGTACACATGTGTAGCTACTACTACACATGTAGTAGCTACACATGTGTACACATGTGTAGCTACTACAACACATGTGTACACATGTGTAGCTACTACTACACATGTGTACACATGTGTAGCTACTACTACACATGTAGTAGTAGCTACACAAATGCAGCTACGGACCCAGCACTTTCAAGGGCCCGCGCTAAATGCTTTTAAGCTATCAAATCCGGTTCGGTGATTCTGCACTTGCTCTATTACTATAGTACTTACCGCCTTCGACTTTTATGAACGACTGGGTGTTTAAGGTTAGCGATTTGTCGTATTATCTGGCTGTTTCGCGAATGAAAAAATACAATTACTTGACTACGCAAGTAGCAAAAATTGTGTTTGAATATTGGTGTGTTTTTTTTAATTTAATTTCGGGCGCCTGTATAACATCATGCTACAGGTCCCGCACTAGCTTCATCCGGCACTGAGTCGTGCCCGTTTATTTATTCCCAAACTTATTAATGCCAAACGCTCATCCTTCAGGGACGCATCCGTCTGACTTTGCCGTGGGTGGCCAGCCCCGCAGAGAGGGGAGGATTCATTTTTTGGGGAAAAATTACTCATGCCGGAGGGGGACGATGGGGGGAATTTGGCCGGAGCGGCTCAGGTCCATGACCGCCGAAGGAATGAACTGGACGAGCCGCTGAGTGCGCGGACCGAGAGGATGCAAGAATAAGCCGTGGGACAGAGACGGTGGCAGTGGAGAGAGACGGTGGCGGTGGAGAGAGACGGTGGTGGCGGTGAGACGGAGGCAGTGGAGAGTTCGGATACAACGACTGGACAAAGGGGCAACTCAGAATCAAAACTATATATTCCTACAGACTGCAGGAGGAATCCGATGAGCTAGTAAGCTCTTTTTCACAGATGTCCAGTAGGGGCACGGGTTATAAATACGGGAACGAAGAACCTGACGATAAAAACAGCAACACGGTCTGTGAATCTCTGCGAATCTACGAGGATCCGAATAACCCTAATGGGTCTGTTGTGTGAGTCAGTGGGTCTCTCTGTGGGTGTCTGTGTGAGAGTATGGGTCTCGCTGAGTCAATGGGTCTCTGTGTGAGGGTATGGGTCTCGCTGTGAGTCAGTGGGTCTCTGCGAGACTCTGTGGGTCTCTGTGTGAGAGTATGGGTCTTGCTGTGAGTCAATGGGTCTGTGGGTGTCTGTGTGAGAGTATGGGTCTCGCTGTGAGTCAATGGGTCTCTGTGTGAGAGTATGGGTCTCGCTGTGAGTCAATGGGTTTCTGTGTGAGAGTATGGGTCTCGCTGTGAGTCTATGGGTCTCTGTGAGACTCTCTGTGGGTCTCTGTGTGTGTACGGGGTGGGGGGGGGGGGCTACGGGGGGCAGCGCTTTGAGTAGTGGCGGTCTACACCTCCCATTCCTTGGAAGACTCCAGCATTACTACACTGTACACTACACTACTATACACTACACTATACACTACACTAATTACACTACTATACACTACACTACTATACACTACATATACTATACACTACAATACACTACACTACTATAAACTAATACACTACACTATACACTACACTACTATACACTAAACTACTATACACTACACTACTATACACTACACTATACACTACACTACTATACACTACACTACTATACACTAAACTACTATACACTACTATACACTACACTACTATACACTATACTACTATATGCTACTATACACTACTATACACTACACTATACACTACACTACTATACACTACAGCTGCAAGATATACACTACACTATACACTACACTATACACTACACTACTATACACTACACTACTATACACTATACTACTATACACTATACACTACTATACACTACACTATACACTACACTACTATACACTACTATACACTAAACACTACTATACACTACACTACTATACACTACACTATACACTACACTACTATACACTAAACTACTATACACTATGTTTCGATTTAAAGCTTTCGTGACTGCAGGGATTCATCTTCTTGGTTCTTTCGGTAAAGTCAAGCAGCAGCGTGGTCCTGGGCCGGCTCTGAGGTCTTCGCCCAGCGAAGACGCTGCTGCTGCTGCAATCTGAGATCAGATTTGGAATCAGCACCCTGAAATTAGTCTAAAACAGCTGAAAAGTCCAGGCCAGAAAAAAATGTGGTTTTTTTGTTGACCAGTGTAATTTTTACAAAATCTGTATACAAACTCATTGTGTTGCTCTAGGGCACTTTCGAGATGGAGGGAAACGCGGGCAAGAACTCGACGCGACGTCTCCCGCACAAGAAAACGAACAGCAAAGGCCCCTTTTGTGGGCCAACTCGGGGCCCAAGTGTCCCACCACGTGGCAACTGCGGCTTGGCGCAGGATTTGCACGTTGACTGGACGGTCCATTTATTTGCCCCTTCCAGGCAAATATCATCAAGCAGTCTCTTGTTTTAAGCGAGCAAAGAAATCGCCGTTTTTTTGTGGCAATGCAAGATTTCTAGGAGAGCGAGTTTGACGCTTTAGAGCAGGGGTCGGGAACCATTTTGACTGGGAGAGCCATAAAAGCCAAATATTTCTAAATATATTGCATTGAGAGCCATATAGTATTTTTAACGTATAATAAATTAAATGTCTTACTTTTAACGCGACTTCTGGTGCTGCATGGTTTTGCTGATGGCCTTGTAGTCTGGTTCGTACGTGGTGAGGTTGAGCTTCTGCAGGCGTTGAGGCCCCGTGACCCGTGAAATTTATCTTCAAAACTAATTTCTGTTTACTTTAAAATGAGCAGTATTATTAAGCAATATCACAAGTATTTTAAAATCAGTTCCAAACGGATTTTTTTTANTTTTTTTATTTGTTTTCCAACCAAAATTGTCTGGGAGCATATGCCGTCACCGAAAGAGCCATATATGGCTCGCGAGCCATAGGTTCCCGACCGCTGCTTTAGAGCTTGCACCTCAACAATGTCACCTCCCCACTACCACCACCACCACCGACTCAAGTCCTCAATAATCCTCTTCTTCTGGGATCGCTGATGCTGATGTCACCATCCTAGAGTCTCACCCAGATCCGGCAGAACTCCGCTGCTGCTGCTGGCAAACAGAATGGAACAACGCGGGCGTCCAGATAATAAACAACATCTCATTCGAGACAAACATCATCACCATAATCATCGACGCACACCTCCTGGTTTGGACATTCCTTGAACACAGTGCTGCTGTAAACATCACCGCATCATGAGAACATCAACAGCAGCTCGATGTGCACACCCTTCATGAATTAAACATAAAGACGCAAGCAACTGTAGTGCAATTGTGGTCATGCAAGCACAACTATGGACTGTGTATAGAGACGCTAAGCCCATGGATACAGACACACAGAGAGATATAGAGATATGTAGAGACTCACAGAGACCCATAGAGATATATAAACTCACAGAGATCCATAGAAATACGTAGAGACTTACATAGACTCATAGTGATACATAGAGACTCACAGAGACCCATAGAGATATATAAACTCACAGAGACCCATAGAGATATATAGAGACGCACAGAGACCCATAGAGATATATAGACTCACAGAGATCCATAGAAATACGTAGAGACTTACATAGACTCATAGTGATACATAGAGACGCACAGAGACCCATAGAGATATATAGACTCACAGAGACCCATAGACACACAGCAATATATAGAGATACATTCACACAGCAATACATAGAGATACATGGAGACACATGAAGCCACTTTAAAACAATTCACAGTCGTACAAATGTGTCCATGCAACACAAACTTTGGACCCACAGTAAACCCACTGCACCCATTCAACGGAGGATGAGAAACAGCGACACGACACGAACTCTCGTCTCAATGTCTCTCTCTCTGCTGAAGCCCTCTCTTCGTGTGCAGCAGCAGCAGCGCAGCAGAGCAGTAGCAGCAGCAGCAGCAGCTGCAGATCAGCAGATCAGCAGCAGTAGCAGCACAAGCAGCAGCAGCAGTAGCAGCAGCAGCAGCAGCAGCTGCAGCAGCAGCAGTAGCAGCAGCAGTAGCAGCAACAGCAGCACAGCAGCAGCAGTTGCAGCAGCAGCAGTAGCAGCAGCAGCAGCACAAGCAGCAGCAGCACAAGCAGCAGCAGCAGCAGTAGCAGCAGCAGTAGCGCAGCAGTAGCAGCAGCGCAGCAGCAGCAGTAGCAGCAGCAGTAGCAGCAGCGCAGCAGCAGCAGCAGCAGCAGCAGCAGTAGCAGCAGCAGTAGCAGCAGCAGCACAAGCAGCAGCAGTAGCAGCAGCAGCAGTATCAGCAGAGAGCAGCAGCACAAGCAGCAGCAGTAGCAGCAGCAGTAGCAGCAGCAGCACAAGCAGCAGCAGTAGCAGCAGCAGTAGCAATACAGCAGCAGTAGCAGCAGCAGCACAAGCAGCAGCAGCTGCAGCAGCAGCAGCAGTAGCACAACAGCTCAGCAGCGGCAGCAGCAGAGCAGCAGCTGCAGCAGCAAAGAGCAGCAGCACAACAGCAACAGCAGCAGCAGCAGCAGCAGTAGCTGCAGCAGCAGCAACAGCAGCAGGAGACGTCCACATTGGCATCATCATCGAGATTCTTCTGCCAGCACCATCACGTGCACAGCAGAAGAGAACAGGGGACAGCCCCCCGCGATAATCGCCCGAGGCAAGGAGAGCCCCGTGGCGGAGCGGAGTTCACCTCGTGGTTCACAGAATCATCACACAATCTGTATGTAGACAGGGTTGAAATCCGATGAGAATGAAGCCTTTGCCATTGTCAAATGTTGACAATCTTAATGGTTGTGATTGGCATCTTCCGGTGATACATTTTATTTTTGTCATTAGGGGCCGTCCATAAATGACGTCACGCGGTTTTGGACGATTTTTGACGTCACAAAAGTCAGACCCCCCCCCTCCCTCAAATATGACGTCAAATATGACTTCACAAAGCTCTGCCCCCCCCCCTAAAAAAATAAAAATGCTTCAAATCGCTTTAAACTATTGTCATTGTAGTGCGTATTTAAGGTGGCGCTGCACTCTGATGTTGTAGGAGAAAACATTTATTAAAAGTCTATTTAATTAAGTAGAACGTGTTGTCTATATTTATTTAAAGTTGGCATTTTTACGTGACGTCACATTTCTCANCCCCCCCCACCCCCTCGTCACACATCGTCACAATGTCTGACCCCCCCCCCCCCCAGGTCCGTGTCTATAGCTCAACCCTATCCGTCTCCCTCCTAATGGCAATCCGATCGCGCTCTCGGCTGTCGCGTCGTCTGGATGAAGAATCCGTGTCTCGATCTCAATCCATCTGATAATTGTTTTAAATCCTTTTATTAATCACTGCTTGCTTGCGGCTTGCGTGCAAATCTCGGTCGAACCCACTCTGATAATGCTGCATTTGAAGCTTTGTGCGCAATTAATTTGGTTTTTTCCAAATCACGTAGGAAAATTAATACCAATTGTAATTCAGCATTGACGGTCCCACCCGAGACGGAGACTTGCCCCACGTATAGATTTATTGAAAAATTTGTTTTTATTAATTTTTTTACCCTTTTATTGGCAACAAAACTGATTTTTTACAAGGAGTCTTTATTGAAAATACCTGAGTATGAACTCTGATAATGTATGCACTGTCCTTGAAGTTGATTGTCCACACCCGAGACAGCTTTTCTTAAAGCCCAGTCTCACTGGTGTTGGACCAATGACGCCAAAAGGCGCACAACTCAAAGACAATGCACCATCAGAGTTGAGAGCTCGGGGTAAGCATTTACACCATTGGAACCTCCTTTGCCATAGCAAAATATGATAATTGTTTTTTACCCTTTATCTGGCAACAAAACTGACATCTTTTTTTACAAGGAGTCATGTTTGCATGACCACAATACCTGCAGTCGGAATGCAAACAAAAAACACAACTCTGATAAGTATATGCCTTGAAATTGATTGGTACACCCACACCTTAGAGCCTAGTCTCACATGGTGTTGGACCAGATGACGCCAAAAGGCACACAATCGAAGTTTGAGACTGGATTGAGTTTGAGGCTGGATTGAGTTTGAGACTGGATCGAGTTTGAGACGTGGATTGAGATTGAGACGTGGATTGAGATTGAGACGTGGATTGAGATTGAGACGTGGATTGAGATTGAAACGTGGATTGAGTTTGAGACGTGGATTGAGTTTGAGACGTGGATTGAGATTGAGACGTGGATTGAGATTGAGACGTGGATTGAGTTTGAGACGCGGATTGAGTTTGAGACGCGGATTGAGTTTGAGACGTGGATTGAGATTGAGACGTGGATTGAGTTTGAGACGCGGATTGAGTTTGGACGCGATGAGAGACGTGGATTGAGTTGAGACGTGGATTGAGTTTGAGACGTGGATTGAGTTTGAGACGTGGATTGAGATTGAGACGGATTGAGTTGAGACGTGGATTGAGTTTGAGACGTGGATTGAGTTTGAGACGGGATTGAGTTTGAGACGGGATTGAGTTTGAGACGTGGATTGAGTTGAGACGTGGATTGAGATTGAGACGTGGATTGAGTTTGAGACGTGGATTGAGTTTGAGACGTGGATTGAGTTTGAGACGTGGATTGAGTTTGAGACGTGGATTGAGTTTGAGACGTGGATTGAGTTTGAGACGTGGATTGAGTTTGAGGCGTGGATTGAGTTGAGACGTGGATTGAGTTTGAGACGCGGATTGAGTTTGAGCGGGATTGAGTTTGAGACGTGGATTGAGTTTGAGACGTGGATTGAGTTTGAGGCGTGGATTGAGTTTGAGGCGTGGATTGAGTTTGAGACGTGGATTGAGTTTGAGCGTGGATTGAGTTTGAGGCGTGGATTGAGTTTAGACGTGGATTGAGTTTGAGACGTGGATTGAGTTTGAGCGCGTGGATTGAGTTTGAGACGTGGATTGAGTTTGAGACGCGGATTGAGTTTGAGGCGTGGATTGAGTTTGAGGCGTGGATTGAGTTTGAGACGTGGATTGAGTTTGAGACGTGGATTGAGTTTGAGACGCGGATTGAGTTTGAGACGTGGATTGAGTTTGAGACGTGGATTGAGTTTGAGGCGTGGATTGAGTTTGAGGCGTGGATTGAGTTTGAGACGCGGATTGAGTTTGAGGCGTGGATTGAGTTTGAGACGCGGATTGAGTTTGAGGCGTGGATTGAGTTTGAGACGCGGATTGAGTTTGAGACGTGGATTGAGTTTGAGCGTGGATTGAGTTTGAGACGTGGATTGAGTTTGAGCGTGGATTGAGTTTAGACGCGGATTGAGTTTGAGACGTGGATTGAGTTTGAGACGTGGATTGAGTTTGAGGCGTGGATTGAGTTTGAGGCATGGATTGAGTTTGAGACGTGGATTGAGTTTGAGCGTGGATTGAGTTTGAGGCGTGGATTGAGTTTGAGACGTGGATTGAGATTGAGACGTGGATTGAGTTTGAGACGCGGATTGAGTTTGAGACGTGGATTGAGTTTGAGACGTGGATTGAGTTTGAGACGTGGATTGAGTTTGAGGCGTGGATTGAGTTTGAGGCGTGGATTGAGTTTGAGACGTGGATTGAGTTTGAGACGCGGATTGAGTTTGAGGCGCGGATTGAGTTTGAGACGTGGATTGAGTTTGAGACGTGGATTGAGTTTGAGGCGTGGATTGAGTTTGAGGCGTGGATTGAGTTTGAGACGTGGATTGAGTTTGAGGCGTGGATTGAGTTTGAGGCGTGGATTGAGTTTTAGACGTGGATTGAGTTTGAGACGTGGATTGAGTTTGAGGCGTGGATTGAGTTTGAGACGTGGATTGAGTTTGAGACGCGGATTGAGTTTGAGGCGTGGATTGAGTTTGAGGCGTGGATTGAGTTTGAGACGTGGATTGAGTTTGAGACGTGGATTGAGTTTGAGACGCGGATTGAGTTTGAGACGTGGATTGAGTTTGAGACGTGGATTGAGTTTGAGGCGTGGATTGAGTTTGAGGCGTGGATTGAGTTTGAGACGCGGATTGAGTTTGAGGCGTGGATTGAGTTTGAGACGCGGATTGAGTTTGAGGCGTGGATTGAGTTTGAGACGCGGATTGAGTTTGAGACGTGGATTGAGTTTGAGGCGTGGATTGAGTTTGAGACGTGGATTGAGTTTGAGGCGTGGATTGAGTTTAAGACGCGGATTGAGTTTGAGACGTGGATTGAGTTTGAGACGTGGATTGAGTTTGAGGCGTGGATTGAGTTTGAGGCATGGATTGAGTTTGAGACGTGGATTGAGTTTGAGGCGTGGATTGAGTTTGAGGCGTGGATTGAGTTTGAAACGTGGATTGAGTTTGAGACGTGGATTGAGTTTGAGATGTGGATTGAGTTTGAGGCGTGGATTGAGTTTGAGACGTGGATTGAGTTTGAGACGCGGATTGAGTTTGAGACGTGGATTGAGATTGAACGTGGATTGAGTTCGAGACGTGGATTGAGTTTGAGACGTGGATTGAGTTTGAGACGTGGATTGAGTTCGAGACGTGGATTGAGTTTGAGGCGTGGATTGAGTTTGAGACGCGGATTGAGTTTGAGACGTGGATTGAGTTTGAGATGTGGATTGAGTTTGAAACGTGGATTGAGTTTGAGACGCGGATTGAGTTTGAGACGTGGATTGAGTTTGAGACGTGGATTGAGTTCGAGACGTGGATTGAGTTTGAGACGTGGATTGAGTTTGAGATGTGGATCGAGTTGAAACGTGGATTGAGTTTGAGACGTGGATCGAGTTTGAGACGTGGATTGAGTTTGAGACGCGGATTGAGTTTGAGGCGTGGATTGAGTTTGAGATGTGGATTGAGTTTGAAACGTGGATTGAGTTTGAGACGCGGATTGAGTTTGAGACGTGGATTGAGTTTGAGACGTGGATTGAGTTCGAGACGTGGATTGAGTTTGAGACGTGGATTGAGTTTGAGACGTGGATCGAGTTGAAACGTGGATTGAGTTTGAGACGTGGATTGAGTTTGAGATGTGGATTGAGTTTGAGACGTGGATCGAGTTGAGACGTGGATTGAGATTGAGACGTGGATTGAGATTGAGACGTAGATTGAGTTTGAGACGTGGATTGAGTTTGAGACGTGGATCGAGTTTGAGATGTGGATTGAGTTTGAGACGTGGATCGAGTTTGAGACGTGGATCGAGTTTGAGATGTGGATTGAGTTTGAGACGTGGATCGAGTTTGAGACATGGATTGAGATTGAGACGTGGATTGAGATTGAGACGTAGATTGAGTTTGAGACGTGGATTGAGTTTGAGACGGGGATCGAGTTTGAGATGTGGATTGAGTTTGAGACGTGGATTGAGTTTGAGACGTGGATCGAGTTTGAGATGTGGATTGAGTTTGAGACGTGGATCGAGTTTGAGACGTGGATTGAGATTGAGACGTGGATTGAGATTGATACGTGGATCGAGTTTGAGATGTGGATTGAGTTTGAGACGTGGATCGAGTTTGAGACGTGGATTGAGTTTGAGACGTGGATTGAGTTTGAGACGTGGATTGAGTTTGAGACGTGGATCGAGTTTGAGACGTGGATCGAGTTTGAGATGTGGATTGAGATCGAGACGTGGATTGAGATTGAAACGTGGATTGAGTTTGAGGCGTGGATTGAGATCGAGACGTGGATTGAGTTTGAGGCGTGGATTGAGTTTGAGACGTGGATTGAGTTTGAGTCGTGGATTGAGTTTGAGACGTGGATTGAGTTTGAGGCGTGGATTGAGTTTGAGTCGTGGATTGAGTTTGAGACGTGGATTGAGTTTGAGGCGTGGATTGAGATCGAGACGTGGATTGAGATTGAGACGTGGATTGAGTTTGAGACGTGGATCGAGTTTGAGACGTGGATTGAGTTTGAGACGTGGATTGAGTTTGAGACGTGGATCGAGATTGAGACGTGGATCGAGTTTGAGACGTGGATTGAGTTTGAGACGTGGATCGAGTTTGAAACGTGGATTGAGATCGAGACGTGGATTGAAATTGAGACGTGGATCGAGTTTGAGACGTGGATTGAGATCGAGACGTGGATTGAGTTTGAGACGTGGATCGAGTTTGAGACGTGGATTGAGATCGAGACGTGGATTGAGTTTCAGACGTGGATCGAGTTTGAGACGTGGATCGAGTTTGAGACGTGGATCGAGTTTGAGACGT